>CM049813.1:7253909-7813694 GCA_027422405.1 Ptychobarbus kaznakovi
AAAACATATGCCAAACTAAAACAAGAAAAGTCCCCCCCCCACAAAAAAAAAAAAAAAAAAACGACTCCCCCCCACGGAAAAAGAAAAAAACATATAAAAATAGCCATTGAAATACTCAAATAATGTAAAGTATTTTTATATATTAAATAGTTATAATAAATAGAATAAAACCCCCCCCACCTCCAAAATGTATTCCGGGTATTTTTTTTTTCTTTCAGTTCTGAAGTCGCCTTTTTTTGAATTTCTTTTCTTTAACTTTTCCCTTTCAAGTTTCCTTTCTGCAAGAATGAGGCACTTGCATTTAAACAATTGTTTTATATTGTACATTAATCTCTTCTACGTGTATTTTTGTACTTTTTCGAAAACCTTCTCCTTGAGTCGCACTGGTGCTGCTCTCCATTTAAAGATTGATGCAACGCTTCACTTTTGAAAGATGACGAGATATTGCATGAATGAATTAGAAGTGTATCTGCCTGGCGTATTATTGTTATGGGAATCAGTTCGCGTCGTTTAAGCACATCTGTTGTGATTATTAACTGTTTATTTCAGAAGTAGGATAGCCAGCGGCGCTCACATGTCCTTGTATAGTAGTGTGCTTGTAATTCATTGTACTGTAGCCGGATGCGAGCAGAATTGAATAACAAATCTCAAAACAAACGCAAGACCACAAAGACGTTTTGTGGCATTTAGTGCTTACTTTTGCTGTTCTCTATGGTTTTAAACTGGTTGGTTCGTTTTGGTATTTGTACCGTCTTTCCCATTCGCGCACGAAGCATTGTATTGAAGTGATTCTTTTTGTGAAGGAACGATTCGCAAAACGCTGAAACCTTTCTCGAAACATCGACTTTACAACTGTATCTAGGAGTAAAATAGTAAAAGAAACAAAACACCGTTAAACATAAAAATCCGATGCTATCTGTGTAAATACAAAGTTAGTAACAGGGAATTATTATTATTGAAATGAAACCGTCTGAACTAATCGATTCACTAAATGTTTCGAACTCCACGCCGCCGACCATCATCCGCATTGTGTCTGTTTTGGGCGTGTGGCTGCGCTTTAATTATGACGTTTAAAAATGCGGGAAATTTGTTCGCTTCTTTGTATTTATCTGCAAACTCGTCGTCTTTTTGCAAGATTAGCCGTTCTGAAAAATAATTAAAGTCGCTAATTTTGGAATCGTGCAGATGCGAAAGACGACGAACTGTTTCCAGTAAGTGTTGTTTACGTTTTGTTTCATATAACGTTAGACAATAAACATAAAGATGGATTAGTTTACTCCAAAGCAGATGATATGATCCAACACAGCCTGTTGTTACATGTAATACTCATATCCATGTATGTCTAACCCACAGACAGTGTAAAAGAGAATATAATTTACAAAGAACAACATTATGCAAAAAATATATACATATATATTTACTGATCACTGCGCATGCAGCGTGACATTAGCTCTGCCTTTAATAGCATTAGCAAACATATAATGCTTAACATGCCATTGGTTAGTGTACACAAAAAAGTGAACTTTATTTACATTTTAGCCTCCTGTTTAAATATTGAACAGCTTATCTGTAGTGTGCATTATATAACATTTGATAATGATGTATTGCTTTGTTATTCTATCCTGAGTACAGTGATGCTGGGTTTGTTTACAAAGAGTCATATCAGAAAATAGGTTTCTATTACATTTTTGTCATCATGCATTCGCTTTGTGAAAAAAAATAGCTTCTGATATTAGGTTTTTACTTTCAATTTACTTATTGTATTTGACTAAAGTATCACTTTACGCAGCATCACGAGCTGCAATCGGATCTTTCCAATTCGTGAATGAATCGTTTGTTGCGATTTGCGAACCGATTTAACAGGTTCATTGAAAATAATCAGTTTGTTCA
Organism: Ptychobarbus kaznakovi; assembly: GCA_027422405.1. Taxonomy (NCBI): domain Eukaryota; kingdom Metazoa; phylum Chordata; class Actinopteri; order Cypriniformes; family Cyprinidae; genus Ptychobarbus; species Ptychobarbus kaznakovi. The sequence continues at coordinate 7,255,800 of CM049813.1, forward strand.
TGAATAAACCACGGCTTCTGCGTCTCGGAGCACGTGATGTATTATAAGGAGTAACGATATGTTTTATGAAATGTAGTGAAGTAAAAAGTACGATCTTATGCTTTGGAATGTAGTGAAGTAAAAGTAAAAGTTACTAAAAATAAAACTACTCCAGTAAAGTACAGATACTTGAAAAATGTACTTAAGTACAGTAACGAATTACTTTTACTTCGTTACTGACCACCACTGATTAGCAAACATATAATGCTTAACAAGCCATTGGTTAGTGTACACTAAAAAAGTGAACTTTATTTACATTTTAAGCCTCCTGTTTAAATATTGAACAGCGTATCTGTAGTGTGCATTATATAACATTTGATAATGATTTATTGCTTAGTTATTCTATCCTGAGTACAGTGATGCTGGGTGTGTTTACAAAGAGTCATATCAGAAATTGGTTTCTATTACATTTTTGTCATCATGCATTCTCTTTGTGAAAGAAAAATAGCTTCTGATATTAGGCCTATTTTACATTTTAAATTTCCTTAAATTGTATTTGACTAAAGTATCATAGTGAGTGCTTTATGTCACACTTTAAATTGTCAAAACGTTGAACCATTTGTGACTCTTGACCACAAAACCATTCATAAGTAGCACGGTATATTTGTAGCAATAGCCAACAATACATCGTATGGGTCAAAATTATAGATTTTTATTTTATGCCAAAAATCATTAGGATATTAAGTAAAGATCATGTTCCATGGAGATAATTTGTAAATTTCTTACAGCAAATATATACGTGTGAGAAAAAATATTCAGAATTGCGAGATACAATTTGCAATTACCTATTACATTTTTTATTCAGTGGCGGAAACGGGCTTCCATAGATTCCAGATTTTTAAATGATTGTATCTTTATTCAGCTTTCAGATGATGGATAAATCTCTATTTAAAAAAAATGACCCTTATGACTGGTTTTGTGGTCCAGGGTCACATTTTGGTTTTTCTACCGGTGTTTGATTCAGAATGTAAATTAATTAGATTCAATAAAAAAAGTAGAACTCTAGATAACAATAACGCACATTTCTAAACAAGAATTACATTGAATCATGCAGCATATTGTAATGCATAGTAAAACAAATTTTGAAAGATGTGATCTAAACATTTTTGAGTGATGATGCAACAAATCATTGAATCAGAGTTTAAAATGATTTTAAAATGCCATTTGTACTGATTCAGAGAAAATAATCAAATGTGATGTTGTTTGACAGTTTTCTCTGTATCTTGAAACACAGCCATGGACAAATTGCATATATAATGGTCAAGGTGACTTTGCCCTAGTTTATCAAATAGTGTTTGAGGAAGGTGCAAGCTATATTGATTTCAGGAGAGTTGTAAAATTAAGATTTATATTGCCAAGGAGTGAATAACTTCTGCAAAAATATACATTATGCTTTTAAATGCCTTCAAACTATTTCAGTCATTGAGTGATTACGTAAGTTATACAAAAGCTTTATTTGAATTTCCTTGGGTGTGTATGTTATGGGCTGTTGCAACTGTAAAAATGCAAATGTGTTGTGTGTGTGACACATCCCTGATTAGGTTTTGGTTCAAGCTGATGTATTTGTTTAATATGTGATTGTTCATATTGACAGTAAATTGGCAGCGAAGGTGTTGTTGTGGAGTTTAAGGGCAGCAGACTGTGTTTGCTTTTCAGGGCACGTCGAGTTAAAATGTCATGACTTTGTCCTGACAGAGTTTTTGTTTGGACAGTAAAACGGTCAGATCAGCAGTTATAAAGCTGGCATGAGTAGAATACCCAAAACTGTACTCAAGTAAAAGTATATCTAGGAATATTTACTCAAGTAAACGTAATAGTCTGAATAGTTACTTGAATAAAGTAAAAAGTATCGGATAAAAAAACTACTCAAGTAGTTTGTTACTAGTTACTTTGGATCATATACTGTATATCTATAGTCTATTTTTATATAGATATATGTATGTAATGTGTGTGTCTTATCTTATCCTATCTTATCCTATCTTATCTATCTATCTATTAGGGGTGTAACAATACACGCATTCATATTGAACCGTTCGGTACGAGGCTTTCGGTTCGGTACGCATTACAAACCGAATGATTTGTTGGACTAATCCTATTATGATTGGAAAATAAAAGAGCTTAAAATGTGCGAAATATCAGTGCCACTGCGCTCAACAATGCAGCTTGCTCCAAAGTTTTTTTTTTCGTGTTTATAAAAATTACTGCTCCATACAGCGTTGCAGAGCCGTGGCACATTGTTGCAGGAGTCATTGCACTGATCACGTGAAGAGAGGCACATTCAATGCGAGTGGTTCTGGTGAAGAGCCTCCAATTATTAATTGGTTTTTGTTTTTATACTCGCCGTGTCAGCACGATTGCGAATGTACGTGGTGCGTTTTAAAAGTATCGTGGCAAAAAAAAAAAAAAAACGATGCGAATATTGAGTAAATGTTAGCGGACGGAGGATTTGGTTTTCACTCAAAGTAAAGTAAATGTCAGTTTTTTAAACCAGAGAAGGTGAACATGTTGGTATTCTTGAGGAAAAAATGCTAGCACGGTCATCGACAGCCAGTTTAGGTTTTCTTTTCTTTTTCTTTTCATTTTAAAAAGTGTATCTTTGCCATTTACCTCACTTTAAGGCTTTCTTTTATTTATTTATTTTTATTCCTCAGTGTTTGCTAAATGTTCTGTAATTTAATAGTCCGTATTTAATACTGCATGTGGTGTATGCCATGCCTCATCTTATTAGTTTTTGTTATTAAATCATGTATAAGCTTGTCATTGTAGCCTGCGGCAGGGAACTGTTTTATTGTTGTGTGCTTTTTAATTAAGAATAATAAAGAATCCATCTTTTGTTTTAGTCTTAAAAAGTGAAAGGTGAATAGATGTAAGGAAAAAAGACAATTATCTTTTCTTGTAAAATGCAAAAGCATCTGAAGTCCGGCTTATAACATTAGAAAAATAGGAATTCCCCATCACAAAATTAAAATCACAAATAATACTAATGATGAAATATAACTTCCGTTCCCATATAACTATAAACTATGACACAGAGGAGGACAAAAGTGCATCAGCATGTATTGATTTATCTCATGTTGTAGCAAAAAACTAAAAATAATAATACAATTATGTGCTCGTGCGTCCAACTGAGAAAGTTAGTTGCAAAAAAGTGACCAGTGGGAAGAATGAGTCTAGAGCCCCGATTTGGCATTTCCAATGAATGTAGGCCTGATACATTCTTATTTTTATTAGGCCTATTATTATTATGAAGTTACTTTTATTATTAAATTAAAAGTACAATTAATTTGCCCTGCAATAATTACTGCATAAGTGATGCGCTGCGACGATAAGATTATATATTTACTCCTCAATTAAAATGTAAAAAAAGGTATTTTAAAACAGGTCTATTAGGCTATAGTCTACCTACAATGAATTATAGTCCAATAATTCAAATATTAACACTGCAGTCATCAATACAAATCAATGAAAGAAAAAGCTTTTATTTCAAGCACCGACTTTCAAAAACAACATGTTTAACACTAAATACGTTTCTTGGGGTGCGCCGAGACTAATGTATAGGTTCTATGCTGTTTTGGTTGGTTTTGAAATACTTTTAAAGGGATGTTGTTGTTTTTTTTCAGTAGCCTATGTACAGGCCACAAGATAAATATAAAGTAAATAAATAAAAACAGTTATACACCATTATCAGCATGCTGAAGTAGATTCGTCTCTCATTATTCTCTGAGAGAATAAGCGGCGTCAGACGCCGAAACCTCCGTCATTCCATCCTCCATTCAGTTTTTGCCGCGTTCGGTTACTTCAAGACGATCAATTTCTGTTTATAGTGATTTGACTGAGATTAAGATGTTCACCAGCATAAATAATTGTATCTTGCGTTTAGTATGCATTTTTGCAAATCCTGGTGCAAACGTGTGCTTGTGTGATATCCATTGGCTCCCCTTCATGGTTTAAAAACATTGCGACGTAACCAATTAGGGGTCAATAAACGGGCGATATGACCAAAATCGTATATCACGATATGACTACTTTTATATCACGATAACAATATATATCACAATATAGTGATTTTTTTCTTTAAAAAGGTTTTATTATATTCAAATCTTTAATACTATATAATTTCATAATCCTTGTCACCAATGTCAATATCAAACTAATATAAGCCTAAAGAGAGAGAGAAAAAAACCTCAACCTCACTGAAGATAAATAAACAGTCAGTGATGAAATAAGGATAAGAAACTAATTGCAATAGGACAAATAGGACAAAAAACCACAATAAATAAGAAACACTACATACATTGTGTAAATAATTAGTCTTCATTGTGTTAATTATATCTATCTATCTATTATATAAACTAGTTTAATTAACACGTGTATTATGTATAGATTCTATACATATTATAAATATATCATTATTATTGTTATTTTTTATTTATTCTCATTAAAGTTACAAAAGTGATTTAGTCAAGAGCAGTCAACACACACTGAGAGATGTTCTAGCAGTGTTTAAAAAAACTGCTATGATTAACATGAATGGCAGACAGAATGAATATTGGACAGCTTCCCCTTTAAGACCGAAGTCCGGATCTAATACACTGTTACATTGCGTTTTCTCTTTCTGCCGTAAAGGACAGAAGTTACTCTTTCTTAAGACCTAAATCACTGTGTTTATGAGGATACTTGTAAAGACGGGATTCTGATACATATAGTGTGTTTATGTAATCGTTCAAAGTCGGCAAAAAAAGAAAAGGTGCGCTTCTCTCACAGACACAGAGACGGTGCACGCATATAATGTTAGGTCTGTTGTTTGCGTTTCAATGGCTCAAAATCGGTTGTTTTAAAACTGCAGTACTTAAAAACGCGTGACCATGCTACAGATGTAGTCCCTCGTTTAGGAACGAGCTCCTCATTGTGTCCTGGCTGGTCGTTCTGTTTTAATTTTGAAATCTCTCCTTCACGCCCCGTGGTGGGCGGCGTATAAAGATCGCAGTCACTCAAATGATGAAAATGTATTACCGGAAACAATGTATTTTGCGACACCACGATATAAACTATAGAGCATAATATGAAACGATAGACTTTTTTATTTCGTCCATCCGATATATATCGTCATATCGCACAGCCCTATAACCAATTGCCCCGCCCTCCGTATCGAAAACATACCGAACCGTGACACCACTGTGTTGTATCGAACCGAACCGTGAATTTTGTGAACCGTTACACCCCATCTATCTATCTATCTATCTATCTATCATATCTATCTATCTATCTATCTATCTATCTATCTATCTATCTATCATATAAAATACCAGAGATTGCTTGAATAACACAGATACAAACTATACATAGTCGTAGTCGAGTGTTTATTGTATTTATTTTATAAATAGAACCTAGTCCTAGACTAAAATGTAACTCTTAGCTGTTTTAACTGAAATAAATTTGCACTGACTGATCCTAAAATATATCGGAGCTATGGAGGCTCCAGGAACGAGTTTGGGAACCTGCAATCTAGGTTGTAGTAACAAACAGTAACATGTGATTGAGCGGGCAAACCACTGCACTGTAGTTAATACGGTGTGTTCGACTTGAAGCAGGGCTGTGCAGAACGATCGGTGTATGACACGAGAGCAATTCGGAAGCATGAAGAGCCGTCTGCTCTCTAGCTCTGAATTTACACGGACTTTAAAAGAATCATAAGAAACTTAACAAAAATTTAAAAATACAATTACAGTCCCTAAACTCTTGAACTGTAGTATAAAAATATATTGGCCATTTCTACTGTTTTCTATTTCACATGCTGTACATGTGCTTCTCACAACTATTATATAGTAGTTGTTAGGGATGTGATGAGATCCCGTGGCACGAGATCTCGCGATATCCGTCTGGTCTCGCAAAGTATTGTGTAATGTTTACATTAGAGCTGCAGCCTGCAGTTATCCCTACTTAAGACTGTTTTCCTGCCATGTTTACGGGTGTTAACACAAACAAGACTCTAGAGCAGAAGGTAAAGGCTAGTATGGCAACACCACTTCACTTCATAGAGAGTTCATATAGAGCACTATATTATCATACGACCGTCAGAGCAGCATGTAGCCTATATAGCCGAACTGATGCCTTTACATTGTCAGAATTCATATCCGCATTCAAAGCTGTGCTGAATGACCGGAACAGCACGGGACATCAAGTTTACTTTATTTTGCCTATATAAGAGCAAAATCATGACGGGTTTAATGCACTCTCAGAGACGAATGAGAATTGATTCACGTTCATCTTAAACCGGAGCTGCCGTCAGAGCTGTGGGCACACAGAAATGTGCGCGATCGCTCGAGCTCTGAGTCAAGCGCGCATCAAACGTGCTCTCTGCACTCACCAACAAAGCATTTAAAGTCATTGTTAGTTGTTTGTTCTCTGCTAACTGTGTGATGGATAGGACAAGTCTCGACTGTGATCATTTATTTAAAAACGGGCTGTCAGCTGTGATAAAACTTCCTGGTGTTATGACGCCATTTTTGATTCTGTCGCTCTCGTGTCCTGATGTTTAAATGGAGGGAACAGTTGTGAGAGAATCGTGATCTCCAATTTATACAAAAAAAAACTGATTCTAAATTTATACATCCCCTCAGAATTGTGCAGCTCTAGTTTACATGTTGTTTATTAGCCTACTGCATATAATTCATTAAAAATAAGTTTAATTTCATAAAGTATAAGGTGATTTCAAAATGCACCTACATTTTTTTCATTTTGTGTTTGAGAGACGCGGGAGCTTCAGTTGAATGTGGTGCGGTCGAAAGACTAATTTCCCCTATATATTTCATCATTGAGGATAAAAAAAAAAAGTCTAAATCTCGTTCTCGTGAACCCAGTCTCGTCTCTTGTCTCGTAGACACCGATAAGTGTCTCGTCATATATAAGAAAATAAAACACCCCTAGTAGTTGTACTAGATGTACTTAGAGTGCATGTCTCAAATTCCTCAGTACAACTTTGATCACATCAGTTGTTGACATTCGCCTCAACAAAAAGTCAGTCAGCTGACCTGGGCATCGTGACCTGATTGAAGAGGTGTGTGTACGTGTGAACACAATGTGACCGGCTGATGCGTTCAGATGCCTCCCATTTTTGCTGGTGCTCTGTGATTGGTGGAAAAAAGGGCAAGGCCCTCGCCCAGCCCACTCACTGGATTTACACTTGACGGAAGCACGAGTTTCCGTGCGTGCGTTGCTAAGGACGTTTAAATTATAAATGGATGTGCTTATTACTCTTCAAGGCTGTGAGTGGCAGATGTTCCAGTATGCCTTGCGCAATCATGTGTTGCCACACAGCAGCATTAGGCTGTATAGTACGCAGGCTTTGTTCCATTGCCCTTCCTTCAGACAAACAGCCCCCAGAGAATGAATGTTAACATCAACAGGCATCCACTGAGAATGTGTTTAGAAGAGCCTGCTTTTATTCCTAATAAGTAGTTGTTTTGCTTAGTTTAGACAGGTGATACTTGACCATGGGCCCGTGGCCTCAGGAATCTTCATGGGGGCCTTAAGATGACTTAAAAGATTTGAAATAAGTCAAAAATGCTACCGTCTTTGGAAAAGACTGGATACGATTAAACCTTATTTCAAAAGTGTGATTTCTAGACCTGGACAATTCATCAAAACGTTAGGTCTTGGAATCAAAAAGGTTGAGAACCACTGGTTTAGACTAATGTATAGGTTCTATGCTGTTTGGTTGGGTTTTGAACTAGATATAAATACTTTTAAAGGAATAGCTTTTTTTATCCAAAATTGAAAATGTAATCTTTTACTCTGTCATGTTGTTCCAAACCCGTATGACTTGTTTTCTTCCATTATGACACAAAATAAAATATTTTGAGTAACTTGCATACCGTTAAACCATAAAGTGAACAAGGCTTTAACACTCCGAACATAACAGGTTACGGAAGTGGGAGGAAAGGAAAAAAAACTGTATTTCAATTATTTTGTTAGTGAATTCAATGTTTCCCAGAGTAACAAATGTAGTTCATTTCTAGTTTTTTTTTTTTTTTTTTTCAAGCAAATACAGAAGCATTGACTAGGGATGGATGATACTAGGGCTGCAACTAACGATTATTTTGATGGTCGATTATTTTTTCGATTAATTGGATTAAATACAATAATTTTATTGACAAAAAACACACTATTCCACATTCTGCTGAATGCTATGAAAAGATAGAGTGCTTAATTTATTAAACCACCTGTCATAAAGAGAAAACAAATATTTTAGGAATCTGTTAAAAAATTGTTTTTTAAAATCTAAAAATGTTATTGTCATTTATTGGGCAAATTACAAACAGAAACAACTAATTAGTATTTATAATAACAAAAATGGCCTCATAACAGCTTGCATTCTTGCTTGCATTGTTTATGTACTTTTTGACTGTAATTGGGTATTTGGAAAAAAAAAACTATAAAGTGCTCTGCCTTTCTTTCATAGATAACAGCAATAATTATTTTATAGCATTAGAAATAGCCTACTACTGTCACTAAAGAGCTTACGCATATTGGAGGACTAACCAATACAGAAAGCTAAAACGTGACTGGTAATCACCAATGCTGTTAGTTTAGAGCAGCAGTGGCACAAACCTTACATCATTTGTTAAAAACCTTACATAAATGTGTTTTAATACATTTGCTAAGCATTGTATATGTCAATATAGTTTAAATTAGGACTGAACGATTTTAGAAAATAATCTAATTTACCAATATTACGATTTAATATGCGTTTTTTTTTTAAGCTCTTCATATTCATTATTAATCAAAGACATACAATAAATCATTGTATAGTGTGCAGTGTTGGGCACGTTACTTAAAAAAGTAATTAGTTATATTACTAATTACTTCTCACAAATACTAACCGAGATACATCGTTATAAAATAAACTAATTACCAGGGAAAGTAACTATTGTTACTTTAAAAAAGGTTAAAATATGTCAAATAACTTGGATGCCCCAATATTAAATATGTTAAATTAAATTAAATGGTCACCATACAGAATACATTATTATTATAAAACATTACCCTAATCTACACTATTTTAATGTTTCTGTGGGACACAGTGAGAGACACCTATCAAATTCAATTGATTATTTCAGTCAAACATTATAATATGATATTATGATAATTTAGCATTATATGATGATGATAGAACTTTATAATAATCATGTATGAATGCATATTTATTAGTGGTGGGCCGTTATCGGCGTTAACGTGCTGCGTTAACGTGAGACTCTTATCGGCGATAAAAAAATATCGCCGTTAATCTATTCTCAAAGTTGGGTTGGGAGCTGGGTCTATACTACGCAAGCTATGATGACTTTCACCCTGATATTTTAGCGCGGATGTATACCTAGCGAATTGCACTGTAGGGGGCGAGAACGAGTCTTCGAACTAGAGGCTCGCAGTCCGTGATGGACAGATTGTTAACGGCTGGTCTGTGTGGTAATACAATCGGGCAGGACATCCAAACGCTCACCTATCATTCATCAACCTCAAATATGGCTTTTCATCTGAAAGATGTATGTAGTAGCAACTTTACATGGTGAGCCGCTCAATATGATGTTAACCTAGAGAAATGTGCGCTATTGAAGTGTTTGTGTGGAAGCGCGTTTGCTGCAAGACAGGCTCCGGTGCGCTCACTTGCTCTTAAAATCTCTGTCATTCTTGGTCATACAGATAAAAGTAGCCTAATACATCTTTCGAATCTGTAAAGACTCTACGTTTATTTGTGTGCACTCAGAATAACAACGAAACGTTGCGCTTTTAAGCAAACAGGATGTGCTTTAGGTCTCATGTGAACTTGAGAATTCACTCCCGTGTCACCCTCTGCTTCGAACCTGTGTGTATGCCTAACGTTACTGTGAAATTACCACATCAGACGTGACGTGCTAACATGGATGCAGCTATGAAGCCGCCGGGTTTGCTTCAGGGAAAATTTATTTTTAAGAAGCTTCCCAATGGAAACTGTAAACAGTTCATCACGACCTCTTATGTAGGCCTACAGTTCAAAATTCATGTTTAACTGAATAAACAGTTAGTAAACACAAGTACATCTTATTGAACATAATTTATTTTCATCACCAATTATCATAGTAGAACAGCTTTCTCAAGCAGTTTGTGATGCATTTTGGAAACAGGAGATGAGCCCCTGGTCTAATGCGCCAAGTGGCTTGAGAAACCCGTTCTCAAAGACTTACTTTTAGTCATTATTTGGGTAGCACACATATTCTGAATGCCTTCGGCAGAATTCAAATGAGCCATTTTAATCTAGATTAATCTAGATTAATTCCAAGATTAATCTAGATTAAAAAAATTAATCTATGCCCACCCCTAATATTTATCATGTTGTCTGAACTTAGGACTGGTGGGGGTGCTTAAGATATTGTTTGTCATTTAGTGTTTCTATAAAAAAGGGGGGAAAAAACTACAAATAATACTGATAACATGACAAAACTACCACGAATTCTACTATTAATAACCATATAAAACGCACTAGGGATTATTGAGCTGCTGGGTTCATGAATATTAATCAGGTCGTCTGGATTCGCTCGAACTGATTCGCTGAAATCAAAACAGGGATGATGATAGGTGAGCGCCGGCCAATGAGATTACCGTTTGCGCATTAGCTCCGCCCACTACAGGAGAACCCGGCTGAAATAATAGTAATAGCTGAAGACTTCCAAACGAACTCTGTTATTTTGACAGGAAAATATAACAATGGATATCGTTTATATGTAGCGCGTCAATTTCGCATTTTATGAAAGGTTTGATCCTCTGCCTCCGTCATGGTTTTGCTTTCTCGCGCCAGCTTTAAACGTATATGACGCCATCTAATGCAGCGGCACTGCGCACGCAGAACGATCGCTGTACGACATCAAAGCACCGAGAGAGCTACAGACAGCAGATGGCTCCCACTGATCTATATTATAATGACGGCTCCGCGTGCTTTCGATTCGCTCTCGCGGTACTTTGATGTCATGCGGTGATCGTCTGCGCGCTGTTGCTCCAAATCCAACACGCATACATTTCGCCCTCTGTTGAAATTACAAAGCGCTAACTTCTCGCCACCACCTCTTAGGAAAAATAAAATAATACCAATCGATTTTAAAACCATTTTAAGAAGAATCGCAATAGGTGAATATTTTTTTTTCTCCCACCCCTAGTGTCAATATCACAAAGCTAATACTAGCCTAAAAAAACAAAACAAAACAAAAACTAGCTCACTGAAGACAAGTAAACAGTCAGCGATTAAATAAAGTATTTACAAGCAATAAGACAACTTCAGTAGAACAAATAAATAAGAAATGCTGCATACATTGTATAAAGTAACCAAATGTACAAAAACAGTGCTTATAAAGGTTGATTGGTTGAGCCGTGTTTGAAGCTGTTGTAAATTACTCAACAAAAATACTTTTACGTTTGTGTGTTGCTTGGCAACCACAACCATTTCTGAGGAATTAGGCTACATTGTTTAGCGGAAGAATAGTGTTTTAATTAATATCATTACATTATTTGCTCTGTTTATCCGTTTCACGCCCTGCCTAACAACGCCCCTTAGCTGTTATAAATTCACTGTAAATCATGGCTTCTTGGGGCTTATTGCTTTAATATCATTCACTGTGTAAATTAAATATATATTTTCTTAATGCATAAGTTGCATAAGTGATTTAGTCAAGAGCAGTGAAAGAGCATCTCTCTTTTGTTGTTTGATTAACATGAATGAACGAAAGCAATTAATATTAGACTGCTGTCACTTTAAGAGCTGCCTGGATCCAATGCACTGTTACACACATTTTGTTTCTTAGCTGTTTGCTTTCACTTATGACCTAAATTACTGTGTTTGCGAGGATACTCAAAAAGACATTTGAAGACGCATTTTGACACAACAATTTTTGCAAACGATAAGTTTGCACACGTAGCACAGCAACGTCACATAAACGTGTAACTGTGATAGAGACAATAGTCCAAAATCTCTACCAATTGACATATTTCTACTGTTTAAACGTGTCTACCAGAATATCACCCACCCCTAGCATTGAAATCATTTTTCTTCCTCACTTTCTTTTTTATTCAGCATCATGCCCCTTTAGGGGATTCATACTTTTTAGATCTTGAGAGGCATGGCCATTATGAACTGTTACCTATTGTATGGGACAGAGCAGTGTGAACATTATTCTAAACATCTTCTTTTGTATACCACAGACAAAATGTGAGTTTCAGCCCATAATTCAAGGGCTGAAATATCGAGAGCAGCTTTTGTTATCTCGCTTTAAGGTGTTTCATGACAGAAGGCAGGAACCAGAATCGTAGAGGCTTCAGTGACCACCGCAGCTGCTGGTCTTCATGTGATCTCACCGTGTGCTATTTGTGGCCCGGGCTTTGAATGAGTTAGTTGCCACAAAGGCATTGGACTCGTGCTACAGGCAGACACCGGTTTGAACACCTCCCCGTGCTTGTATTTATTACGGGTTCAGAGAGAAAAGGCATCATCAAAGGTTTTACTTGACAAATCCTCATTGTGTTTGATACCTGGAGGAGGTGCTGAACCGAAGCCAGAGCTCCGAGAAAAGAATCACCGGACTTTATTCTTATTTTGAGGATTTCCTCGCTTTGATATTTCGAGTTGGTAAGAAAAAGATCTGAAACTTCAGAGCGCTCTGATTAGCAGCCTCTGTGGGTTTGATGTCTTGCTGTTTATTTTATTTGAGTTTCCCATGAAACCCATTATTGGTTTCATTGGTCTCACTAAATGATGCAATGGAACTCATTTATTTTATATGCTTTAGGGTTTCTCTGTGGCCTTCTGGGAGACTCAAAACTCAAATGTGTTTTTCTGACTAAATTATATTTTGATGTATTTCCTTTGTGTAATCAAACATGAATGGAATATTGTAAATTAGTCTTTTTGTTTTTACAGTGATGTATTACCGTCAAAATGAATGTAATGCAAGAACACATTAATGTCATACTCGGTTTCTTTATGCGTTGAATATAATATATACATACTTGGCATTGAAATTAGACCTAGAATGACCCAAATATCAAGAGCTTTTCATCTTCCTGTTAGGACCTGATGAAAAAGGCGTCCTGTTACTGTAAACTGTAAAAGGGAATAACACCCCTTAGCGCACGTCATTCTGTTTATTAGCGTACAGTCAGTGTATTTATTACATGTGTGTGTTATTATATGATCAGTGACGTTAGATTTGCACTTGTGTTTATAAAAAGATTCTACTGTAAAGTTCAAGCGATACCTCGGCTTACGTCCAGTCTGCTTTTGGCTTACAGCTATTAGAGTAACGATGAGTAAGAGAAATCACGCTGGTTGTGGAGGTAGTACCAGGCTCAAATATCATCACTCTTGTGATTCTCCCAGCTTATGACAGGAGCGCATTTCTTGCATCATTTAGTAACATAAGAATTTAGAGGTTTAAACAGACTGTTTTCACAATTTAATTGATTTTGTTTTTCTTTTTACATTTGTCATAAACTAACACTACGCTATTTAAGAACATTACATTTCATTTAGTCATTCAGCAGATGCTTTTTCCAAAGCGACAAAGGCTTATAGCGCTTGCATATCATTGCTCTTTCGTTGATTTTGATTGCTTCAATTGTCCTCATTTGTACATGCAAAGAAAAGTCTGATTTTCAAACACTGTTTATTTTAACATAGGGCATTTTAACATCGATTATTTACTTTAATGTATTTATTTACATAAAGTAAATAGATAACATTGCATTCTTCGCTTTGGTTTTTCCTCCTTTCAGTCATCTTAACAACAACAAAAAAACTGTTGAAAATTAACATTCTTTCATGCATTTAAATTACAACAATAAAAAACATTGTATTTATAAAAATGCTCAATAATTAACAATAAGCAAAAGAATAAGTCGGTGACTTTCAACTTATTTAAACTACAGTAGTAGGTTTATACTGAAAGTAAACAAATAATATTATCAAGTGCACAAACAAAACATGATTGTCAACTGGCATAATACTGGTTATTCAGTTGTACATGCTTATCTCTCTTTGGAGAAAATTTTTCATTTAAATGATTGGTGAAATAATGGTTCATTTGCTAATATAATTTAGGTCATCTATGCTCGGTGGCCGTGCTGGACTTAAATTAATCTGTAATACACTAATAATAAACAAAAAAGATAAAAAAATAATTCAAAACCTATTTTTTTTTTTTAATAACCGTAAATAATTCGGGAAAAAATAAATGTCTAAAACTAATATCCATTTGTCATACTGTACTTTGTTGTGATGCCTCTCTTTTTTTTCAAATTCACTTGTACTTAAATTAATCTGCATTTAATATTTATTTTAAACTAAAATGTTTTTAATTACTTTGTTGTGATTAAATTCACTTGATTTAATATTGTATTTATTTATTTATAAAAAATAGTAGAGCATTTTAACATTGACCATTGATTTGTCTTAACTTTTAATAAAACCAAAGAAAAGTATTTGGTAAATTGATTACTAAACCTAATATAGCCTATATATATAACTAGTGCTGTCAAACGATTAATCGCATCCAAAATAAGTTTGTTTACATAATGTGTGTGTAATATGTATATATAAATACACACCCATACAGTATATATATTGAAAATATTTGCATGTATATATTTAGTTATATAATTTATATTATATTTATATAATTTAAAATTATATTATGTCTAAATATATTTAATATATAAACAACATATTTTTCATAAATATATACTGTGTGTGTGTGTGTGTATATATATATATATACATACACACATAATAAATATACAAAGTACACATACATATATTATGCAAATAAAACTTTTATTTTGGATGTGATTAATCATTTGACAGCACTAATAAAAACTAAATTGACATGTGTCTTTAAAATAAAACTAACTTTTAACTTTCAGAACAAAGTAAAGGTAAAAATGGCGACTTCGTTAATAATCTTCTTGACTTGAAGCAAACTTTAATGAAATTTTTATCATGTTTATATGCCCTTTTGTTTTTCCAGGTCATTGGCCCTACAGTGAGAGCGTGTGTGTGCGTGTGTGTGTGTGTGTGTGAGTCTGACTGCTTTAAGAAATCAACATGGTCCTTGCCCACCTAAAAGGCTTTGGAAAGCAGCTTCTGCGAGTGAAGGTGGTCGACTGCAGCACAGAAGAGTCTCGTCTTTCCCGATGCCTCAACACCTTTGACCTGGTGGCACTGGGAGTGGGCAGCACATTGGGCGCTGGTGTCTATGTGCTGGCCGGGGCCGTGGCGCGAGAAAACGCTGGTCCGGCTATCGTCCTCTCATTTCTGATTGCAGCATTAGCCTCAGTGATGGCCGGACTGTGTTACGCTGAGTTTGGAGCGCGTGTACCCAGGACGGGCTCTGCGTATCTGTACAGCTACGTGACTGTGGGCGAGCTTTGGGCCTTTATCACTGGCTGGAACCTCATCCTGTCTTATGTCATAGGTGAGAAGAATGCTTCAAGTAGTCAGGCCTAAAAATGCCAAATATCAATAGTTAAAACCATATTGGCTAACCACACTTATAATGTCCCCTCTCTCAGGAACGTCCAGTGTCGCTCGGGCCTGGAGTGCGACCTTTGATGAGCTCATTGGCAAGCATATAGAGAATTTCTGCAGGTTACACATGCGTATAAATGCCCCTGGAGTGTTAGCAGAGTATCCTGACATGTTTGCTGTGCTCATCATACTCACACTGACAGGTAAGCCACTGAGAGTCAGGTTATACAAAAGTACCTCAGTTTGTGTATGTTCAGGAATGCAACCAATGAATATGTCGTGCTTGTTCTGCAGCTTTGTTGGCGTTTGGGGTGAAGGAGTCCGCTATGGTCAATAAAGTGTTCACCTGTGTTAATGTTGTGGTCCTGATGTTTGTGGTCGTGTCGGGCCTGATTAAAGGAACCCTCAAAAACTGGAGCCTGGATCCTAAGGAAATCCTCAACCAAACATGCTATGAGAAGTAAATACTTTTATTTTGATAGAGGCATGTTATATCTTGTGAAATGTGGATTTTATTACTGATCAAAGTAAAAAAGAAACAGGGAAATTATGTTTTGCTGAAAGTCACAATTATGATGCAACAGATCTTTTCTTCCATATTTTTGTATGGTGTACAAATTATCGTGAAATATCAGATGTTGTTTGGATTTTGAGATGTGGTCACAGCATTGTTATTGTATACTAAAACAAAATTTTTGTATAATTTGTTTTAATTGAAATAAAGCTGAAAATATTAGGTAACTAACCAATATTACTAAAACTGAAATAAAAACAAATTCAAGTTAAACAGAAATACATAAAAAATATGTATAAAAATTAAAGCTAATTCAAAACAGTAGTAATTGCTCCAGCAGAAAGAAGTATGTCATTTTCACCAGAATATTGAAATATGACAGGATTAAACATTACAGGGTCACAAAATGAAGAATTTCAATATTTTAATAAACCGTTTATAGTAAGATCATTAAGAAAACAGAAATACAATAAAAGGAAACACAGTAATTTTTTTCATTGTTTGACTGGAAGATAAATATATTTGAATTGTATTGGAAAAAAGTTTTTGTTTATGTACATATGTAAATACGCACACAGTAAAATCAAATATATTTTTTTTATATTATATATATTTAATATAAAAATATAAAATTGTTAAATATATACAATTTTATTTATATATACAAATACATATACACAGTACACACATTATGAAACAAAAACTTATTTTGTCTTGATGATACTCTAAATCACAATGTGAAAAATGCAAATGTTAATGCTCCTAGAAAGGGTTTCTATTGTTGTCTTTGTCTGAGGGAGATACTATAGCTTAGTACTTGTTTGTATTTGCAGTACGTCAGAGCTGTTGCCGTCTGAAAAGAGTTTGGGTGTTGGTGGTTTTATGCCGTTCGGTTTCTCTGGAGTTCTGTCCGGTGCTGCCACCTGTTTCTATGCTTTTGTCGGGTTTGATTGCATCGCCACAACAGGTGAGTTCTTCATTTTCTATAACAATACAATTTAGCTTTTGAGTCTGTTTTGAGTCTGATCTAACTGAGATGCTTTCCAAAACTTTTTTTTTTTTGGCTTCCTGTGTAAATAAAGGCCTTCTCCTCTCTGTTTGTGATTCAGGTGAGGAGGTGAAGAATCCTCAGAGGGCGATACCCATTGGCATTGTAGCATCTCTTCTCATCTGTTTCGTCGCCTACTTCTGCGTATCAGCCGCCCTCACGATGATGATGCCGTACTACATGCTGGATAAGAACAGCCCACTTCCGGTGGCCTTCAAATACGTGGGATGGGAAGGGGCGACGTATGCTGTAGCCGTTGGTTCCCTTTGTGCTTTGTCCACCAGGTGAGAACTAAACAGGTGGTTTACAAGTTATGTCCGTTTTGGGGTGTGTTTGTGTATTTGCATAGCATTGTTCGTTTTAAAGCTGCAGTATGTCGATTCTGTGCCATTTTGGCACCAAACTTCTTCAGAAAAAAATACATTTCTATAAAAATACACATGCACACAAATGCTTATTGAAATAATTTAAAGTGGTTATGGTATTTTTTAAGTTTATTTATTTATTGACTTTTTGCTATCCCTTATATTACCTTTTTTCTGAACTGTGAGGCATAAAGGTGTGTGGAATACATGAATTACTACTAAGTTAATTCAGCTGCAGTGTTCTGAAGTAATTATAATGTTTTATTTTAATGTGATTTACATATTGTTTCATATGTTTTAGTTCAGGGGTAGGCAACGTCGGTCCTAGCGTGCCGCTGTCCTATAGAGTTTAGTTCCAACCCTAATCAAACACACCTGAACTAGCTAATGGTCTTCAGAATTACTAGGGCTACAGGCAGGTGAGGTTTTTTCTGGATTGGAGCTAAACTCTGCAGGACATCGGCACTCCAGGACCGACGTTACCTACCCCTGTTTTAGTGTCACGGAAAATGTGATTATACAATCAAATGTTGCACATATATTTCTGTCAAGTATCATAAGCTATGATGGCTATAGAAATATAATGAATAGAATTATTATGTTCATGAATGGGAACCTGAAGTGGGCGGGGCTTAGCCCAGACGGTATCTGATTGGTTATGAACTCATTGCTCTGTTCAATGGTTGCAAGTCAAAATTTGGGGTTAGTAAGATTACAGTTTTTGAAAGAACAGCATTTACTTGAAATAGAAATGTGTTTTACATTATAAATGTCTTTAATGTCATTCTTGTTAGATAAAATTAATTTCTAAAAAAATACCTCAAACTTTTGAATGGTATTGTATATTTTTAGGATCTCAAAAAATATGATTTGCTTTTCCATGACAAGTTAAAGGCATATTTGTGAAGCTAATTAGCTTCATTAGATGTTAAATCCACAAGCTAACTGCACTACATGACTTGAATCTGTTTCTCTCCCCTCAACTAGTCTGTTGGGCTCCATGTTCCCAATGCCCCGTGTAATATGGGCCATGGCTGAAGACGGGCTGCTCTTCAAGTTCTTGGCCAACATCAATGAAAAATCCAAAACTCCCTTAATGGCCACTGTAACCTCAGGCATAGTGGCAGGTGAGGACGCTCATTTAAACTACTAACAGACTCGCTCCTTTACAGATCTCACAGCGATCCGGCCCACAACCTCTCAAACTGCACCATGACTGAATACGGACTAAACTTATCCTCTAAACTCCAACAATGCCAAACAAATTACCCATAACAGCTGCAGCACTGCTTTTTGTGCCAACAATAGGCTTTATTTTTAAGCATTTATGTTCAGAGAATTGCAGCAGTGACATTAAACTGTTAGGAGACTATACAAAACAACACCGATATACATTTTACATTTATGCATTTAGCAGACGCTTTTATCCAAAGCAACTTACAGTGCATTCAGGCTATACATTTTTTTTCAGTATGTGTGTTCCCTTGGAATTGAACCCACAACCTTTTGCGCTTCTAACTGGGGATGTCAATTTTCAATCATTTCCATAATCGATCGTCGTTTAAATTAACGATCAATTAATCGATTACTCTTTAACCTTAACTACTGCAAAATGCGTCTATTGCAGTGGCATATAGTCAGGATACTGACAGGATGTGCAAATACCACTCAAAACTACCACTCAAAACATTCTCACCCGAATGAAAAGGGTTTTTAGTCTAAATAAAAGGCTAGTGGCAGGATGGTAAAATGAATGGATGTGATTACAATCATTTGATAAAAGGAAGAGAGTGCACCGTAGTTACGCACGGGATCATAATACTTTGTGTGCTGTTTCATATCCTGCCACGGAGACCATTGAATGCGCCTTTTTAAATGGTTTCATGGTGCTCATATTTTTATTTTTAAAACATCATAGCAATGTTTACAATTGACATTATCGGGTTTTAAAATAAAATGATCCCAAACGCAAGTACGGCATGTGTGGTAGTGATGTGCGGTCAGTAATCCGCTTCCAGAACCACCGGCGTTGCTACAGCAAAACGCACTGTTACACATTTGAAAAATTTTAATGTGAGTATTATGACACAAGTGAGGTCCAAAGCTTTGTTAATAAGATAAATAATTGGTTAGCAGGCAAATGTAGCAGGCATAAATAGATTTATGTGGAAAAAGCAGTTTAGTGTAATTTATAATGTAATATATCCAGAAATTAGTTTAAATGTACTTTAGTGTGTACATTCTATCACACCTAAAACCTTGTAATTGCATGTTAAGCATTAAATGCAAATACACTCATTGTTAAGAAGACTTATATTTCTGCATTACTGCTAGCAATAGATGTATTTTATAAGTAGAATCAGATCAGAATCAGAATGAGCTTTATTGCCAGGTATGTTTACACATACAAGGAATTTGTTTTCGTGACAGAAGCTACCGCAGTGCAACAGAATGACAGTGACAACAAAAAACACAAATAATAAAAAATATTTAAAAAGAACAAGTAAATAAGGAATAACAATATACAAATCGACAATTGTATGTACAGGTATATATCAATGGACAGTTTTGTATGTACATGTATATTATGTGTAATTGAAATGTAGACTAAGTTTGTGTGTTAGATAAATAAGTGTACAAATAGTGTGTGTACCATAATTATTGTCAAGTGTTCATGAGATGGATTGCTTGATGGAAGAAACTGTTCCTGTGCCTGGCCGTTCTGGTGCTCAGAGCTCTGTAGCGTCGACCAGACGGTAACAGCTCAAAGAGGGAGTGTGCTGGATGTGAGGGGTCCAGAGTGATTTTGCCAGCCTTTTTGCTCACTCTGGATGAGTACAGTTCCTTGAGAATGGGGAGGGTTATACCAATGATTCACTCAGCAGTCCGGACTACACTCTGTAGTCTTCTGAGGTCAGATTTGGTAGCTGAGCTGAACCAGACAGTTATTGAAGTGCAGAGGATGAATTCAATGATGGCAGAGTAGAACTTTTTCAGCAGCTCCTGTGGCGGGTTGAACTTCCTCAGCTGGCGAAGGAAGTACAGCCTCTGCTGGGCCTTTTTCACAATGGACCCAATGTGATTGTCCCACTTCAGGTCCTGGGAGATGGTGGTGCCCAGGAACCCGAATGACTCCACTGCAGTCACAGTGCTGTTCATGATGGTGAGTGGGGGGAGAGTGGGAGGGTTTCTCCTGAAGTCCACGATCATCTCCACTGTTTTGAGCGTGTTCAGCTCCAGGTTGTTAAGACTGCACCAGACAGCCAGCTCCTTAACCTCCTGTCTGTAAGCAGACTCGTCGTCATTCTGGATGAGGCTGATGACTGTGGTGTCATCTGCAAACTTCAGGAGCTTGACAGAGGGGTCTTTAGATGTGTAGACGTTCATGTACAAGTAGAAGAGCAGTGGGGAGAGAACGCAGCTCCAGGGCTGATCATACGGGTGCTGGATGTGTATTTTACCAGCCTCACTAGCTGCTGCCTGTCTGTCAGGAAGCTGTTGCTCCACTGACAGATGGAGGTGGGCACGGAGATTTGAGTTAGTTTGGGCAGGAGGCGGTTTGGGATGATAGTGTTAAAGGCCGAGCTGAGGTCCACAAACAGCATCCTCACATAAGCCCCTAGTCTGTCTAGATGTTGCAGAACATAATGCAGTCCCATGTTGACTGCATCATCCACAGACCTGTTTGCTCTGTAGGCAAACTGAAGAGGATACAGCGAAGGTCCAGTGATGTCCTTCAGTTGGGCCAGCACCAGTTTTTCAAATGACTTCATGACCACAGATGTTAGAGCCACAGGCCTGTAGTAATTTATTCCTATAATTTTGGATTTCTTTGGGATGGGGATGATGGTGAAGCGTTTGAAGCATGAAGAGAATTCGCACAGTTCCAGTGATCTGTTGAAGTAGGGGATTGTAACTGTGAACAGGATATGTGGCAATGCTGATAGAGGATATGCAATTTTAGGTGTCATTACATGGGCCACACAGAATCTAAATGAGTGAAAGGTGTTGGTTTTCTCTTTAAATATGACACATCATTATCCATTTCTTAATGTTTTGACAGGTTGTAACAGATTGTCTGTTTTTACCGACCTGTTTGTGGTTGTTCAATTTTATATTTGTTAAATATAATTGTATAGTATCTTATGCTCACCAAAACTGTATTTATTTCATTAAACCTACAGACTCAATGTTTGAGTGGTAGTGTATTAATATTTATTCTGATGACAATATTAACACAACGGAATTAGTATTCATTAACATACAGCTGAATCATTGTCCTGCAGTAACACACCCCTCTTCTCTCCACAGCGGTGATGGCTTTCCTGTTTGATCTGAAAGATCTGGTTGATCTCATGTCTATTGGCACTCTGCTGGCTTACACTCTAGTTGCGGCCTGTGTCTTAGTCTTGAGGTACGGCTTCAGATTTCTGCTATGAACATTTTGGAAGGAAGATTTTCCAAGACTGTTTATCATAAAACAAGAGTTTGATATTTTTGCAGCCTGATGTTGCAAGTACTGTTTTGTTCTTAATCATTTTGCCTTATTTTCTTCTTAATTACACTGAATTTATTTTAAAGAAACAGTCCTGCTTTCAATGTATTCATATCAAATTAGTTTTTGTTAATATTTTATATTGTAATGACCCGGCAGTCAGCGCTAGCAGCCAGGTGCATTATGGGTATTTGTTTATAGCTGATTTAATTGCACTTTGATTATATAGTTTTTTTTTGCATCAGCAATGTTATGTGTGTTTAATGTTACATTTTTAGGTTCATTTTGCCTGTTATATAAAAAGTGTGTGTGTGTTATAAATATATATATATGTGTGTATATAATATAGATCTGTGTTTGGAATAAAAGGATAGAAAGATGATATTACCGTTTGTGAAGACACTCACACACATTAGAATCGTTCGGTGTATGGGACATCAGTGCTCGTATTTCTAATTAGCAAAACTGTCTTTTAAGACTTGCGACGTATAGATACTAGCACCCTTAGCTTCTGAAGTGAAGTAGTTTTGCCCTATGCTCCCATTCAGCTCCACGTCTGTAGAAAAATAGATCTTGCACCGAGTTATTATATATGCTATTTGTGCAGCAGCAGTATATCTTAATACTCACAGAAGTGTATCAGTGTATGTATTGGCAGTAGCAAGTTCCTGTACTTGCTTTGCAGCAGCAGCAATAATCTACAACAATAGCAATAACCAACAGCAGCAGCAATTCAGCAGCATAGCAGATCTATTCCACCAAGACCAAATGCATTAACATTGTCATATCCATTAGCATGCCAAAATCTTTCAGGAGTTGTCATGATAGAAATGGTTATAATTTTAGTAAACAATAATAACCATAATTGACGGTTGGACTATCATGTTTCTCTCTCTCAGGTACCAGCCAGAGCAGCCGAGTGTGAATGTCCAGTATCAGAGAGCCAGCTGTCAGGAGGAAACCGAGGCCGACTCCATCAACGAGAGCAGTGCTGGTTTCCTGCCTGGATCTCTAGATCTCTGCACCCTCAGCAACCTTCTGTCCCCCAAAAACGAGGAGCCGTCACGTCTCTCTGGCTTCACTGTTAAAATCTGCACCAGTGTATTAGGTTAGACACGTGCGGATGCACATTTTAAAATAATACAATCTATTCAATTTATCAGCCTTGAGTTCTGATTAGATTAGCAATGAATTGACTTCACAGTGTGAGTTACACAGCTTCCCTTCCTCCCTGTGCAGGTGTTCTGGTGTGTGTGTTCTGTGTCGTGGCGGTTCAGGGTGGATTTCAGATCTGGGTTCTTGTGGTTCTTGCCATTCTGGCTGTGGTTTGTTTCTTCATCACCATGTTAATATGGCGGCAGCCTGAGAGCAAGACAAAACTGTCTTTTAAGGTAAACAAATACTTGCATGCACACAAGTGGGAGTTTTATAATCAGTGTTTATAGCAGTTTGTAAAGATGGGCTGACGTGTGTTTGTGTACCCAGGTTCCTCTGCTACCGTTCCTTCCCGTCCTTAGCATGTTCATTAACGTGTACCTGATGATGCAGCTGGACGCAGGCACCTGGATGCGCTTTGCCATTTGGATGGCCATAGGTAAGTCAATAATATGTCATCAGAGTCTTTAAACATGGGAAAATCACTGTAACATGGTGTCTAAGACTCCAAACCACATGCAACAAAATCCAGTATTTCATACAGGACTTTAGTGGGTGAACCTAGGATCTTCTGTTACCAGAAGTAAAAATTATAATAAAAAATAAACTTTACAGTTACACACTGTGCATGTTTATTATCATTATTTATAACTAGACATAAATGTATTGCTATTGCAATATGATTGCACTACAAAACGAATAAAAATAATAATTTCATGATTATATTAATTACGTTACCTAGCAAATGTTTACCATTTTTCTTGTTTTTAGCATTTTTGAAAAGTATCTTATGGTAATTTATTTGATAAAAAATAATAAACAGTAAAATATAGTATAGTAACAGAAATAGTGAAATATTATTAACATTTTAAGTAACTAATATATTTTAAAATGCAGCTTTTGCTGCTTAATATTTTGTGGAAACTGATTGAATGGTAGTCTAATGCCAAGTTCACACTGCACGGTTTTAGCCAGATTTTCACTCGCTGACAGTTTTTGATAAATCGCCGACAAATGCCCGACATCGGAGGCAAGTTCACGCAAGTGACAATCGCTCAGTGTGAATTATCAAAGACGCGATCTGAGGGAATCGCCAATGAATCGCCGACACCAGTG
This sequence comes from Ptychobarbus kaznakovi, assembly GCA_027422405.1. Taxonomy (NCBI): domain Eukaryota; kingdom Metazoa; phylum Chordata; class Actinopteri; order Cypriniformes; family Cyprinidae; genus Ptychobarbus; species Ptychobarbus kaznakovi. Next base: position 7,280,076 of record CM049813.1, read on the forward strand.
AAATATTTGGCATGCTAATATCTGGAGCTGTCGGCGATTCACAATCCTGCTCTGTGAATGAGTTCTGACTGAAAAAGACAACGGCGAGCAAGATACAGGGCAGCGGAAAGCTCGTGGAGGACTTTTTTTTTTTTTTTGTATTTTAAGCCATTTACAAACAATGTGCCTACATTTTGGCATTAGAATATACAGATAAGGTAGGCTACTTAACGATGAAAAGGGGGCAAGGGTTTTTCCTGTAAATAATATTCTTCTATAAATGACAAAAGATTTGTTGCATTTTTCTTTTTCATCACTTTGAGGGCTTTTATAGGCTTTAAGAAATAAACTCATTATAAAATGCACAACACGTTGGTTTCACTTTTTAAGTAGGCTACTTATAGATTTGTGTGTATAAAACTTCCCAGCAGAAATATGTTTAACAAGTCATATTTGTTAATTACTGTGTGTTCGGGGAGGACTTATAGACCATAATATCAGCGTGATCTTGCTTTATTTCCTTATCACAGGGTTCCCACGGGTCATGGAATTTTAAAAGGTCTATTCCAGACATTGAAAGTCAGGGATTTTTATATATTTTTGTCCACGTCATGGAATATCAGGGATTTCGTCAACTCCAATTCAGTTCTCGCGTGCTGTGTTCTGTGTAAACAGCGTGCACAGACAGCCGCGAGCCCCGATTAAGATTCTCTCAGCGTCTTTCTTGCGCCTGAATGGGCAAATACTTACAAATGTATAAAAAAATACCCGTCTTGGCAAGTAACTTTGTAGCTTTAACAATGATTAATCTATATTTAAATTTTTACAGTGGAGTACATGCACCCGTTCGATCGGCCATTTTTAGTTTTATTTTAGAGCATCTTCTGTTCCATGCTTGCTCACAGAACTGCACAGTAATCATTTCCCCAAATGCCATTTGTGTGGACATATTACGTTATTATTATTAGTCTGTAAACGGCCATTAACAGTGGCCAGAGATGCTGAAGACAGATGCAAAAAGAAAATACGCACACACACACACACACAACAGTCAATAGCAAATTAGACTAAAAACAAAACATACTTACAGTCGCTGATTCAGAAGTGCCAGTATTGTCAGAGCAAATTCAGAATTACCCTCCCAGAGATCTTATCTATGCACGATCAGCTTGAAACACTCTAAAAAGAAAGGAAAACTTGAAATCTCATCATATAACCACTTTAAAATGCAGTGGTTGCCTTGCCACTAAATTCAATTGGCAATGAAAAATCAAGGTGCAACAGAGAGTGAAGAATATGTGAATGTTATTTTATTAGTAATTATTCAATTTCTGTACCTGAACACCTACAAGCATAAAAGCTTAAGCAAAATGTAATTTCTATCTTTGAGCTATATATTTAATTTTGCTATTACACACGTGGTCAGAATTGTTGGTACCCTTGGTAAATATGATCAAAGAAGACTGTGGAAGTAAATCGGCATTGATCTTTTTTTATCACAAAAATCTAACCTTTCATTGGAGAATCAAAATTTAAAATGGGGGGAAATATAATTATGAAATAAAAGTTTTTTCTCTAATAAACATTGGACACAATTAACGGTACCCTTTTACCCAATATTTTTTTAAACCTCCATTTGCCAAAATAGTATAGGAGTTTTCTTCTATAATGCTTGATGATGTTAGAGAACACCTGACAAGAGATCAGAGATCATTCCTTCATCCAGATCCACAGCTCCATGAATTTCTTCAGTTCACCTCACTCATTTCTATAGTGTTCAGGTCAGAGGACTGGAATGATCATAGCAGAAGCTTGGTTTTGTGCTCAGTGACCCATTTTTGTGTTGTTTTTGAGGTTTGTGTTTGGATTATTGTCCGTTTGGAAGATCTAAACACGACCCATTATAAGATTTCTAACAGAGTCAGTCACTTATTGATATTTTATATGTTGTTATTTGATAGGATCCATGATATCATGTGTCTAAACAAGATGTCCAAACATCCAGCAGAACAAATAGGCCCACAACATCAAAAATACAGCAGTATATTTCATTGTACACATGGGGTACTTTTTTATCCCTGTGTTTACCAAACCCATCTTGAGTGTTTTATGCTAAAAAGCAATTTTTTTTGTTTAATCTGACCATAGTAAGCCAGTCCCATTTGAAGTTCCAGTCGTGTCTGACTACTGAATATGTTGGAGTTTGTTTTTGGATGAGCTAGGATAATATTTCTTGAAACCCTCCAAACAACATGTGGTGATGTAGGTGATGTATTTTGAGGTTTTTCTGACCCAGAGACTCAACTATTTTCTGCAATTCTCCAGCTGTGGTCCTTGGAGAGTCTTTAGCCACTCAAACTCTCCTTCTCACCGTACATTAGGACGATATAGACATACGTCCTCTTCCAAGCAGAATCATAACATTTTATGTTGATTGGAAATTCTTAATTATTGCCCTGATGGTGGAAATGGGAATTTTCACTGCTCTAGCTCTTTTCTTAAAGTCACTTTCTTTCATCATATTTACCAAGGGTACCAACAATTCTGACCACGTGTGTACTTGCAATTTGTTCTTATTTAATGGCTGTCACTTATATTTACTAATGTTTGAACTTTATATTAGTTTGCCTAGGTTTTTTAATTTTTTGCTGTGTTATTAACATTGAAATCGGGAATTGTACAATTTTATTGGTATCTAAAATATTCGTGTCATAAGTTTATTTATTAGAATACAAAAATCTAAATTGATAACAGCAACTATTATTATTTATTTATTTTTGTGGCTAGGCTAGTGAAAATATTAACAGGGCAAGTAATAATTTTAACCACTGAAAAAAATCCTTAGCATTGAGCCCTGGGCTATTTTTTCAGGCGCCGTTTTATTCCCTTTGCTTGCAACTGCATCACTAAGTAGATGGTCACAGTACCGGTTAACTAAGGTAAATATGGCAGAAAATATACATTATTATGAGCTTTGGCTACAAAATTACCTCTTAAAAGACTGAGTAAAAAAATAATATATATGTATGCACACAAATATATCACATATATATGTCAAAGAGCATTTAATGGTAAAAAGCAAAAAAAAAGTTGCTCAGCGCAACAGCGGCCGGTTTTTCTGTTCATTGTAGGTCATGGAAGTTCAGCTTTATAGTCAGTGAAAGTCAGGGAATTTGACGTTTGAATTAGAGTGGGAACCCTGTTATCACTTCTCGTGTGGGTTTGACTGTAGTTTGCGGAGCAGACAGAGTTGTCGGCGATTCTTCCCTATTGTAAAGTCATGCAGTGTGTAACCTCCTGTCGCCGATCCATCGTGCAATGTGAAAACAGCAGCGACTGAATGCTACCCCAGATAGTCGCGCAGTGTGAAAACAGCAGTAATCCGATGACTTTGAAAATCATGCTGTGTGAACTCGACATAAGGTTTGGGGATAAAAAAAACGTATTCCAGAAGGACACTTAAAATTTATCAAAAGTGGCAGATTTATAATGATACAGTGATTTCTATTTGAAAGAAATTCTGAACTCAAATATTTATCATATTTTAATGATAAACAACAAAAACAGGAATTAATTGCCTTTTAATATATATTCAAATGGAAAACTTATTTTAAATTGTAAGTTCACAATATTACTGTTTTACTGTAAATAAATAAATGCAGCCTTGTTTGAGCATGAGTCTTCTTTAAAAAAAAAAATCTTAATTTCTTAATACGTTCACTTGCAAGAGTTAAGATTTTGTAACAACAGGTTTACAAATACTTCCCGTTAAAAATCTAGTGAATACTTTCCACAAAAGTAGTAGAAATGAACTGCCAAAATAAATTCCCAAATGCATGTTAAACTCACAGCACTGTATTTACTGTGAACCGAGATGCTGAAAACACTGGATCATGAGCGGCTAACGTATAAATGAACACAGTGCTGCACTTCATGCTGAAACAGCAAAACAGATTAAAAACTCAATTCAGTTGTAGCCTTTTATGATTTGATAATTGCACTGCACTAAAACTTCAGTTGAAATTTGTAGAGTATCATCGCATCACGTCTACTTACGACTAATTAGCCTTGAATCACACCAACATGATAAAAGACAATAAATGGGTAGTCATTGATAATAATCAAAATAATATTACAGATACAACATAAGTACAAGGTATTCTGCTGTCCTTGACCTTCTGTGTTTCTTTCTAGGTTTTGTTATTTATTTTGGCTATGGGATCTGGCACAGCACAGAGGCGGCCTTGGCCAGTAACGACACCGAAGACATCAACACCTTCAAACCGACAATGACAAACGAACCAGCCACACCTGAGAAAGAGGCTTTCTTGAGCAACGGTATTAATGTCAGAGCAGAGGAGAGCAGTGACCCTTGAGAAAACACTTGAAGTACCGTTACTGATGGCATTACGTGCTCACTATACCAATGTATGTGACTTACAACAACTGCAACGTCCAAACCGAGAGCTGCTATTGATGTTCAAGATAATGTCCTACTTTATGTGTTACTGTAGGTCCAAAGCACCTATAAACAGCATTACAAGTGGCTATTATTATTTACCAGATGAATTGCCTGTTATTGAGGTAAAACAGGAAGGACATGTGTACATAAGGATGTTCACTGCATTATTGGAACAGTCAGTTCTTCCTTTGCAGAATTGTTTTTTTATCTATTTATTTTTGTAGCATGTTTTGCGGTCATGCTTGATAAAAATAGTTTTGAGCAATACACATTGCATTGTTACCCATAATTCTCTTTGTGGTGTGTGGTATGTTGAATTCTAGGGATGCACCGATTTACTGATGGCCAGTTATTCAGAAAGATAGCTGTTTATAGCAACCGCTGTTTTATCTTCGACCTGGCTTTAAAACATGGAATATTAAACGGCGTCAAAGAAATATTCATTTGACTTTATATGACTATTCAAATATATTTTGCTGACACAAGGTGCTTTAATTCAATTTTCTCAATATGAGAAGGTCATTCATGCTGCAAATCACAGTTATGCTGTTAAGTCCGAGACTTGGTCTGTAACTGTCCAGTGCCTTTTCTCACCCTTTTTGATTGACAGTGCTAATATCTCCTCGCACTGACAATGACTTTTAGTGGCTGATACTAGAGCCACCTCTCAGACTTTGATGAAGCAGTCGCCAAACTTTGGGATGGGAGAAAAAACTGTGCAAATAAAGTCTTGGATCTGGGAAAATCTCTGTTCAGAGCGATTCTAATGCTTGTTTGTTTGGTCAGTTTCCTTTCCATTCAGTTCGTGTGCGCATGCTGATTCTCTGTGAGCTGTTTTACATTTGCTACTGGTATTGGGCAAAATATTTTTGTACAGTATTTTTAGACTTTTGTGTGTTGTACTTTTATTGTCCAAATTTTAGTCTGTTTGTATAAAAGAATAAAGCCAAATAATTCATTATTATTTGATTTGAAACTGCATTTTATTGATATTTTGCATTTAAAACTTAACAGAACTTTTAGAAACACTGACACTTTATTGCATGTCACAGTACATTTTCTATGTTGTATTTTAAGTAATTAAATACAATGTACATTGGTTGTTAATGTCAAAATTTGAAGGGAACTGTGAATTTACTGTAAATATTTGCTGTTTTTCTTGCAATTGATTTTCTTGTTTATAAAGACAGTTTATTGTATGTTTTGTCTTTTTCCTTTTTGTTGTACGCTGCAACTATTTAAACTGGCCTGATTTAATGTCAGTTGTCTGTATTTTAACACCAAAATGTGAACAACTCCTTGGCAAACCACAGTTGTCTCCGAGCAAAACACTTTTTCCCTTTTCAAGATTGTCACAAAATTAAGTCAACACTCCAGTTCCAAAAAAATCTGGGTTACACATTGTAATGCAAGTAAATGGGGCCAACAGATAAATTTAATTAGATAAACAAAACATTCAAAGTATAGCCTAAGACAATGTTAACAATTTATAAATAATTGCTTGCAAACTTTTCTATGTAGTAGTAAGCTCGCCTAATTTTTAGACAAAATGGCGCTTTTCCACTGCATGGTTCGGTACGGTACGGCTAGTTCGGGTCGGTTTGCGTTTCCACTGCAGTATACCGCTATAGAGTGGGCGGGATTACTCACGCGTCTTATAATTGCGCCGCTCTACTGCCGTGACATCATCGTAAACGCGCCACAAACAAACTCACAACAAAGAAAGACGACGGAATAGTGTTCTTCATTCTCGGCATGTGGATGTTTTTAACAGCATGGAAGGTCAATGAGAATCTTGTGATTTCCCCAGCAGCAAACTGTGGTGACAGGCCACGGGCTTAACGTTAGATGAGGAGAGCAGAGATTTCGTGCAGGTGTGCTGCGTTACTTGATTAGTTAACTTTCATGCAGCGTGTTCTGTAAAGTGAATTATCATAAACTTTTGAAATTTCAAAATGACAATGTTCTGTTTTTTTTTATTTATGTGAAGGTTTTTTAAATCGTGGCATTAATCATTTGTCTTTTTCAAGAGGTTCATTGCGTGCTCATACAATAAACATATTAATATAGTCTGGAGGTACACTTATTCGTCAGATTGTTTTTAATTGAAGCAAAACACAGATACAAAGGTAAAAATATAAACAGAAACATACTCAAAAATATAGCAAGTTCAAATGTAATATACATAAGATTTTTCCTTCGGCGTCGCGCCATGCTCTCACTGGATCGCTCCCGGCTATCAACGAAGGAACGTCTGACTTCCTCAACAGACAACAATATTTTGTGGTTGATACAAAAAGGTGCGTCGATTCTTCGGTGCTGATTAAATCTAGCGGGTTTGGGTCTCAGTCGAGTTCATTGACGCAGTTGCCTTTCTCCGGCCAATAGCGATCAGCAGAGTTTACATCACGTTTTGGTAACGGTACGGTTCGCTTGGAACCTTGAGGTGGTAATAAAAAAGTACCAGGTTACCCAGTGGAAAACAAAAGTGAACACCGTGCCGTATGCAGTGGAAAAGCGCCAAATATTCATAAAAAAGCACTTTTGCCCCTAGATTGTGTTCAAAATAATTAGAAATAAGGAGTGCAAACCATACATAATTAAATACAATCTTTCTTTAAATAAACTCACAGTTTACACCCGCCAATCCCGCGGTTTGGAGGATTGCAATTAATATTGAACAGATTTAGCTGGCAAAATAAAGGCTACATTCGTTTACATTTTGCAGAACAGAAGAAAAGATCCGTCAATATGCGTTTGTTTCGTTATGTTCAGATGTTCTGTTGTGGTCATGTGAGAAGTTTTCACTCTTCTCCGTGTCAGAGGTTATATAGGCTACATCTATACACATAATGCATAATTAATATAGGCTACTTTAAATTATAATTCAGTGATGCAAATCAGAACATTTATCAGCTGTTATTCATGTTTTCAGAGTCATATGGTTCTTCAGAAATCATTCTAAGATATTGATTTATTACCAGTGTTGTTGAAGATAACAGCAAGCAAATGTTTTGCTGCTTTATATTTTTTGAAACCTGCAACATTTTGTTCAGGATTCTTTTATGAATAGAAAGCTAAAAAGAACAGCATTAATAATAAATCAACACATTGGAATTATTTATGGAGGATTCTGTGACACTTAAAGCTGGCGTAAAGGCTGATAAAAATTCTGATTTGCATCACTGAAATAAATGACAAAAAAAGCCATTTGAGTAAAGTGAACTCATTGTCATGTTCAAGAAACCAGTCTGAGATGATTTGAACTTTGTGACGGTGCATTATCCTGCTGGAAGTCGCCATCAGAAGATGGGTACACTGTAGTCATAAAGGGATGGACATGGTCAGCAACAATACTCAGGTAGGCTGTGGCGTTTAAACAATGCTCAATTGGTACTAAGAGGCCCAAAGTGTGCCAAGAAGATTTCCCCCACTCCATTACACCACCAGCACCGAAGACAAGGCAGGATGCATCCATGCTTTTATGTTCTTTACGCCAAATTCTGACCCTACCATCTGAATGTTGCAGCAGAAATCGGGCCTCGTCAGACCAGGCAACGTTTTTCCAATCTTCTATTGTCCAATTTGGTGAGCCTGTGTGAATTGTAGCCTCTGTCTCCTGTTCTTAGCTAAGAGGAGTGGCACCCGGTGTGGTCTTCTGCTGCTGTAGCCCATCTGCTTCAGGGTTTGAGGTGTTGTGCTTTCAGAGATAGTATTATGCAGACCTTGGTTGTAACGAGTGGTTATTTGAGTTACTGTTGCCTTTCTATCATCTCTAACCAGTCTGCCCATTCTCCTCTGACCTCTGACATCAACAAGGCATTTTCGTCCACACAACTGCCGCTCACTGGATATTTTTCACTTTTTCAGACCATTCTCTGTAAACCCTAGAGATGGTTGTGTGTGAAAATCCCAGTAGATCAGCAGTTTTTAACAAATTCCTACCAGCCCTTCTGGCGCCAACAACCATTCCACGTTCAAAGTCACTTAAATCCCCTTTCTTTCCCATTCTGATGCTCGGTTTGAACTTCAGCAAGTCGTCTTCACCACATCTAGATGCCTAAATGCATCGAGTTGCTGCCATGTGATTGGCTGATTAGCAATTTGTGTTACCAAGCAATTGAACAGGTGTACCTAATAAAGTGGCCGGTGAGTGTATAGAAAATACAAAAATGATCTATATATCTACATAAAAATAGACTATATTCTTTATATGATCCAAAGTAACTAACTACTTGAGTAAGTTTTTTTTATCCGATACTTTTTACTCTTACTCAAGTAACTATGGAGACTATTACTTTTACTTGAGTACAGTTTTTGGGTACTCTACCCACCTCTGTCTGTAAGTAACTTAGGCTGTCAAGGCTATTTTATTCTCTTTAAACATCTGGTGAAATGATTGTTTCTCTTTAATACAGATGATGCTGGATCATTTTTTGTTAATTCAATCTTAACACTGTAGCTTGTCACCCACTGCAAGTAACACGGCGATAAGCCCGTGTGTGAACTGATATTAGGCTAATATTGTAGACCTATCGATGTGTTGGGTTTTGCTCGATAAGATGTTAAGTGGCAGATCAGGGGGCTTAACGCTGTTAAATATCTAAAGAGACATACTTGGTCCCAGACGAAACCTTAAACCTTAAATGTAGCTAAAATAAATTGATTGCAATCAATGGATTTTTTAATTCAACACTGTAAAACATTTCAAGCTATTTCAACTAATTATTATTTAGTCTTCAAAGTGTTGCCTGAATTGTTAGTTGGCTCATCCTTTACTGAAATAGTTTTATAGTCCATTCAACTAAAATGTTTTAATTGGTCAAACATAAAAACTACAGCAAATTATGTCAATTAAAATGTAACCATTCACGCCATGTGTTTTATATGTTAAATCAACTAAGATTTATTATTTGGGCATCATAAGAAACTAGTTCTTATATGTAATACTGAGTTTAAGAAAATTAATCGTTTGACACTATCGACCTCTACATTCTTTTAAATAGACAATAAAATTATGTTGGCATTAGAGGAAGTGCACTGGCATGGTTCAAATCTTACTTATCTGACCGCCATACTTCATCTCCGTACTTATCTGCCAATTCGTGGCATTAAATGAAGAGGTATCATACGAAATCACAAGTGCAGTATGGAGTACCTCAAGGCTCAGTACTAGGCTTTTACTTTTCACGCTTTACATGTTACCCTTGGGAGATATCATTAGGAAACATGGGGTTAGCTTTCACTGTAATGCTGATGATAATCAGCGCTATATTTCTTCACAACCCGATGAAACATACTAATTTGCAAAACTAATGGAATAAATAGTTGATATCAAAAACTGGATGACAGAAACATGAATGCATGCGTTCATGACCTCGAGGCTAGATTATTGTAATGCTTTATTGGGTGGTTGCTCTGCACATTTAATAAACAAACTCCAGCTGGTTCAAAATGCAGCAGCTAGAGTTCTTACTAGAACCGGGAAGTATGACCACATTAGCCCGGTTCTGTCAACACTGCACTGGCTCCCCATTAAACATTGTATAGATTTGAAAATCATGTTAATTACTTATAAAGCCCTGAATGGTTTAGCTCCTCAGTACTTGAGTGAGCTCTTATCACACTATGGTCCTTCACGTCCGCTGCAATCTCAAAACTCTGATAATACCTAGAATATCAAAACCAACTGTGGGCGGGAGATCGTTTTCCTATTTAGTGACCAAACTCTGGAACAATCTACCCAAACTCTGTTCGGAAAGCAGACCAGTTTAAATCTAGATTAAAGACCCATCTCTTTAACCTGGCTTACACATAATACACTATCGCATTTCTATAATTCAAATCCATTAAAGGATTTTTAGGCTGCATTAATTAGGTCAACCGGAACCGGGAACAGTTCTCAAAACACCCAATGTACTTGTTACATCACAAGAAGAATGGCATCTACGCTAATATTAGTCTGTTTCTTTCTTATTCCGAGGTCACCGTAGCCACCCAATCCAGTCCGTATCCAGCCCAGATGGTCACTGCAGTCCCCAGATCCAGTCCGTATCCAGCCCAGATGGTCACTGCAGCCACCTGGATCCAGTCCGTATCCAGATCAGATGGTCACTGCAGTCCCCAGATCCAGTCCGTATCCAGCCCAGATGGTCACTGCAGCCACCTGGATCCAGTCCGTATCCAGATCAGATGGTCACTGCAGTCCCCAGATCCAGACTGTATCCAGATCAGATGGTCACTGCAGCCACCCGGATCCAGTCCGTATCCAGATCAGATGGTAGATCAGCACCTAGAGATGACCACTATAGCCCTGAAGATCAGCGGAGACCAGGACAACTAGATGAGCCCCAGAGACTTAACACCAGTGAAGACCCTGTCTCCTAGACGGCCATCGGGACAAGACCACAGGAACCAGATGAGTCCTTTGCACAATCTGACTCTGCTGCCGCCTATATTAAACTGCTGATTTCGTCTGGCCAGAGGAGAATGACACTATTTCCCCGTCTAAATTCTGTAAAGCTGATATAAAGCCACCCAGCTTTATATCAAGCTGATGTAGAGCTACTTTGACACAATTTGCTTTGTTAAAAGCACGATACAAATATTAGTGACTTGACTTGACAGTCTCAAATTAGCGTAGATGCCACTGAGAACAATTTACATGTTACAATAGTTACATTTTAACTATAGTAAAAACTCTAAATATTTACAAAATTACCTCAAAACTTAGTGTTGAAAGTACACACGCATGCATTTAGTTGCAGTGCAAGCGGTTTGGTCACGTGGAAGTGTTTGGTGCCTTGGGAGAACTGACTGGGTTGCATCTGAAAACTTGAAACGAGGACAAAGCACCAATGAAACCTTTGGCCACAACCTGATCGAGAAAGAAAGTAGAAATTATCTAAAAAAATGAAAGTATGCCTTTTAAATAATTTAAAATCTAACAATATAAGTTAAATAAATTCGTGATGAAACTGAAGTTGCAACCATTTTTTGGCACACACACACAAAAAACTCCAACCATTGCACAACACAGGGAGCATTGATGTTGACTGTTCATTTGTTACAAGGATTTATAACAGAACATGCACATTTCATATTTTCATGCACATTTTCATGCACATTTCACCTTAAACAACATAAAAATAATATCAATATAAGTAATATAATAATAATATATATATAATAATATCCTGCCTGTTGTTGATAAATACCAGTGGTGACGTTTTGCAAATTGATTGATCAATTGTCCCAATGTTAAGGCTACTGAGCCATGGTCTTTCCCAGTGTAGGAACTTGTGTGCACAATCTAGTGATTCACTACCCAGGGAACTGACTGAGACTCACCTGCTTTGATAACGGCCTTGTGAAATTATTCAGTTGTTTATTCTCATTCGGAAAAAACTCTTCTTCCAAAGCGACAGTGAAGAGAACAGAAATGCCGTTTGGAGTTTGCTCGATAAAAAAAAAGAAAAAAAGACAGCGTGGCTTGTTGTTAGTCACGTTTAATGTCATCTTTTAACTTCACGGGACAATTGCAAAAGTTTGCACAACCCATTCACACTCCCATGTTAACATCAAATAAGTGCCTTACTGTTTCCTTAACTTAAACAACTAATTTACCTCAGACATATTCATGCAACGCTTATTCAATATTTTCACCGGCCACTTTATTAGGAACAACTGTTCAATTGCTTGGTAACACAAATTGCTAATCAGCCAATCACATGGCAGCAACTCAGTGCATTTAGGCATCTAGATGTGTTTTGAAGACGACTTGCTGAAGTTCAAACCGAGCATCAGAATGGGGAAGAAAGGGGATTTAAGTGACTTTGAATGTGGAATGGTTGTTGGTGCCAGACGGGCTGGTCTGAATATTTTAAAAACTGCTGATCTACTGGGATTTTCACGCACAACCATCTCTAGAGTTTACAGAGAATGGTCTGAAAAAGAGAAAATATCCAGTGAGCGGCAGTTGTGTGGACGAAAATGTCTTGTTGATGTCAGAGGTCAGAGGAGAATGGGCAGACTGGTTAGAGATGATAGAAAGGCAACAGTAACTCAAATAACCTCTCATTACAACCAAGGTATGCAGAATACCATCTCTGAATGCACAACACATCGAACCCTGAAGCAGATGGGCTACAGCAACAGAAGACCACACCGGGTGCCACTCTTGTTAGCTAAGAACAGGAAACGGAGGCTACAATTCACACAAGCTCACCAAAATTGGACAATAGAAGATTGGAAAAACATTGCCTGGTCTGAGAATTTCGATTTCTGCTTCGAATTCCAATAGTAGGGTATAATTGGCAAAGAACATGAAAGCATGATCACTTGCCTCTCTCAGCAGTTAAGGCTGGTGGGGTGGTATATATGGTATGGGGATATTTTCTTGGCACACTTTTGAGCCCATAGTAACATTGACTGTTTTAAACGCCACAGCCTACCTGAGTATTGTTGCTGACCATGTCCATCCCTTTATGACACAGTGACCCATCTTATGAGGCTACTCACAGGAAATGCACCATGCACTCTAATCTCTCAACTGGTTTCTTGATATGACAATGAGTTCCTTTACCAAATGGCCTCCACAGTCACCAGATCTCAATCCAATAGAGCACCTTTGGGATGTGGTGGAACGGGAGATTCACATCATGGATGTGCAGCCGACAAATTTTCAGCAACTTGTAGGAATGTGATAAAATGTCGTGGCCACAAGATAATTTTGTCAAGGTAAAGACAGCTTTATGCATGGCCACGTGATGTGAAGCCCATAGTGCTATGTTGAGGGAACAACATCCATTTCCATGACTTCTTATGTTGAGGGAATGACATACTTTTCTCGTGGCCACGAGTTTAATGCTTAAACAAACCTGCGTGAGTTTAGCAACTTGGGATTATCAGAAATGGATAAATGAATATCTTATTTTGAATTAAGAAAACATTTAATCCATCACATATAAATACATTAATTGATCACCTTTTTTCCATAATATGTGTACATTATTATTAATATTGAAGGATTAGTTCACTTTCAAATAAAAAAATTCCTAAAAATGTACTCACCCCATGTCATCCAAGATGTTTATGTATTTATATCTTCAGTCGAAAAGAAATTAAGGTTTTTGATGAAAACATTCAATTTAATTATGTAAATAAAGAGATATAAGAGTTGAAAAGAAAATTAAGCATAAAAAAATAAATACAAAATATTATTTTATTTTATTTACAAGACGGGTGTCCCAATCTGCCTGTTTTTTGTCCCATTTTTTATTTGTTTTCGTTTATTTCTATGGCCTGTTTTCCGTCCAGTTCCAGTTTCCTGATGCTTGTTTGTTACTATGGTTTTTGATTAATGAGTCATCACCTGTTCATCATTTGATTTCTATTACCCTGTGTATTTAAGTTCCTCCTTTTCATTCAATTGCTGTCAGGTATTGTTTGTGTGTGGACATGCTGTTATGTTGCCTTCTTGTATTTGGAATACCTGATTTTGTTTTAAAAAAAAAATTCGTAGAAACCTGTTTAAACCTTTTTCATCTTCATCTGAACCTGATTGTGACAGTGGGAACGATATAAAAGTTTTCTTGTAGGCCTATTTAATTGTATGTTCAAACATAGCCTATTCTCTTAACATTTATTTATAATAACAAACTTTGCTCCAATGCTGTCTAGATGATATCTTGTACAATCTAATAATAGTACCCTACATATAATATAGGTTAATCATTTCTTAATTCCACAGTTTTGGAATTAACATTATTTTTGGAGCACTTAGACCTATGGGAATTTAACTTGATCTGGTTTATTTTACTGGTTTCACTTTAAAGGGGATTTACCATATATTTAATTCGGTTTCAGCTATAATTATTAGGCTATAACCAAGGTTTGTTTCATTCGCATAGGTTATAGTTTCAAAATAAAAACACAACAGGCTCACTAATCGTTGTATCACCTTTATGTAGTAGTGTGGGATAGGCTTTCCTTCAGTTGGTCATACCTTTACAGGGAATGAGCAATTGGGATGAATACTAGTGCAGGAGTATTTAAATGCAGGGCAGGAAACATTAGAATGTCTCCTCGGAATGGGGAGCTAGTCAAAATCTTTACAACAAATGTATTTAGTGAGTGAAGTGAAGGGAAGTGATGTGTGGCCAAGTATGGTGACCTTTACTCGGAATTTGTGCTCTGCATTTAACCCATCCAAGTGCACACACACATACACACACACCCGGAGCAGTGGGCAGCCAATGCTGTGGCCCAGGGAGCAGTTGGGGGTTTGGTGCCTTGCTCAAGGGTATCACCTCATTTGTGGTATTGAGGGTAGACAGAGCGCTGGACATTCACTCCCCCCACCGACAATTCCTGCCGGACCGGAGACTCGAACCCATGACCTTCGGCTTACAAGTCCGGCTCTCTATCCTATAGGCCACAACTGCCCATTGTTGCATTGATTAGGTCAGTAATCAACTGTGGATATATTATTTATGGACCTGCATTGAAATTCTGGATTAAGAAAGTTGAAGAAATTCAGGCACAATCATTAAGAATATGTTGTGGGGCTTTTAGATCCTCTCCTATATCAACGTTGCAAGTGGAGGTATGAGAATTGCCTTTGAGTATAGGTAAATTGAAATTAACAATGATAATTGGATTAATATTAAAGGGCATTCACAGACAAAAAGAATGCATGTCACACCTCTGTTTATCAGTTTGCACTGGCTACCAATAGCTGCTCGCATACAATTCAAAGCATTAATGTTTGCCTACAAAACCACCTCTGGCTCTGCACCCCTTTACCTAAATTCATTACTTCAGACTTATGTGCCCTCTAGAAGCTTGCGTTCTGCAAATGAACGTCGCTTTATTGTGCCATCCCAAAGAGGCACAAAATCACTTTCACTGACTTTTAAATTAAATGTTCCCTCCTGGTGAAATGACCTGCCCAACTCAATCCAAGCAGCTGAATCCTTACCCATCTTCAAGAAACGGCTAAAAACACATTTCTTCCATCTTTATTTGACCCTCTAACTCTAGCATTCTCTTTTCTAATTATTCTATTCAAAAAATAAAAAAAAATAGATTATAAAAAGAAAGAAAAAGAAAGAAAGAAGAAAGAAAAAAGAACAGAAAGAAAGAAAGAAAGAAAGAAAGAAAGAAAGAAAAAGAAAGAAAGAAAGAAAGAAAGAAAATAAATAAGAGGCTACCCAGTGTTCCTATTACAGTTGCACTGGATTGGTGAAGAATTGAAAAGTCAAATCCAAACTGCAATGACCAGATCGTGCAGCAGAGGGCAGAGTGATGCAGATAATGATTACTGCTGTTCAAACCAACAGATTAAGAGGAACACTTTTATCTACATTTAGAAAGATCTTACTAATAGTGTATTGCTTTGTATGAAAATTATGCATTCTAGTTGTCAAGATCATATTTATAAAAAAATTGGATTGTGTATGATTTTACCATGTACTTGAGCCTGAAGAAAAGCAGGTTAAGGTTTGTCTGGCAAGCATAACTCTATCAGCTCAACTGAAGGCCCTTCAAAAGCATCCATGGGTTGTGATTTCTTTTTTCAGGTTTTATTAACAGGTAGTTTGTCTGTGTTTTGGTTAAACTAAGAGGGTGTAAATATGAAACCTGTTAAACTGTTTAACTATGCCTGTATTTGGCATCACTGTTGAGCAGTCACTTTTGTGTCATTTGGCATCACTGTTGAGCAGTCACTTTTGTGTCATTTGGTATCACTGTTGAGCAGTCACTATTGTGTCACTGAGCAAGGCATTTGACTGCAGGAACTGCTTACAGCGTGGACTGTCCTCTTTTCTCTGTTCATTTTTTTCAGAATGCCATGAATGCTTCTGGTTTTACTTGACTGCATTGCTGATTTTATTGAGGAAATGCACAGTGTTTGTTAAACACCCCACAGCAAAGTCCTGTAAAGCAGATTCCAAATTCCATTCATACTGATCTGTGAAAAATGTCAGCTCCTAAAAAAAGAATCAATTTCATGGTTATTTGATGCATGAAAGCCGTTCGGAAATGAGATAGATTACAATACAACGTCAATCATTAAACTCTATTAAAATTATATAACTCCAGACAATGTAATTAAACAATATTTTTAGTTGTATTAAACTACTTACGTGTTGTTGTTGTTTTTTTCTTGTTAAGAAAGGCATGCTTATGTTAAACAGTTCATTATTAAAATGAATTTGATACCAAATACTATAAAAAATTGTGTGGCATGGTTGGATCTCTATCTATCTATCCATCCATCCATCCATCCATCCATCCATCCATCCATCCATCTCATCTATCCATCCATCCATCCATCCATCCATCCATCCATCTTTTCTAAGGTGAAATATTTTTTTAATATATTTTGAGATTTGTCTTATGATTTGTCCATACAATGGAAGTCAGTGTCCACCAAAACAGTTTGGTTAAAAAACAATATGTATTTATTTATTTTTTGTGCTCTGCATAAGTAATACAAGTAAGTCTTGCAGGTTTGGATTTGGAACAACATGAGAGTGAGTAAATGGACATCATTTTTGTGTGAACTATCCACTCACTTTTGACTGAAAGAGAAAGACACTCACAGCTTGTTTTATTTGGATTAAGGCTCTGTGAGATTCTAGGAAATCTGGCTACGACAATTAAATTTATTTAAATATTTTGGTAAGATTAATTATGTAAAATTATTTATGAGTCCTAATCCGTAAGTCTGGCTCTCCACAGCAGTCCATCCTCTGTGTATTCTTGGCTTGAATAGCAAATAAGGCTCAGTTTGCAAGGTTTATCTCAAGCCCAATATTTACCCAAATATCCTCAAGCTGCTGTTGTGTGAAGTGGAAGAGTGGAAGATCATCTTGGTAATAATGTGGGCAGTGTAAATCTGTTTAACATGTAGTTAACATGGTCACATACCCAGCGCGGCATGAGCCTAAACTGTAAGGTCCAACTAAAATCTAATGGATACCTGTTGTGCACAAGTCCCCACATCTGCATATTGTTATGAACATAGCTTGACATGGTGAGTAGGTGTAGGTGTTTTATTGCTTCATTTCACAGGTTGAACTCAAGGAGATTATAATATGTGGAGAAAGCTGTCTGTCAGTATTTCCATTCTTGTCAAAGACGCTTTCTTGGCAGGATCCCCCAAAAGTATGCGATCTGAAATCTGATGTCTTTGCTCATTAGTCCAGGATACAGGTATTTTTGAATCAATCATGTGGTGTACAAAACTTCCTATCTTAATTCTTTTGATTTAGTATTTAGATTTCAATGGCCAGTTTCCAGTAGGAAATTGTAACTGGAATGCCCCTTCAAGTTGGACTTCTGACTCGGAAACGTGACAACCCGACTTCAGAATTCAATATGGCTGCCCAGCACATAAACATCCGTGAAACAGTAGTAGTAATGCATTGTTTATTAGCACTTCTGTTCATCGGTGTCTCAATAAACTATCAAACATATATCTGTGGACATGATACTTTGACATTATTTGTGCAAAATACCACTTTTTTATGTTTTTATCAACTGGTATTGCTATAAGCCCCCGCCACAGGCCTGCTATGACGACACATCCCTCCCAGATGCACTCAACCACTTTTACTCATGGTTTGAAATGCAGAATATGACACACCTGCACAAAAACTGCCCACACCTGCCAACGACCAGGCGCTCTGTCTGTCTCCAGCCGACGTAAGGAAGACCCTATCTAGGATTAACCCACGCAAGGCTGCGGGTCATGACAACATACCTGGCCGTGTACTGAACAGCTGACAGATGTCCTAACGGATATCTTCAACACCTCGCTGAGCCAGGCAGTCATCCCCACATGTCTCAAATCCACAACAATCATACCGGTACCAAAGAAATCACCTGTGTCCTGTCTAAACGACTACCGTCCCATAGCACTGACTTCAATCATAATGAAGTGCTTTGAGAGGCTAGTCATGCACAACATCAAAACCAGCCTCCCCAACACACTCGATCTGCTCCAGTTTACATACCGCCCAAACCGCTCTACGGATGATGCAATTTCCTCCACCCTTCACCTGGCTCTTACCCACTTAGAAAATAAAGACTGCTATAAAGATAAAAAATAAAAATAAAGACGTTCTAACCGGAAGACCTCAGTCAGTCCTAGTCGGTCGCAACACCTCGAGCACTACCACACTGAGCACAGGTGCCCCACAAGGCTGTGTGCTCAGCCCGCTGCTCTTCACGCTGCTGACCCACGACTGCACTGCTAAGTTCAGCTCTAACCTCTCCCCTCCATGGACATTTTCCTTGCACGATGCTCCAGTAAAGCTACAGGTATCGTGAAGGACCCCACCCATCCCTCCCACAGTCTCTTCCAGCTCCTACCATCAGGAAGACGGTACCGGAGCATCAGAGCCCGCCCTGCCAGACTGCTTAACAGCTTTTTCCCCCAGGCTGTGAGAGCCCTGAACTCAAATCCCCCGCCCCTCTCCGAAACCCCATACAAACCCCCTACCTCCTGAAACATGGACCATCCCCCCCCCCCAACACCCCCCTAACCTTATCACATCACAGAAAAAACTGTCTGAGACTTTTTTTGCAATTCGAAGTGTGCTACACACAGGTGAGTGGGCCTGTACAAACCACATGTAGTAACACACTCTCCTCCATTCGCACTAGACACTTAAAGACTCAATGGTATATGTATGTTTACATGCTCATGCACTACAAATCACCTTACACTGTTCACCAGCCAGCTGCTTGACTTACAATGTTTCTCTCTGCACATGTACAGTATTTATTTGAAGCATTCGTACAGTTTGTATAGTTTATTTTTTAGTCTATGAATAGGGTAATATTTATATATAGTATATTTAAAGTCAAAATCTGTCAGTAGGTTAGTTGTGTATAGGTTTATATTGTTATTTTTTACTTCATTGTTGTATACCTGTATTTATGTAGCACCGTGGTCCTGTGAGGCATGACGTTTCATTCCACTGTATGTACCCACATGTAGCGGAATGACAATAAAGCTCAACTTGACTTGACGTGTCCATCTTGGTTTTTCATGACTTGTGTAGCCTACTGGAACACATTGAACTCAGGTGTGTCGTCATTCCTAACTCTAGTATCTGACTTCTGAATAGATTTTAAAACACTAAACACTTGCAGACTTTGCAAAATGTGTGCGTTATATACTAATTGTAAAAGGCCTTCAAAAAGAATCTGGCACTGGTAAGACATTTACTACAAGCTAATTAAATATTTGTGTTTATATGCTTTTATTTAATCAGAATACCTGTCTACTGCCAGCAGGGTCTATTGGCAAACCTTGACTTTATGTGTGAACCTAGTGTTTTTTTTTTGTTCACCCAAAAAGGAAAATTCAGTCATGAATTTTTCACTCTCATGTCGTTTCAAACCCGTAAGACCTTCATTGATATTTGGAACACAAATTAAGATGTTTGATGAAATCCGACAGCTTTCTGGCCCTGCATAGACAGCAACTCAACTGAAATATTCCCGGACACAGAAACGTAGTAAAGTCATCATTACAAAAAACTATTACATCAGTGGTTCAACCAAAATTCAACCAAAAAAGTTACAAGAATACTTTTTGTTTGCAAAGAAAACAAAAATAACAACTTTATTGAACAATTATTCTCCTTCAAGGACTTTGACTATTTCAATGAGGTCCTTGAACATATCAGTTGCGTTGCTGTCTATATGTAGGGTCAGAAAGCTCTCAGATTTCATCAAAAAATATCTTAATTTGTGTTCCGAAGATGATCGACATGAGGGTAAGTAATTAATGACAGAATTTTCATATTTGGCCGAACTATCCCTTTAATATTGAAGAGGGATTAGCGAGACCAGCAGGGGGTGCTCATCCTGTGGTCTGCGTGGGTCCTAACGCCCCAGTATAGTGATGGGGGCAAAATACTGTAAAAAAGCATCTTCCTTCAGATGAGACGTTAAAGCGAGGTCCTGACTCTCTGTGGTCATTAAAAGTCCCAGGCATCCTGGCCAAATTTCCCCATTGGCTTCTGACCATCATGACCTCCTAATCATCCCCATACACTGATTGGCTTCATCACTGTCTCCTCTCCACCAGTAAGCTGGTGTGTGGTGGGCATTCTGATGCAACATGGCTGCCGTCGCATCATCCAGGTGGATGCTGCACATTGGTGGTGGATGAGGAGATACCCGCCTTACTATGTAAAGCACTTTGAGTGCCTAGAAAAGCGGTATATAAATGTAACAAATTATTTTGTTTTATTATTATGTAATGTTACATCACTTATTTCTTATAAACAACACTTCTTTATTCTCTTAGCTTTTCAACTACAAAGAATTATCCACATAAAAAAACAAGGGCTTAGACAGTAATATTTTGTTCAGTTTCATATTCTCTGTGGGTTTTTCTGGAAGGCTCCCTCAGTGCATGTTCTTTTGGGATGGAGCAGTTAAGCACCTTCCCAACAGAGACTCTCACATTGGAGGCTCAGACAGACTGACTCCCGCTGTGACCCTCTGACTGTTACGCTTCCTACATGCTAACATTCCACTGCTCCTCTCTCTTCCTACATCTGAGAAATAAACCATCTAGTCATTACCCATTTTCCCACTCAGTTTCACACATAATAAAAAGAACACGACATTGTTCTTGTATACTGGTCAAATGCTGAACACAAAGTGTCTGCCTGATGCAGCGATGTTAATCTCAATAACTGAGGGCAATTTTGACCCATTGCTTTTCCTACTAGTAAGCCACACTCAGGATGCAGGATACATTTCACCTTCACTGACTCTCCTGTGAATGCTGTGCGCTGGGTACATTTTGCATTCAAAAATACAACAAAAATGCAATTCATACATACAATGATTTTAATATACTTACATGATTAACATGTTTATGTTTTTAATATACAGTCAAACCAAAATTTGACTTCAACATTTCTCACATTATCACAGTTTATTTTGCTATGGTTTAGAAAATGGTAAAAAAAAAATGACAAGAACTCATAGTTAAACTTTGTCAGAACAAATTCATCTTGATAATCTCAGATAATTTTGATAGAAAGGTATGTAATTAATTATAGGCTGAATAGTTGTCAGCTGTTACATTTAAGTACACAATTAGATAATACCAATTAACAAGGAATGCTTCGTTTTGTTCAGTCTGGGGTGTAAAAAGGTCACATTAGCAATTAAAGAAGAAACACATAAGCAAAACATGGCCAAAGTTTGTATCAATTTTACTGGTAGTCTACTATATGAGGAATTTTGGGGTATAATATTTGACTGTTTACTTTTTATTTTGCTATCCTCACTTACATGAATTAACTATAGTGTCCTGCTCCCACTAGTAAAAAAATATATAAAAAATGATAACTGGTGTCTGAATAATTTTTGGTTTGACTGTATGCTTTACAATTAATAGATTATTTCTGGGGGTATTGTAGTCACAAATGTCAGGGTGATGATATTATAAAGTAGAAGATAATCCTCATTAAAATAAATTAATTCTTGAAATTAAAACTTTAAGTAGTTTATCATAGTGTATATTAATAATAATAATAATAATTATTATTATACAACACAACAGCTTTGTGTGTGTGTGTGTGTGTGTGTGTGTGTGTGTGTGTGTGTGTGTGTGTGTGTGTGTGTGTGTGTGTGTGTGTGTGTGTGTGTGTGTGTGTGTGTGTGTGTGTGTGTGTGTGTGTGTGTGTGTGTGTGTGTGTGTGTGTGTGTGTGTGTGTGTGTGTGTGTGTGTGTGTGTGTGTGTGTGTGTGTGTGTGTGTGTGTGTGTGTGTGTGTGTGTGTGTGTGTGTGTGTGTGTGTGTGTGTGTGTGTGTGTGTGTGTGTGTGTGTGTACTGCATACATGCCAAATCCAAGCCATGTGGTGCTACCAAAATGTGGAAAATAGTCATTTATGATATTAATATTTTATTACTGTATTTCCCCCCTATTGCACACTACTCTCATGACTGTGTGTCATGGTCTGCAGGTCTTTTAAATATCAGATCTTTGTACCTTACAGATATTTTTTTTTTAGGTTAGTTCGGCTGTAAATGTCATGTTATATGGCACATGCATTCATTGTGTTTTTAAACTTTTAACTACAAGATTCATTAAACTTCCAGGTTTAAGTTTTTCAAACCATATAAAACCAGCATAAATCCAAAGAGAATATGTCTAAGAACTTGTTTTTGCATGTGTCTTAAAGGGATTTAATCCAAAAAATGAAATTTCAGTGTTCTTTTACAGATCCTCAAGTTGTTCGATTGTTCTGTTGAACACAAAAGAAGATATTGTGAAGAAATGTTGGTGACAAAACAGTTGCTTTTATCCTGTTAACTTCCACAGTATTTTACCCCATAATATGGAAGTCAATGGCTACCAGCAGCAGACTGGTTACCGACATTCTTCAAAATGTCTTCTTTTGTGCTCAATAGAAGAAAGAAACTCCTACAGGTCTGGGACAACATGAGGGTGAATAAATGACCACAAAACATACATTTTTAGCTGATCTATCTCTTTATTTTAGATTGTTGTACGGTTGATGGAGTTTATGTGTGTGAGAGCTTACAGTACATCAGCTGTGCTAGTATTAGAGCATGATTAGTGCTATAATCTGGGCCACTTGCTAGTGTAGAACAGTAGCAGTCACATTCGACCTGGCACCTTGAATAACATGATTAAGATGCCATGTGATTACAGGAACGAGCCAGAGAGAGAGAGAAAATGATACCATCACACATTCCTAAATTATATCTGTGTTATTGTTTTCTGGGTGGCTTCAAGAAAGCTATCAAAAGCTTATCAGGGTTTACGCAGTTAGCTTCTAGCACTTGGATTGCTATTCTTACAAATTTGAGTTCTGTGCTTCCCATAAGCCACGTTAAATTCTTGATCTACAGTCAGATTAGAACAACAATGGCAAACAGTCAACGGCAGATCAGCCTGTCGTTAGCTGGCAACGTCTGCTAAGCCAGTGGCCTGAGCAAACATTTAAAACGTGCCAAATCATTTACAAATGCTACAAAGTTTAAAGGACCCAAAGTCCAGCGGTGTCAAAGTCATGAACATCAGTCAACAGAAAGGTCAGTAATCAAGCCTCTCTTTGGGAATTTAATCAAAGCAGCAGGAGGTGTTCTCTCAAACTGAATTGTTGTGTTGATGGCCTTCACAGTGCTCCTGCCGCTATTTCACTCGCTTTACAAACTCAATAAAGACTCGCCGGGATTTGCAAAAGCCAGATTGTCTCTGTAAACCACCTGTGGATTTCTTGGGAATGTAAGCAGGCCAGCTCTTAATTTCTTTGCATATCCGCAGGGCTACAAAAGATACACAACAAATGAAACCAGAGCATCTTCCTGAGATAATGTTTTCATTATTTAGTCGGTGCATTATAGACATTACTGTACCTTAATACAAAAGGTATTTCATATATTTCCATGGCCTTAAAGCTCAGGTTTAGTGCAGACAGAAATCAGGCAACAGCTAGACAGAAACTGAAATGTGTGGGAACATTTATAAATATTAACAGACACTACAGAAGTTCATGCTCTTCTGTACTTTTATTGAGCGCATTTATGTAATTGTTTGTAATTTACATAATTGTTTTTAATAACATTGTTCTTAATTCCAGTAACTGAAATGTTTGGGAAATTAGTAACACTTTAGATAGCAGTGTGCATGTCAATTATATTATACATTAAAATAAAAAACAACAAAAAAAAATTACATATGACACACAGTTACAGAAATTCATGTTCTTAATTTTATTAAGTGTCTTTTTATGTTACAAAAGTAACCAGTCAGTATCTGGTGTGACCTCCATTTGCCTCACGCAGTGCAACACATCTCCTTCACATAGAGTTGATCAGGTTGTTGATTGTGGCCTGTGGAATGTTGGTCCACTCCTCTTCAATGCTGTGCTGTGTGAAGTTGCTGGATATTGGCTGCGGAACTGGAACACACTGTCGTATACGCCGATCCAGAGCATCCCAAACATGCTCAATGGGTGACATGTCCGGTGAGTATGCTGGCCATGCAAGAAATGGGATGTTTTCAGCTTCCAGGAATTGTGTACAGATCCTCCCTGCAACATGGGGCCGTGCATTATCATGCTGCAACATGAGGTGATGGTCGTGGATGAATGGCACAACAATGGGCCTCAGGATCTCGTCATGCGGTATCTCTGTGCATTCAAAATGCCATCAATAAAATGCACCTGTGTTCGTTGTCCATAACATACGCCTACCATACCATAACCCCACCGCCACCATGGGCCACCATCGATCCACAACCATTGACATCAGCAAACCGCTCACCCACACAATGCCATACACGCTGTCTGCCATCTGCCCTGTAGAGTGAAAACCGGGATTCATCCGTGAAGAGAACACCTCTCCAAAGTGCCAGACGCCATCGAATGTGAGCATTTTCCCACTCATGTCGATTGTTCACGACGACGAACTGCAGTCAGGTTGAGACCCCGATGAGGACGACGAGCATGCAGATGAGCTTCCCTGAGATGGTTTCTGACAGTTTGTGCAGAAATTATTTGGTTATGCAAACCGATTGTTGCAGCAGCTGTCCGGGTGGCTGGTCTCAGACGATCTTGGAGGTGAAGATGCTGGATGTGGAGGTCCTGGGCTGGTGTGGTTACACGTGGTCTGTAGTTGTGAGGCCGGTTGGATGTACTGCCAAATTTTCTGAAACGCCTTTGGAGATGGCTTATGGTAAAAAAAAACATTAAATTCACAGGCAACAGCTCTGGTGGACGTTCCTGCAGTCAGCATGCCAATTGCACGCTCCCTCAAAACTTGCGACATCTGTGGCATTGTGCTGTGTGATAAAACTGCACATTTTAGAGTGGCCTTTTATTGTGGCCAGCCTAAGGCACACCTGTGCAATAATCATGCTGTCTAATCGGTATCTTGATATGCCAGACCTGTGAGGTGGATGGATTATCTCGGCAAAGGAGAAGTGCTCACTAACACATATTTAGACAGATTTGTGAACAATATTTGAGAGAAATAGGCATTTTGTGTACATAGAAAAAGTCTTAGATCTTTGAGTTCAGCTCATGAAAAATGGGGGCAAAAACAAAAGTGTTGCGTTTATAATTTTGTTCAGTATATATATATTTATACATAACCAATGTCCATGGTACAGTATAAATAACTAAATAACAGATGGACTGGACTAAATAAATGAGTAACGAACTTCAGTAATTGTTTGTTAATATGTAGTCTTCTGGTTTTCTTAATTATATAAATTTGTAACATGTCTTAGATTAATGTCCCCAGTTTATTTTCCATATAGTAATAACAATAAGCATAGTGTACTTTTATTCCAAACACTGTCAGTTTATGTTGACATGCACTAGGGTGACTTCAGGACTACAGGGGCAACTTGGAAACAGGTCACTTTGGTGACAGCCTGTTATAGTAACCTGAGTACGCACATGGGGGATGTGATTGAAGTGGCCTAAGAGAGCTTGACTTGATGCAGAGCAGCAGCACAAATTACAGTGCATGGACTGTTTTGAGTTTTATACCAAATAAAATAGATAAACTAAACCATTTTAGTGACTCAATTAGTTGATTCGAGTCTTGGTAGAATGAGAGACTACTACAGTAGAAGTTTGCCCTTGATGGAAATACAGTCCTAATGCCCTAATAGAAACAAGAAACTATAATGTAAGAAGTTTTGTTATTGATTTATTTAATAAATGTATTACATGTTAATGCAAAGGATGCAGCAAAACAATTGAAGCTAAAGGTCATTCAGTGTCACGTTATTGATCTGTTGTTGCTGTTCAGTGGTCTAAGCTGAGTGAGATGAAGGAAGCAGTAAAGCATATCCTCTTTAAAAGAGGAGGATAAGGAAAATGAATGTTCAGGAATCTATAAACGTGGAAAGGAATGGAATCTTGAGTCTAGTGGAATGTTTTCTATGAGTCTGGGTTTATAAAACGTTTGGAGGATCTTATGATTAATGCTAACAGGGGCCAAAGTTTCAGGAGTGACAACTGCATTTTAATTCTGGAGTGAATTCTGGAGGTTTATGTCACAGGTTTGGCATGTGGTGCGTCAGATGTCACAGGTTTGGCATGTGTCATCGCGTCTGTGCGTCAGATGTCATGGCGTCTGTGCGTCAGATGTCATGTCACGTAATGTACACTACATTGCATTGTGAAAAGCCTGTGTCAAGGTCAGGCACACTTCTGAATGGTTGGTGTAAGTTTCATAAATCACGTTATAATAGTAGACATCACTTTATAATGGCTTGTGGAGTTTTCTCGTGACAGATTATATTTTTTTGTAATATCGGATAGGCAAGTGTCAGAAAAAAAAGCCTATTTACGTATTTGAATGTATGGCTCTTGTACAAAGCAGGCTACTGGAAATAAACTTACAATGACAAAATACACATTAAGGGACATTAGACACATTTTAATCTTAACAGAGGAATATTTGTTGTACAAATGAATTTCGCGATGCAATAAATCGTATACTTGACCGCAACATACTGTTAATTAAATCAATATCGTTCTGACGTGCTTGTGTCACGTAATCTACATTATGCAGCAGCACCTAGGGGCAGGTGTCAGTCACTACCGAAGGTGCGCGACACGCAGCGCGACAATGTCACAGGTTTATGTCACAGTTTATGTCACAGGTTTGGCATGTGTCATGGCGTATGTGCGTCAGATGCCAAAGGTTTGGCATGTGGTGCGTCAGATGTCACAGGTTTGGCATGTGTCATGGCGTCTGTGCGTCAGATGTCATGGCGTCCGTGCGTCAGATGTCATGTCACATAATGTTAAAACTGCTGCTGCATCCATCGTCACTATTAACGTGGGTAGACGATATAAAGAAGTGGCCAGAGGTAACCTATGGGGACATATTTAACTACTTCGTCCTGTCAGAAGGAGTTAATGGAGCAGCAATGAAAAATTATAAAAGTACAGAGGCCTACCAATATTTACATAGTGGGAAAGTGGATCGTGTACTGTTACACAGCGAGGGTGATTTCGTATTTTTAAAAGCAAATGTGCACAGTCCCCAGCCAGTCGAGCAGTCCAAACCACTCGGCGTGGGTGCTAATTAGTAAGCAGGGATCAGTGGAGACTACTGGATGTTTGTGCATCGCTGGTTTGGGAAGGTCGTGTAGCCATGCAGCCTCAATATTATGGAAGGTAAGACTATCACACTCATCATTACTATTTATTATTCATGATAATATCTTTCAACGATTGTGTTGTTAACATAAGTGTGTTATAAATGTATAAACTTAAGTATATTAACGTGTTTGTGACATACACAGCTGCTGACCCGATGACCATCTGCAGACTAAGTATCTTGTCTAATCTCTTATTTGTACAGTGGAGTAAGGTAAGTGAACATTTATAAATTACATATTATAAAAAGAGGAGGCTGGAACTTGGAAGTGAAAAACGCCTTATTTGTGCATAATTATTGGGCAGATTTATTTTATAGATAAAATTAGCTAAAAAAAGATTATATATCACTTATAAAATATGAAATACACAATTATTAGTTATTAAGATTGATGTGGTTTTGAATTGGTAAAATGTACTTGGGGGGGGGGGGAATATGATCAGAAAATCAACTTTGCCTGGTAATTCTGCACACAGTGTATATGCAAATGGTAAGGTAAAGGTAAGATTTGGTAGGTGTGCATTAAGTGTAACATTAAGTCGAATCATGCTATCACCTGATATAAGGAATAAGGTAGGTAAACATCAAGTGTATAAATAATGAATGATTTTGAAATAAGACAACTGTGAAAGTTTTGAATTTTCTTTTAAATATACAAACTAGTGCTGGCCTGCGATTAATTGCATCCAAAATTTTTACATAATACATGTGTGTGTACTAGGTATGTTAATTATGTATATATAAATACACAATTTTTTTTATATATATTACATTTACATATAATATAAATTATAAGAATATAATATATACATGGAAATATTTTTAATATACATACTGTATGTGTGTGTCTTTATATACACATAAAAATATACACAGTACACACATATAAAAAAAACTTTTATTTTGGATGCCATTAATCGTTGCCCAGCACTAATACAAACTCATCAGTAAATATGTTTGGTCTTAGGTTGAAAATGCTGTGTCCAGTGGGCTCACTGGCATTGCCTGCACAGATGAGCAGCAGCTCTGGAATATGGGGACCCAGAGAAACCTCTGCCCGAAGCGGCTAATGGACATCACCTTTTCCCACCACCGAGCTACTGATGTGCTGCAGATGCCAGAGGTAATGCCCAAAAATGTCCCTCTGCCTCCCACTCCTTCATTTTGCACCTAGGATGAGCTGAGAGAGGGTCTCAAGCATCTTCAACTGCCTGTGTCAAGCCTTCTGCACAAATGTCTGAGTGCTGTGCAGGGAGAGGAGCCTGGACATCCTGCGTCCTCGCCACATGCTGACCATGATGGCACAAACAACTGCCAGAGGTGTATGTTGTTTTATGACAGTTTCGTGGCCATTGATCCCAACAAATGTACAGCATTGGATCATGTAACCCTTAACAGTAGCTAGACTAAAAACCTTTTATTTTAAGTATATGCTTCCTCATGTGTCAGATGAGTTTCAGGCAGGCCGCCTGTTGCTTTCCACAAGATACTTGCAGCTTAGTAAATAAGCAGGAATGAGAATAATTATTCATTTATTCATAATTAGGGATATATTAGGTAATTGGGTTAAGGGTATGTTAAATTGATATTAGTTAAGGATATAATATTAGGTAATTTGGGTGGGTGTAGGTGAAGACTGGAACTATTTTAAATCAGTTGTGTTAAACAAGAGACAGACTATGTTTTGTGTTTTAGAAAATGTATAATTTATTATAAGTTATATCAAATCAGTTGTGATTTGTTGATCAGTGTTTGTTGATTTCAGTAAGTAAGAGACACCTTCTACTGACCATCCTGTAGAGGTAATATTTCACCATTTAATTTCTGTATGTAATAAACCAAGATGGAATTAATGTGCAAACTTGACATGACTTATTCCTTCAAATCAGAGATTAAAGATACAATTAAGATTACATTTTTTTTATATTCACAGCAGGTAACGTCTGATCACATTGTAAAGGTTTGTAAAAATAACTACGTACACTATTTACACTGATTAGTTAAAGAAAAACCACAGCAAAATGTATCGACAGTCGTGGAATGCACCTACAAATCAACACTTATTCATCCTCTACATCAGAAATGATGTCGCTGCGAAGGTTACACAGGGCTGCACAAATTCAGTGTAGAGCTGACAAAGGTTGTTTTTTCTCAGCAGAGTTATGCACAATGGCACCGGCAAAATGCATTGTGTTCCCATATCAGATGTAGGTGGCTTCAGGTTGAGTTGTGATTTTGAACTGTAGTTGTGGTCAGAGACAGATGGATCCTCCCATTGTGTTTCTACATCACAGTTCAGGGGCATGTGGATGTGATCTCCCTCACACGTGTCCACTGCATCACTTGTGGTCATTGATACATCTGTGGAAATAATATAACCATAAACATTTTTACATTAGTAATTAAAATACATCATGAGAATTAATATATGATGGCACCCATACTTGGAACAGTGTGTGTGTGTGTGTGTGTGTGTGTGTGTGTGTGTGTGTGTGTGTGTGTGTGTGTGTGTGTGTGTGTGTGTGTGTGGTGTGTGTGTGTGTGTGTGTGTGTGTGTGTGTGTGTGTGTGTTGTGTGTGTGTGTGTGGTGTGTGTGTGTGTGTGTGTGTGTGTGTGGTGTGTGTGTGTGTGTGTGTGTGTGTGAGAGAGATGCATCAAAAACAAGAGTATACACATTACATTCTCCAACTGTAGTGTTAAAACGTAGGTAAGTATCAAAATTTGAATCAGAAATGTAGCTGGCCTGCTATCATCTGCAATCTGTCACTTGCAGGAATAATGTGAACTATTGTAATGTACCATAATATCTTGTACTATCGTAAATATGAATAAATATGTGGCAATGGTTATCATGCAAAATGTGTTGCACTTTAACTGCTCGTTACTGATCTTAAATGTATTTATTGAAACAAGGACTTTAAAAAAAATCTAACGTTAGGCGAACTAGCACATAGCTAGCTAAGTTAAGGCCTGCTTACCTGAATCTGACAACCTTTTCAGCACCCGGCGTGACTTCTTTACCGGAACATCGTAGCCGAGCCATTTCTCAGGGTAAGGGTGTTCGTCAGTCGGCTTCCCGTCCATGAAATGGTACGAACACACATAAGGGCGCTTGGGTGGGCGCTTCAAATTTAGCGCCTTCAGCCATTGCCTCAGGTGCCCCTCTTCTTTAGGTGGTGGGTGTAAATTGTAAAGTGCACCACAACACTCCGACCGCTCCCATTGTGTTCGTAACATCGTTGGTGCAATTGTTATGGCAGCCCCTAACTGAGCATATAACACTTGACATATTGCGTTCTGTTGTCATATACCGTTACAGCTATAGGACTATGGCTACCAACTAGCTTAGCTTACTTCCCTCTCAGCCGGAAGTAAGATGACAAAACGAACGTAATGGCGGCACCGTTGTTGCCATGGAAAAATAAGGTGATAAAGTGATTTGTCAACCGAATTTAGCTGTAAGCTGCACATCCCATCTGGGAACTGATTTATTTCTCTCTCTTTCTTTCAAAATATACAAATATCAATACAAATGAATACAAGACAGAACAATATGCAGATTTTTCCCACATGCACTCCATTTACTGGCTGAATGTTGCTTTGTGTATGTGCCTGTCAGCAAGCAGGCAGTATATGATGTGTATGTTCCTGTGGCTCAGTGGTAGAGCATTGCGTTAGCAGCACAAAGGTTGTGTGTTTGATTCCCAGGGAACACATATACTGACAAAAATGTATAGCCTGAGTCGCTTTGGATAAAAGCGTCTGCCTAAATGGTGCTGGCGATTGGTTGCACTTGCATAAACATCAACACAACCTTCAAGACAACAAGTCAGTTCACAATGTTACCCTTGTGGATAGATATTTTATTATTTTAATCAAACATAAAATTGTGGTATTCTGGAAATATTCTGGAAATGTTTGTACAGTATGAAAAATATTATGTTTATAGAAAGACCCCATAAAACATGGAAACCCAAGTTGTGTATCATTGTGTGTGTTTTAGTGTAAATATTGAGCTTTGGCACCTAGTAAAAGTTTTGCGAATTCCTAAAAGTGATAAAAAATTACCATTTAAACAACTGATTAAACATATTAAAATATATTAAATATATCAAATAAAATGTACTTATTTAAGTATACAGTATATAAATAGGTATTTATTAATATCTTATTTATTTTCAGATTTCATGTTAGCCTGGTCTTCATTCAACACCCCTCTACTTGCTAAACATTGAACAATCATTGTTTTATTTCAAAACAGTCAACCTACTATCTGTTCTATTATTAACATTTTCAGATGTCACAATAGACATACAGTAAACACAGCAGACTCCAGTCATACCCCTTATGAGAGATGGTCATATAGATGTTACAGGTTATTTTCAGTCACTGTCTCGTGACAATAGGTTGCACAAACTACCGTGAGGTGACAAAGACAGACAGATGTAGTACTGTGATCGATGGCTGAGTGTTTAGAAGTGCACATGACAGAAACTAAGTGAGCAATGCGTGTTTCTTTTTATGTGTTCTGTGTGTGTCGTGGATATGTTTTATGTCATGCAGCTGGTCTGCAGTCAGCTGAGGGGGTGATTACTGCACACATGACTTCATGAAAGCAGTTATATACTTTAGTTTGCTACACTGAACGTTTTGTTATTATTTGCAATAGATCATATCACTAGCAAAAAAAAGACACAAAAAGTCATATTTTGCCATCAGTTTTAGCACGATATGTACAACCTTTTTTTATAGATGAATTTTTGAAAACACCATCTAATTCAAACAAACTTGTTTTGACGTGAGTTCAGTGAGTTCAGACAACATGCCAAAGGGTGTGGTATTAAGTTCAGTATGTCCTATGTAGATAACTGTGCTTTGTATTATAACAAAACCGCTTTGACTTAAATCAAAAATATTTTAATTATTGGGTGTTGATGGTTGCAGATCAACTCTTGGGTACATTTTTTGTTTCTTCCCATCTTGTCAGCACATGACCAGACTTAAAATTGTGAGTTCTTTGTTTGTTCTATTTGAAATGTTAAATTACTCAAATTAAACGGCCTAAAACTTGTATAGACTCTTTTTTTTGTACTTCCTCTGTATTAAAGTAACCTTTGAATTGAGTTTGTCTAATATAATGGAGTCTATTATATTGAAAAGTTACATAAAATTGTGTTTTAAGGCCAATGCACGAGTCAGACGCCGACAAACGGCAACAGACACATTCGTTTTGGTTTTGTCTGATTGGTGTGTTACCCCATCGGTTGGCACTTGTTTTCGCCATTTGAACATGCTGCATTGGTGTTTGTCTGATCTTGGAATGTCAGAGAGGTGATGTCGTCCGTCTGCATTGGTCTGAGTCTGTTGGTGCGATGTGAATTGTCCTTTATTAAACTTAAAACACATCCTATGCATTTGTTAAGGTGGGCTTAGCAATTTATTTGCTATGTAAAATGAATAGTTGACCCAAGAATGCAAAATGACGTTTAGGCTTCTCAACATAATATAATTGGTTGCTGTGTGTCTAAAAATCCATTTTGAATATGTTGATTTGTTATTGATAGTGCAGCAGATATGTTTAGTTAACTTAAATTTCAGTCTGTTCTTTACACAAAGGTAACATATAACTTCATTTGAACATACATCTGATGTTTTATTTTTCTTGTTTAATTTGAAAAAAAAGTGTCTGTTTTTGTTGTATGGAAGCGAGCTGCATGAATATTATTCAAAGCTTCTTTTGTGTTTCACGTTAGAATTCAAGACAAGTCATATGGCTTGGAACAATGAGAAGGTCAGTCAAATAATTCAGAACTTGGATGAACTATTCATTTAAATAAATCTCGCTGTTGTGTTTCCCAATAAACTCTACGGGTTATACTGCATAAACAGGCAATGAACCCATTTCTTGCTTTATTATGACCAGCTGTACTCATCTATTTATAGTGCCCTAAAGAAAGTCACATAATACCATATATATATATTATATAATATCTTTCTCCAAGTCATCAGATTCTGCATTCTTCACATTCATTTGTTGAGTCCAGCTGGAGCGTTTTCAGGAATGGGTTGCCTTACATACTCCACCATGGAGGACTTGCCATTTTATTTATTTTCAGAAATAAAAGAGCAAAAATTCAAAGCCATTCCACACAAGTATATTGAAATATGAACTCATATTACTGAGAGAGGAATGCTGGGGCATGAAAAGGTGGGTGTATTTTTCTCAGCCAATCATCGTACGGCTCCTTTTGTCACAGAATGTGACTACCTTCGGGAAGACTGTGTTCCCTGCACATGCTTTTCACAAAACTGCATGTACTCAAAAGAGCTTTCTGGCATTTGCAGACGTCCATCTCGTATGGCGTCTCTCTGGGGTCATGAGAGACACTTAGAGCCACGATCTTCCTCCGTAGGAGAGAAAGAGATAATTGTGCATTATGTATATTAAATGTACAATGACCCCAAAAAGAATACAGACGTTTCATACACTTAATAATGATGGATGTTCGATGAATTTATATTTTGAAATAAAATTCATACAAATGACTTAAGAGGCCAAATACTTTTGTAACCACTTTTTACTATATTAACAACATTCCTTCATGCATGTTTAGCACAGATGCAAAGCATTTTAAATAATTTGACCTCTAATGGTGCACAGAAATAGGTATTTTTCATAGTGTTTGTGCATTATCAAAGTCTTATATGAGTGTGCAGATAATATTTACTAAATAAGAAAAAGATGAACAGTATATATGTTGTGGATTATAGAATTTCCTGTGCCTGATATTGATTAACCCTGTTTTGATGGAGGTCATGCCTTTGGTGGTTCTCAAGTGGCTTTGGCATATACTCAGATTTTACATGTTGTGTCTTAGTATTACTAGACATTTTACCAAGTAAATTTGCACCAACATACACTTTATAAAAAGACATGGGAAGCATTTTCTCCTTTCATTTAAAGGTAAAAGAAGCTCATTTATTCTACTATCTCAAATATGCACGATTATATTATAAGTTGCATGTTTTTATTATTTTCATTTAAAATAGTTTTTATCCTTCCCGCCCCTTTTAGAACAGACCTGTGAGCCTTTTTTGGATTGTGACTCTCCCGAGAACCACTGCTCTCCACCACAAGTGCCGGAACGCTTCGGGTTTGGCGGGAGATCTCTGAAAACAAAGTGTGAAATGTGTGTCCTTCATCAGCTAATTTATCCTGACAGCCTGCAGTAAAACTGAGAAAGCTGGAAGAAGAAGGAGATAAGTAGGGGTGTAAAACATACGGTTACAGCCAAAGGATATTTTTATCAGCAGTGGCGTCTGTGTGGGATAACGATGGGCCTTAAACTAACCAACATATTTATCAGAGGTTTTTGAGTTCTTATGCAGCATATCTAAATGATTTAATATTAAGCCATACATTTTTTATTATATATTAATATTTTATTTATTTATCTAATTGTACTTAATTTTCGTTATTATATTTTTTTCTTTATTATATTTAAAATACATTATTACTTTATAAGCCGAACAGTCAAAAGTTACAATGTTTCTTAAACATGTGAATTTATAATAGACTTTATACTTTGGTCCCTAATAACAAACTAGCAGGGAAATGAATAACGAAATGATGTACTTCTATCTGTTTTTTAATAAAAAAGTCATCATGTTAAGATTTGGCAGTTGCTTCTCTGCATATGTCAGCTTTTAAAAACTTAAGAAGCATGAACCGGACGAAAACAGGAAAAACAAACCCACACGTAAACAGCTTTGTTATAACCTGTGGCACATGCATGCCGCCTAACTGTGACTTTAGCAGATGGTCTATAAAGGGCTGGAGACATGCGATAGGCATTAAAGCACTACAGGAGAATACAGAAAAGGAAAACAACATGAAACAAACCCTTACATGGGTTCTTTTTTTCTCCCTCCCTCCCTTTTTCCCTCATAAAATGGCTTGAAATGACTTTTAATACAGTGCACAAGTCACATGGACCACTTTTAGTATGCTTTTAAGCTATTTTTGTAACTCGATAGTCCTTGGTCACCATTAACTTTCATTGTATGCAAAAGAACAGCATGAACATTCTGCTAAACATCTCGTTTTGTGCTCGACTGAAGAAAGAACTTTCTGAACTGTTCCTTTAAGTCTGCATTATGCAATAGAGCCATTTCATTAAACATACAGTTTTAATTTTAGACACATATTCAACTGGTGTAATGTAGAAGTAAAGAACATACTCAGGCAGCCTGGGAAGGGAGGGAGTCGGGTTACAGGGTGTAAATTTGTCGGCCATTAGGTAGGCGTGCTGTGCAAGTGTGGCTCAGGCGAGATTAAACCGGATTTAGGGGACTGCAGCACCTCTCATGTGAGTAACTTCCAAAGAGAAGCTGCCCTTCAGACATGTGTTAGAAATCAGACAGCATTACATTTGACTACGTTAATAGATTTCACAACGGTGTATAAGAGCCTGCCAACAATCATTATAGGATTAGTTCACACCAAAATGAAAAATTCTCTTCGAAACCTGTTTGACCTTTTCTCTTTTTTCATTGAAGTTTTGAATAATGTACGGTTCACTCTTTTTCATGCAAAGTATGCAAAAGCACCATAAAGGTATCATAAAAGTGGTCCACCTGGTGCAATATATTGTATTAAAGTCACTTTCAAAGAAGTCTCTTCACATGCAGCCATATTTGCAAGGCCTCCAGGCAGTTATTTCAGACATGCAAGGTCAACTTAAGTCCTATCAACTTGAATGTAGGAATCCTGAAATGTCAAAAACTGCTTTCCAAACTCACATTTAAATGATACGTTCAAATTAGCAACAAAATCTGGCATGAACATCATGGCATAAATGTTGTTTTTTATGCTTAAATGGCATTAAAATCTGATTTTTAATGAATTTAAAAACATGAATTTATCGTTTCCTCATTACTACTGGTTAAACACAAAATAAACATAAATCAACATCAGAAGGTATGTTGTTTTGACCATGGAAAGAT
Organism: Ptychobarbus kaznakovi; assembly: GCA_027422405.1. Classification (NCBI taxonomy): domain Eukaryota; kingdom Metazoa; phylum Chordata; class Actinopteri; order Cypriniformes; family Cyprinidae; genus Ptychobarbus; species Ptychobarbus kaznakovi. The sequence goes on from CM049813.1 coordinate 7,316,719, forward strand.
GTCAATACACACTATTTTTTAAGTTTAAGTCCACCGATGTTAATCTACTTTGTCGTTTTCTTCATTGCCTGCATTTAATATATATATATATATATATATATATATATATATATACACACACACACATATATATATATATGCCGCATCAAACTAATTTTTAATGGGAAAAATGTAAACAATAAACAAACAACAAGTGATCAAGGGCTTAGGACGTTCCAATTCAACTCATTCCAATGGTTCTGCCAGTATTGAGCACTCACGTAATGTAATCAATGATGTAAATTCGATTAAACAAGACGGAGGGAAGTTACTTAAGGGCCTAAAAAATGGACTGGAACGCAGCCATTGATGCGTTATGTTAATCGACTAACTCTCCTGTCTAGTTTGTTTATCGGATAATATGGCTGATTCGGCATTATGATTGGTCAGCTCACCTGTCAATCAAACTCCCGGCGAAGGGTGAATTGGCCGTTGGCTCTTTTATATAAAAATCGCAACATATTTATTCATATTGCACATTTCACTTTTTCCCAATTATACATGAGGGCACTATATTGGTATTTCTAAAGATTTAAATAATAATTTTTACACTCGCATTATGGTTTATGCTATTATGTTTTCATGATGATGTTGTAAAATTGGACATACACAGAAAAAATGGTCAAATCTAAATTAGCTGGTTGTATTCTGGTCAAAAAGAATGGAAAAAAGTGATTCAAAACTGATCTAAATGATTTATTCATGAATCGTTTATTATGTTTGGATTTTATTAAATTGCCCCAATATATAATAATAATAATAATAATAATATCAAGCAAATGCTTGATTGTTTATATCATCACAGACTGTAAACTCTATTATCAGCCATATGTAATCTGCTCAACGCAACTAAGGCATGAAGATATGATAAACATTATCATCATGACTTTGTGTAAAGTAGCTCTGAGACAATGCATTGTGAAAAGTGCTAGACAGAGAAAATCGACTTGACCTGAATAACAGTCCTAGTCCATAAAGCAGAGCAGAAGCACGTCTTACTTACATATCATGATTCAGCATTTTTATTAATATGAGTGCTATTAAATCTGATCACATGTCTGTTTCTGCAGTCTGGACTTTCTCCAAGGAAGAAAAGCATAGCTGAATGGATCTGTAGCGTGACCTGACAAGAACATTTCCAACACCTAAGCTGAGTTTTAAAGGAACCTTTATTCTGTACTAAGCTGCATTCCATCATTTCAATGTAGACGATTAAATATAATAGCTCGGATATCCATTGATTCAGCTCAGTAAGGGTGACTCAGCATTTTACATTGTCTGCCCTCAGAGGAGCTCCACACAGAGGACTTACATGTAAAACTACATTACATTTAACATTTAAAACTATCCGAGATGCCTCTATCCAAAGTTACAATATGTTCAAATACTGCTACCATACCAAATTTCAGTTCCGAACAACTTTCTATTTATAATCACGTGCTGTTTGAGAATTGGGAATGTCAAACACATATAACCCTGACAACCACATTCACCACATGCTGTCCAGGGAACATGTCTCTATATTCGTATTTAACCGCATGTAACCCTCTTCCTGGACTGGTGTTTTCTTGCTATCTTGTACTTTTCAGAACAATACAGTCTCTGTGTGAACGTAATACAGAGGCTGTAGAGAACCAAAAGAAGGGTGCCAGGTTTGCGAGATAGACGTACAGTATCTAGTTTCTCTGATGATGCCATTCTGGTGCTTTAATTCACAATCTCTGTGCCTGGGCTTGATTTCCCATGACATGAAATCCTACAGCATTGTATCGAGCTTTCTCCCTTTCTGTTGTTAAAGGTCATGTGACTCTCAGGTAATTTTACCCTGCTCGCTTTGTTTTGCCAGCACTGCACTTACTGTAACAGCACTGAGGCAGGAAAAAAACGTCCAACTGACATGCATTAATGCATAATACTTTGTGTTTTCACCATGCACATTTTAACAGATGAACATAGTAACATAATACTGGTTATAGTTATGTGATAGCAGATTATATCAGTCATTTTAAATAGTCAGACTTCACTGCAGTCAAACAATAGACAGAACTGAATTTTTGAAAAGTATATATTGTCTTATTATTAATATTTACAATTAATTTAATACAAAAAACTATTTAGAGCATGAAACGTCACTAACTATTATTTTTTCTAGTTTAAAAATAAATCTAAGCAGCAAACATTTTCCAAATTATAGCACATTTTTTAACAAATATAAGACAAATAAATGTAATAAATTATCAAATTAAAAGTAAAAAATGAATAAAATACTGTTTAATATTTATTTAAATACATTGTCTCTAATTTCTAAGATGTGTTATTTAAAAAGTTTATTTAAAACGTTTTACTCATAAAAAAGACTGCAAGTATTACATTAAACTTATTTTACAAAAATATGCAACAAATTATGCTATTAAACATTGTTGAAACTGCAGACATATGACTGTAATCAGCAACAGCTGCTAATGCAGATTCATATTTATGGTTCCCATTAGCTCTGAAATGTAAAAAATAAGCAAATCGGATGAAAATGACACTGCAGTTGCAACATTCAAAGAAGAGCAATACAATGACACGGCTGTAATATCAAAAAAGCCTTCACCACCTTCAGAATTGTAGCATCAAGTTAGATTCGAAGAACATTTTGCATCATTTCTGAATGTTCTCAAAATGTAAAAAAAATAATAATAAAAATGAGCAGAACATTCTGTGTTTGCTGGAAGTGAAACATTGAGGAATTTAGCTCTGATCTGCTGTAGTATGTAATAAGTCCCAGCAGGTAGGGAACAGGCTTTCTGTAGGAGGTCATTATATGGAGCCAGACAGGGCAGTGGTGTTTACTCAAGGGCATCGAGGTCGTGGCGTGTGTGACACACACAGGAGAGAGCAAACGCTCTGTTTTGAGAAGAGAGGCCACCTGCTTCGAATGATCCGCACATCATCCTCTCACCGTATGGATCTCTGCCACTCAAATCTCTCTCTCAGACAATATCTGTGGAATGTCATGCTTCTATGAAGTACGGTTCACACGGTCCAGTACAGAAAAGATTAACCTTATATAAGCACAACCTTAGCTTTCCAAAAAGGGACCCCTGATGAGTGCACAAACACTGTTTTTAGAGGGTGGACTGCTCTTTTTAACATGAAAGCTCTTCCCATAAAGCACCACGCTGAAAAAAAACTGTTTAAAGAAAATGAGGGCTTTTGTTTATTAAAGATAATCTGACTCTGGCTCCCTGCAGAGACCTCAATCTTCAGCATATTTGATTACAGAAGAGAGGACCAGATTTCTGCTAATAATGAGATATTGTCGTTTTTGATGCTCTGCAAATGTATTTCTTGGCAAACCAGCAAGGGTTGGGTGTAGAGGTTGGATCAGGTATTTTTTTTCAGGTCAGGGATGAGTCATATTACTCTGCCATATAAAGATAAGGCAGAAATAGTACAAGCAGTATGCCAGTTTCAGCCATCCATGAGGTCAATGTAGTCAAAGTGGTGGTCATCATGGTAAGCCATTTGAAGGCAATAGATATACAAGAATAGCTCCTATGTAGGCTACTTGAATAGGGGAATTACAGCGCATGGAAATTCGAACTATTTTACATTTTAGCAAATTAAAGGCATAGAGTGTTTCATAAATTGTGTTTCTTTAGCTCAAATCGCACCAGCAGAAATATTTCACAATGACCCTAAAATAAAATTCTGTCATCTTTTATACTCAACCTTTTTATGTGTGTGAGTAACAAACAGTTGTTGGTGAAAATTCCACAGTATGGAATAAATTCTATGCAAGTTAACTGTTTAGTTACCCACATTTTTGAACTATCCCTTTAAGCCACACTTTAAAAATATATTAAATAAATATAAAAATAAAAATTAATGACTTCAGCAACTAATTATAGACTTTTTCTTTCAGGGATTTTTGCAAATAAATGGCCAATTGTTTTTATTTTTTTATCAGAACTTCAACAATATGTGTGTGTGTGTGTGTGTGTGTGTGTGTGTGTGTGTGTGTGTGTGTGTGTGTGTGTGTGTGTGTGTGTGTGTGTGTGTGTGTGTGTGTGTGTGTGTGTGTGTGTGTGTGTGTGTGTGTGTGTGTGTGTGTGTGTGTGTGTGTGTGTGTGTGTCAACGTACATTCACTGAATGTATGAAGTCAGATCTCCTTAAGTTTATCCAACAGAGCAATGCAGGTGTAATTCGACAGACGTCCCTTTAATGTTTCATAACCACAAGTGTCACAATACGTTTTTGCTTTTTATTTTGTCATTTTAACCAGTGCCAAGGTATCTACTGTTTTGTTATTTGAATCCTAACAAAAAACTGTGTTATAAATCTTGACTGAAAGGTCCGTGAGTGCTTTATTTCTTATAAATACATTCCAAATGGCTTGATATGTAGATTTGATAGATACTATAGTTAATGAAATTGACATATTTATACTATCCAAAGTATCCAAATAAATGGCTATAGTAGGCTATCTATAGACTTTTGTAAGCTATAGTTTACTAACAATACCTGTTATAGAGAGAGAGAGAGAGAGAGAGAGAGAGAGAGAGAGAGAGAGAGAGAGAGAGAGAGAGAGAGAGAGAGAGAGAGAGAGAGAGAGAGAGTCCATAATTCAACTTGGTTTTCAATAGATACATACCTCTTGTATGATGACCCAGCAAGGATAATATGTTTCCCAGTAGCCTACAACAAGTCAGACCGTATTGGCATAATTTACGCCCCGCCCCGCCCCGCCCCGCCCCAATGACGTTTAGCCAGTGCAGAGCCATAGAGAGAGAGCTTGTGGAAACTCCTCCATTGAGGCGCGTTTTTACGCTAGTCAGTGGTCAGGTCGCTTCCACGCTGCTAGCACATGAGGAGAGAGCACAGACAATCAGTTCACACCAAAGACTCCCAATAAGACTTTTACACAAACACTTCCACCTTCAGAAAGCACAATGGCAGAAGAAAAAATCTCAATAGAAGATGTAAAGACGTCCAACGGCGAAGTTCACCTGGATGACCCGACCATCGCCAACGGCTTGGTTGACCACAAGAGGAGCGAGCCGGAGACCAGAGGGCAGAAGCTGAAACGCTTCGCCATGGCCAATCTGCTGGTCATCCTGACGGTGTCCGCGGTCATCGTCGGCGTCTTCATCGGGCTCGGCGTGCGAAGCGCCGGGTTGAGCCGCACGCAGATCCTTTACTTCGGATTCCCCGGCGAGCTCCTCATCCGCCTGCTCAAGATGATCATCATTCCTCTAGTGGTCTGCAGTCTGGTGTCAGGGGCCGCCAGCATTGACCCCAAAGCCCTGGGCAAGCTGGGCGGCTGGGCGATGCTCTTCTTCCTGGTGACCACTCTGATCGCGTCTACTATCGGCGTTATTATGGCGTTCATCATACAGCCTGGCTCCAGCGACGGGCAAAAAATATCCAAACTCAACCAGGATGACACGGCGGTTCCTGAAGCCAAAGAAGTCATCGATTCGTTTTTAGACTTGATAAGGTGAGTCCCCAAAGTTCACAAGTGTATGAACACGTGTTCGCGCATTTCGCGCTTTGGGGTTCGAAATGAACGTTAGAGCTCTAGGGTTCCAAACGCTTTTATATGATCAGTTTTATGTTAAACTTATAAATTATAACGTTTTAACTGTATAACGTTAGTGTGGCATTGTCAGTATCGATGTTAGTTTCGTGAACTAAGTTAAGTCTGCTCGTCTCAATGATTTGATACAATCGGTAACGTTACACCAAACCGGTATAAACGAATCGGACAGAAATTAGTGGCAGAAATAATCGAATTAAAACATAATGTAGACGCATCTTACTAACACAAAATACGAAATTGAGCTATTTTTAAAAAGCACTTAAGTAGGCTACCCATGCAAACACTTTGGTCTGAGAGTTTTTAATTCTGGTATTCCTTAATTATTTAATACTTAAATTAACTGAGCTGGGGCAGACATGTTACAATAAATTAAGCACAATTATTATCAGTCGTAAAAATGAAATGTACTGCCACATTTGGCTAAATATGGCTCTGTGTGATGTTTAGACTACGTGATGACGCAAGACCAGCTGAATATGACCAGTTTGGTCGAACAATTACTCGAACTTCCTTCCAGTAACTGCCAACGCAGCTTTAAGCTTTGCCAGACAGGAAGAGGAAAGGAACATTAAGTAAATGTCAACGAACAAGAAAGGCTAAACTTATTATTTCTAACGTTTTATGTAACTAGTCAACGTTTTCCACCGCACGCTCAAACGCTACCATAATTGCGAACATAAACTGAATTGGAACGGTCTCCGATATGTATACCCTCAAAGTCATTGTTTCTCAGGATGTTTTTATATTCATATCTTATTTAACGCTACTTATTGTTGTACTGATTGACTTATCGTAAATTCATTCAGCAGCATTGTTTTGACTATCTATAGCGTGACGTTGCGTGACATGTGCTGTAAACGGACACTTGAGTTGCATCAGCTGCGCGAGCACGTCACGTGTTTGAGTTGACGTAGTAATCCGCTCTAAGAGGATGCAGCTTTATGGTCATTTTTATAGATGTGGCATTTACCCATCTCTTTTTTCCGGGTGTGTGGTTTCCATTACTCGAGGAAGTAAATTCCGAATAAAATTTTTTTTATTTTTTTGCTGTATATACCGGACTGTGGTGCTTGATTAAATATACTATGTAGAAATTATAAAGAAAAGGATAATTTATTATTTCAGAAGAGGCAGGCATTCCGTAGGGAAACCTAAATCATACTGTTTATGGGTGAGTTTTAGGTTTAGGTCCTGTTTTTTTGTAAACAGGTCAAATTTCATCATGTGTTTAACAGAATGATGTGAAGAGCACATTCTGTTCTCAAAACAACAACAAGAGACGTGTTGTAAACGTTTGAGTACCACAGAAGATTAGCATGTTAATATGAATATATACAATGCAAATATTTTCACTGACACAATTTAGGGTGACCTGACCCAAGAAAAAAAAGGGGTTTCCCGTTTTTGGTGGACTGTCCTTGAAAATGTCATTTGGCCCACAAAGTGACCTAAAAAGAAATATGCTATATATTACCTTTGCTTATTTAAAAAATAAAAATCCACATTCAGTAACTTCAGCTTCATATTCAGTTTATATATACACTGCCGCTCAAAAGTTTGAAGTCCGTAAGATTTTTAATGTTTTTTAAGGGAGTCTCTTCTGCTCATCAAGGCTGTATTTATTCGATCAAAAATACAAAAAAACAGTAATACTGTGAAATTCTATTGCAATTTCTAATATTAGTTTCCTGTTTTTATATACTTTAAAATATAATTTATTTCTGTGATGCAGCGCTGAATTTTCAGCATCCTTACTCCAGTCTTCAGTGTCACACGATCCTTCAGAAATCATTCTAATATGCCGATGTGTTATGAGTGTTTAAACTGTTGTGTTCCTTCATATAGTTTTTTGTGATACTTTTTTCTTTGATAAATACAAAGTTAAAAGTACTGCATTTGTTAAAAATATAAATATTTTCTTACAGTACAAGTCATTTAACACAAAATATTAGTTTTAACACATCCCTCCTGAATAAAAGTATTAATTTATTGAAAAAAAAAAGAAAAAAAAAATACTGACCCTAAACTTTTGAATAGCATTATATATTGTTACACAAAATGTATTTGTTAATTAATGCTGTTAATTAATGCTGTTCTTACCTTTTTATTATTCAAAGAAAACCAAAATATGCCGATATCAGTCATACCCCCCCCCCCCCCTTCAGAAAAAAATATGAAGCAGCACAACAGTTTCCAACATTGATTATAAATCAGTATATTAGAATGATTTCTGAAGGATCATGTGACACTGAAGACTGGAGTGATGATGCTGAAAATTAAGCATTGATCTCAGGGATCCATTATATTTTAAAGTATATTAAAATAGAAAAGTATTTTTTAATTGCAATATTTCACTATATATATACAATTATTATTATTTTTTTGATCAAATAGATAAAGGCTTGATGAGCAGAAGCACTAGCTATCTTTAAAAATCTTTCTAATCCCAAACTTTTGAGCGGCAGTATGTATGTATGTTGGGGGTGTGACAAGACACTTATCCCACGAGACAAGACTGGGTTAACGAGACGAGACGAGAATTAGACTTAAAAAAAAATCCTCAATGATGAAATTGATAGGGAAAAATAGTCTTTTATTCAACTGAAAAATATTGTGCATTTTGAAATCAACTTAGACTTTATGAAATTAAACTTATTTTTCAATGAATTATATGCAGTAGGCTAATAAACAAAATGTAAAGTAGAGCTGCACGAATCTGGATAATTTAATCTTTTTTTATAAATTGTAGATCATTCTCTCACAAAATAACTTAATTTACTAGTGATTCTGACAATGTTCATTGCTTAAGTAAAAAAAAAAAATATATATATATATATTAGTCTTAATAGACATAGCTAAATCATTGTCATTATGGAATAAGATCGCGTGGGTTTTTTAATCAAGATCTCATGTGCAATTTTTTAACCATTAATTGTGCATCTCTAAAGTAAACATTGCAAAATATTTTGTGAGGATATCGTCACTGGTCTCGCGAGATCTCGTGCCACGAGATCTAGTCACATCCCTAATGTATGTATATAGAAATAAATACAAATATTAAATATAAATAAATATAATATGCAAGAATTGTCCCATTATTAATCCAAAATAATAATAATTTCAACAATGTCCTTTTGAAAATCCGGTCACACAAATGCAGCAGTTCTTTCCTCTAATATTTTTAGCTATTGATTTCGGTTTTCAGTTTCTAGACAGTCAAGGGAATAATGGCTGATAATTGTTAAGGGTTTCAGTTGCTAACAGTCGTGCATTCATTCCCACGAAACAAAATGAGCCAAAGCCTGTTTAATAACTGCATTAAGATACAAAATTTAGATTTTACTTAAAAAAAAAATATCTGTGCGTGTACACCTTTTTTTTGGACTGTAACAGACAGTCTCTTCCTGGTGGCACAGCTGTTTTAGTACACATGTACTTCCTTGGCATTTGATGCGTCATACTTTCTGACTAGTTCCTCAATACAAAACTCACCAGAATTCTTAAGTTAGTTATTGTTAAAATGAGTTTGTTTACATAAATTAGATGGTTTTGTTCCATAATTCCATAATAATTACTGTCTTAATGTAAAGCCAAACTGAAACATTTGTAATGTTCCTTCCATGGCTGTATCTCCAGGAGAAGCCAGTGAGGTGGCGTATGCGTGCCACATGAGGGTAACACGCACGTGCAAACACATGCAGACATGAACAATGGATGCAGGGTTAATTAGGCAATAGGCATCTGGTGTGGCTCGTGTCATCCATCCAAAGGGCTTCTCTCTTGGGGTCTCACCGTGACTAAATCCTGCCACACGATCACAAGGTCCACTGCACGGTGGAGCCCTGCTAATTTTGCTCTCTGGCAAGCACGCAGTTGGATGGTCTTTCTATAGAAAGTCAGTGGGTTCTGGCATGTATAGTAGTTTTGCTTGGCTGAATGTATGTTTCGTTAACTCTCACATTAGATTTTTTCTGTTTCTACTAGGGATGCACCGAATGTTCGGCAACTGAAATTGTTCGGCCGAAAATAGGAAAATACCTCTTTCGGTGTTCGGCCGAATAAGTGAAATGTTTCGTTAACTCTCACATTAGACTGTTTCTACTAGAACCGAATGACGTTACGCGATCAAAAGACGGAATAGAGGCGAATAATGCGTCTGCAGTGTGGAAGCATTTAAAACGGTCAGAGAGAGAGACGCAGACATCATTACAAGCCCGAAACACTGAAAGCGAGAGACTGCTTAGCGCTGCTTCTCATGTCTCCGATGAGAAGAGGAAGGGGTGGTTGTTGCTGGTTACTGTGATGATTGAAATCGCGAAATGGATTAGCAAATAAACTACAGAATGTTATGTTTTCTAAAACACGCACGAATGGCATGTATTCAAACAGCGCTGTACGAGCTCACGGCGCCAGGGTTCAAAGTCCAAAGCGCGAGGAAATTCTGCGCTGAAACACTTACTCATCATTTGCTCATTTTTATAAAAAAAATTAAAAGGCATGTGACAATGTGATACGTGTGACAAACATCTTCCCAAATTCGTAATGAGATATATCTGCATGCTGTGGTCAACAAACATAAGCACTGAGGTCTTTCTGGTTCCTGCATATTTCCGCCAAAATAAAAGCTCCATCAACATTCATAAATGTTAGTATTGTAATTTTACTCTTGTTCTGTAAAATAAAAAGTAAGACAATAATAATGATATAAATAATTACCCTACAACAGCTGTATTAATATATTCACCATTGGGATCTGTAATATTTTCTAATGTTTTAAAAGAAGTCTCTTCTGCTCAAAAAGGCTGCATTTATTTGTACAGAAAAAAATACAAGCCTGATTCAAGAAGGGGGGTCTCAAAAATGGCCAAAAAATATTATTTTACTAACTTATTAATTTTAAGTTAAATTGTGCTTTGTTGGTATAATGTCTGATAGGATGTATAAAAATGTTCAGTGTTAATTTTATTTTTTTGTAAAGCAGGACAAAAGAGTAAAAAGCCATTTTTGGCTATTTAATTTATGCAATAGTGGAAAAAAAATGGCAAAATAGGCCTACATGGGGAGAACAATTTTGAAACAACGTGTTCGGTATTCGGCCAAGAGTTTATTGCGGTGCATCTCTAGTTCCTACAAGTTTAGACTTGTTATCTGTAGTTGCATTGCCTTATCTGGTTCAATGCTATGGAAGGACCCCTGACAACAACAATTTGTGGAGCAAGCTCTCCTTGCCCTGTGTTGTGCAAAATATATAGTTTATCTTGAAGGTTAAATGAGTCTTGTTGCAAGCGACCTTATCGACGGATATTAAGCATTTCTTCGTATGAATACACAGAAAGGATAACGATTTTTGAACCGAATACGTGTCAAAAATGCGAGCTCTGACAATTTCTTTAAATTTTAAAGATGTCTTTAATTCTGTGTTAATGCAAGTGCAGGGATCACCCAGAAGTATTCTGTAAACATCTTAAAGTAAACAACAAGCACCAAATGAACAAATAATGGGAAAATAAATGTAATAGCTATTTTATAAGCTAAATAAATGGGCAACAATTAGTAGTCCAATCCAATCTTTTATCAAATGAGTTAAACTTTATTTTGGCAAACAAATGAGTTTACTATTAAAATTTAAAGCTAGCGTATTGTGTGATTTCTCAACAAAAGTTGTAATAATTGTTGTAGTTGTATTACGTATACTACTGCACCACAGTAATATTTCGGCTAAACCGAGACAGGTTGCATGAGGACCTTTTAAGTTTCTGTAGTATGTATTATGATCGATTTTTACTCAAATGAAATGGTGCTTGACTTTCTGTGTTGTTCACCTCATTTATTGCTGAAAACACCGCCTTCACAGTAAATGAAACCGCACATGTGGAGATGCAGAACATGCAGGATTCATATTTAATAGTGTTTTTGCGGCTTAATATTTATAGAGTATAATTTAAGTGTACTGACCTGATTAATTCATTTCGACAAATTCCATGACATTCTTTATACGGTAAATTCCATTATATGACTGCAATTTTTTCTGCATAGTAGGTTATATTGAGGTGTTTTGCTTCAGTGTAGTGGAATTTATTTCGTATTACCTTTTGGTGAGCTGTTAGGTGCTTTGGTGTGAGATGCCTTCAATTGGTCGGAAGATGAGCGGTCTCTAGTTTTGAGGACATGCTTAGTGCATTTAAAAATGAAATAATTTCACCTGTATTGTGTCAGGCAAATTGTTTTGAAAATTAAATATGTAAAAATGCCCTAATCGGTCGAGTGTCTCATTATTAACACACCTACGTAGGACGCAGGAATGTCCATCACACCTTAAAGCCATACTTGGAATGCATTGAGTCATGAAATTGTCATCGTGTGCTATTAGTAGTTGTAAATGTTGGATAAAGTGCTCCGCCCATCCAGCTCACTGGATTTGAATGTGACGCTTTGAAAACCAGTGACAGCATTTGAGTGCGTCAATGACACATTTCAATGGCATGAACTGGTTTTACTTGTTTTGCTATGCTGGTTTCGCATGCATCTTCAGTTCTAACTTTCCTAAATGTTCAGACAAAGGAAATTTGAGAAGGGAACGACCACTGGCATTGGTGTTTGGCAGTGACCTGCTGTCTGGGATGCAGCCTGTTGCACAGTAAATTTAAGGCTGTTCTTCCCTCGATTTTCCAGTCTCATCTTGCTCCAGCTGCACTATTTTGATTTATACTAGTCTCTTTACACCTTCCAGGCTTCTTTAAATGTTAGCGGGAATGATAGTGACGTATTGGAAGGCTCCCTATGGGCGACTGATTCCAGGCACGTTCAGAATCCGGCCTGTAATGACATTTTATTTTTGTGGAAATGTAACTCAAGCACTGCTGCTTTTGTGATTTTACTTGAAAAAGGGTGGCACAGAATTTATACCAGGAATTAGAATTCCATCAGATTGAAGACATCCTCTTGTCTTTTTTTTTTTTGTATGTATGCTATATCAAGGTCAAGGATGTTTGGAAATTCCTGAATAAATGTCTGTGTTTGTCATTAATCCTCATCTCCAGGCAGGTCCTAGTGCCCATCTCCATTGGACGGAATGGGGTTATAGGGATAGGAGGTAATGTGTGGAACTGGGATTAGTGGAGGGATATAATCGGACTAAATGCTCCAAGTTATTTCCACATGAGGCACCTCGTGAGGCCAGGCCGGTGAGGCTGCTCAGAGATTGGCTGGTCAGGACTGTGAGGATTTTTAGTGCCAGTGGGCTAGAATCGGATCTTTTGTTCTCTCACTACCTTGTTCTAGGCTGGGTTTCCCAAAAGCATCGTAAGCTTAAGTACAGGTACATCTAAAAAAAAATAATATCACGAAAAAGGTCAATATTTTGTCACTCATTTCAGAAAGTGAAACCCATATATTATATAGATTCGTTACACATAGAGTGAAATATTTCAAACCTTTATTTCTTGAAATTTTGATGATTATGGCTTACAGATTATGAAAACCCAAAATTCAGTGTCTCAGAAAATTTGAATATTACATAAGATCAATAAAAAAGGGTATTTTAAACAGAAATGTCAGGCTTCTGAAAAGTGTGTTAATTTCTATGCACTCAATTATTGGTTGGGCCTCCTTTTGCATGAATTACTGCATCAATGCGGCGTGGCATGGAGGCAATCAGCCTGTGGCACTGCTCAGGTGTAATGGAAGCCCAGGTTGCTTTGATAGCGGCCTTCAGGTCATCTGCATTGTTGGGTCTGGTGTAGAGATCGACCGATATATCGGTTTACCTATATTTTTCCCGATATTTAAGCATTTTACCATTATCGGTTTTGGATATCGGTTTTGAAATTTTTTATTTTTTTTGTCACATACACAATTATACTGTGAAACATGTGGACAGACTTCTTAGTAATAACTTCTGAAGTTAACTATTTGGGCTTTGTTCAGTGTAATTAATTAATTAGTTGAAGTCTGATTTGAGAGTATAGCAGACATACATCTAACTCCTCCCTTTCGTCCTCTTTCAGAAACATCTTCCCGTCGAACCTGGTATCAGCTGCCTTTCAGTCGGTGGGTTTAACAAGCGTTTGATTAAACTTTTGGTTTTATGTGATGTGTGATTTTAAGGTGATTCTGAGCATTTCTTCTCCTTCACAGTATGCCACTGGTTACAAGATTAAAAATATTACCAGCTCGACCAACTTGACCACCTACACTGTGGAAAAGGTACCAAGTCCAAGATGTAATACCTTCAGAGAATTTTTTCTTAAGTCCAGATTGTTTTTTTTATAAAAAAAATGTATTTAAAATAAATATATCTAATGAAAATATCATATTTAATATTACATTTGTATAAATACATGTATAATGTAGGAATTTATTATTACAATATAATATTATAATTGAATAAATGTATGTATGAAAAAATATATATAAATAGTAGTGGTTTAATATATATATATTTCTTTTTTTTGTGAATTCAGTCAATTTTATCTTTGTGTTTAGACTCCAGTTGGCGCAGAAGTGGATGGAATGAACATCCTGGGTCTTATCGTTTTTGCTATGGCGTTTGGTGTGGCCTTGAGGAAACTTGGAGAGGAAGGAGAGATCCTTATCAAGTTCTTCAACTCTTTCAATGAGGCCACCATGGTATTGGTCTCCTGGATCATGTGGTAAGGGAACATCATGTGCTTTTCCCAGTGTTTGAATTGTGTCCTATGCATTCGTCTCTTCACTTCCCTTCCACTTGTTTTCTTTTTCAAAGGTACGCACCACTGGGTATTATGTTCCTGGTTGCTGCTAAGATTGTAGAAATGGAGGATGTCGGCTTGCTGTTTGCCAGCCTGGGGAAGTACATCGCCTGCTGCGTCATTGGCCATGCCATCCATGGTCTCCTCGTCCTCCCGCTCATTTACTTCGTGATTACACGGAAGAACCCATACACTTTCTTGCTGGGATTGATCACCGCTTTGGCCACTGCCTTTGGAACATCCTCTAGGTAAATGATTGCAGCTATTTGCTCTCTTAAAAACAAATGTTCTTAATTGGCATCTACAGTTCCATGAAGAACATTTAACATCCAAAGAACCTTTCCATTGCACAAAAGGTCCTTTATTGTGGTAAGAGGTTCTTTAGATTATTAAAATGTTCTTTACATTAAGATAAAATGGAACTGTTTATTAGGCTTTTTTAAATCAAAAGAATTTTGCGATAAAGGAGGAAATAATCATCAGATTTTTCTCATCAGCTCTGCCACGTTGCCCCTTATGATGAAATGTGTGGAGGAGAACAATGGTGTGTCCAAGCACATCAGCCGCTTCATTCTGCCCATCGGAGCGACTGTCAACATGGACGGAGCCGCCTGCTTCCAGTGCGTAGCTGCGGTGTTCATCGCTCAGCTGAACGGAATCCCGCTGGACTTCGTCCAGGTCATCACCATCCTGTGAGTTCACTGGATGACAGTCATCCACCTCCATACTCGACTCTGATTGGAAGACGTTAGCTTTGACCGACTGACTTTTTATCTGTTTGTAGCGTGACTGCGACGGCGTCTAGCGTGGGTGCTGCTGGGATCCCTGCTGGAGGGGTGCTGACGCTGGCCATCATTTTGGAGTCAATAGGCCTGCCCACCAACGATCTGTCCCTCATCCTGGCTGTGGACTGGCTTGTGTGAGTATCTGGTTTAGACGATTTTGTCAGTCAAAGAGAAAGATGGTGAAGTTTTAGTATGGTTAGCAGGGAGGGAGAGAACAAAAATGGAAATAGACTCATGAATTCTGACTTTTTCAGTTTTGACTTTTAAAAGTAGGCAGTTTATTTTGAATAAATACATTTTCATTTCAGTAATAGTATTATATTATTAAAGACAAAACTACTTTAAATTTAAAATATAAAGTTAGTATATAATTAAAAACAATAAAATCGTCATTAATATCAATACAACAAAAATAGCATTTAACAAATACTTAAATATTCTATAATACTGTAATAACATCTATATTCTCTCTCTCTCTCGGTGTATAGATAGATAGATAAATAGTAAGTATTAATTATGACGTATTTGTATATATGTTGTTTTTTATATAAATGAAGAGCAATCGAGGATAGATGATTGTATTTTAATAATATAACTTTTATATAATATAATTTCTAGACACTAGAAACTGGCATTTTTGGTAATTTCTTATTTCGATCATCGATAGGTTTCAAAAACCATTAAATTGGGGGGGCATGGCAGTAATGGAGATAATAAAAATATCTGAAGACTGTTATGAAAATTTTAAAAATATGACATGAAAACTTGAACACATGATTAGATCATCAATGATGATCAGTTATGATTATGATGCAGCAATGTTATTAAAAAAGAAGCATCTAAAAAAAGAATAGCTGCCTGAGATGAAGCTGACTGTATGCCAATAAACTGAAACCGTTCTATGGCACTTCCTATGATATGAATCAAATCACATGGATGCGAAACATTACAACTTGTATCTGCACAAAAGGATGCATATGCCAGTGAACTTTACGCGCTTTTGCGAGAGAGAGAGAGGAGCGCGCTCCCATCGTAATGTGCTTTCAACAGCGAGCTGAAACACGGGTAAAGACGGAATTTACTATAGATTTCACATTCTATAAAGTTCTCATTATAATGTTTATGGCAGATTTGTGCTATATTTTCATCTACATAATTAAGTGATTCCTAAGAAAGCCGTACGAAAACAATTTTAATTGAGGTATGCCGACTGTTGAACAAATATAGTGAAAAAAAATCACTGCTACATTATTAAAGGATCAGTTTATTATATGACCGTCTAGAATAAGTCTGTCAATATCGGGCATTGCATTTGAGCATGAAACTAAACACTGGTAATATGCAGCGCATTCAGCATGTTGTTGTTAATATTTATTAATTTTACATTTATTTATTTATTTTCTGTATTCATTTAGTGATCGCACTTGCACCGTCATCAATGTTGAAGGCGACGCCTACGGAGCAGGTCTTCTGCAGTATTTCGTGGACCGCACTTCCAGCAAAGAAGGGGCGGAGCTAAAAAACGTGCGAGTGGAGGAAGACCCCGCCTCCAGACCAGAAAGTTCTCTGCTCATCGAGAAACAGGGAAACCTTGAATTGGAAGAGTTCGCTGGACCGAAACCCCGTGAAAAGGAGTCCGTCATGTAGACTTGCACAGTATTTCAACAAACTTTCCTCCCCGACCTGTCTGATCTCACTACATCAATCTCTGCGTCCATGCAGAGACCATCAGAGAGATACAGGCTTAGATTAAGCCAGGACAAAGACCACATCCTTTTGACCCTCCTCTATGCCCAGCTCTTTATGATAGGAGTCTGCCAAAACATTTTGGCACATTTAGATGGGAAAAATGCTTGAACAATTATTTATTAGATGCTGGTCTGACATGTAGGATTTTTTTTCTCTTTTTTTATGTTTGCATTACTCATTTTATAAAACACGAATTCAGTCCGGCCTTTTAAAATGTATTTATTACTATTACACATGACGTAATAGTTCTGATTATATGCTATCGAGTTAAACCTCAGAACACGTTTTTCATGCAAACATCTCCTAATAAGCCAAAGCATCTGCAGAATCTCTCTGCATCTTTCAAACACACCAAATACATTTTTTAGGTGGCTTTATGATCCGTTATGCTGAAATACTTCATTCATGCTGATTCCCTTTATACCACCTCAGGCTCCTCAGATGTAGGTCCATCTAACAGGTGCTAATACCTTCACTAAACTTACTACTAGAGGAGACAAAAAATGGTGTGGGAAGCCTGACCGAGTCAAGAGACAACATTTTACCTTCTGTGTCTTTGTCTTAATGCAGTCACTCACATTACATTTCTCAGCAGGCTCTTTGAGGTCAGGTTATATCCTAAGGTCAGAAAGGAACGCAAGCACAATGATATATGGGTCATATGTGAAGTGCGCCTTGTCTTAAAGCTCCAAGGCTGTTTGGCTAAGAGCCCCGAAGCCTGCAGGTGAAGGGGTTCCCTATGTGCAACTGAGGTCAAGGGGGTGTAAACCGATCCGTTTAAGAAGAAAGCCATAGATTAGAGCATGAATCCAGACTGGAATTTAGATTTAATTTTTTATTTAAGATAGAATAAGGAACATGTGTAAGAACATATTAAATGTGTTAAAATGTTTGGGCTTTTTTTTTTACTTTTTTTGTGTGAGAAAAAAAAACTTTTTGTAAAATTTAAGGAAATGAAGTATAAATGTTGTTTGCTTTTTAAAAGCTTACTTCAGATATCTTTTTTTTTTTCTAATGTATATTATTGCAAAAGAGCACAAATATAAAATGCCTGCCATTTTCTAAAGGTAGTTAATTTTATGAGGAGAAATGCGGCAGAATATTTTTAACACCATTAACTGGTGAATGTTTAACTGTAACTAGTAGTTGAACCGGATTACTAATTATTATTTTTTTTTAAATATAGAAATGTCTTATAAGTGTATAACCTAAACACACCAGCTGAAGGAAGGTATCGTGCGACAGGGTGAGAGACAATTGCCGTTGTACTGTATGTTGACCAAATGTTTGTCACATTGATGAGAAAAAAGTCTGCTTAATAGCCCATTTCTGTAGAAATCCGACTCACAGTTGATCAGTGAGAGGTTAAATTTGACCAAAGAAACGTTTCTCATTTTTTTAATTAATTTAACAACATATTCTTTAAATATGGGGGTTGGTACTTATAATCTGCATAATTAATAGTCTCTAATTTCTGTTCAATGTTCAAGTTGTATTTCAGTCACAGGCGTATTATTTAAAATCTCACGTTCTACGTGACTGACATCACTCCTTTTAAAAGCCAGTACTGTAAAGGCTTCTCATTCCAGGTGGCTGTAGCGTAGCTGCCCTGTTTGCTGATGTGTCTGTGTGTGAGTTTAATGGGTGGTTGTGTCATACATGGCTGCTTGAATTCATCAGTGGAGCCAAAGAGTACTGTTAAGAGAACTAGTGAATGTACTCCACACGGACTGCAGAATAAAGTCTTTTTAAATAAATCCGCAGTGGTGTTCTCTTTATTATGAATTCAAGTTGCTAAAATTAGGTACACATTTGGTACTCGCAGAAGATTTTGTAATTAGGATAACTGAACCACTTGTTTGGTTATCATATTTATCTAGATCATGTTTATTATACAGCTCTCTGGTGTACCTGCTGGTTAATTGTGGCCTTCTGTGCTTGGTTATTTTTGTATAATGCTTGCTGGTTTCCTACATAGCCAGTTTCACATCTCATATCATGCAATGTTCAACTCAAACACAAAGTTGGTAGCATATCAGTAACGCAGTAACCAAGCACAGCATGAAGACTTCATGGCTTATTGCGCCACCTTGTGGTCTATTTAACATTTTACTGTAATATTTGCAATAACAACTCTTGAAGTTATTCTGTGATGGTTTATTTCCAGACATCTGAAATACACTGAAATGTTAAGACATGGTTTGGTTTGTATTATGCTGTTTGTTAAATATTTGGCGGTCATGGTGCATTTACATAATGAACATTACATAATATATTTGTGAACCACCAAGACAAAACAAACATTAGTAACATTAAAACCAAATTGAGGTCAAACAGTCGGACAGTCAAATTCAAACATCAAAAGTACAGTTATCATCATGCAACATGGTGAAAATATTAATAAAGTGAACGTGCATAACACAGTAGCTTCGTTTCACTGGTTTTTTATGTAACATTTTCCATTTACTCAGGAAAACCATTTCAGATAAAACTATTTTTTTTTTAAAAGGTCATTCATTTACAGCCTCTTTCAACATCAGTGTCACCATATGTCAATAAAAACATCCTACACTCAACAAAGTTCATGGTGGTATAATAATGGCCATTAAGTTGAAAAGCAGTAAAGTCCTTTCAAGGTTTTAATGAGCTGCCTGGGTTCTTTATTAAATGCTTCACTTGTGGACCTACAAACATGAAGCAGTTTTCCATATGTCAGCACCTACTGTAAACAATGCAATAGGCGATATAGGCTCTTTAAACTGTATTAAACGTTTGTTTAGTATTTAATTGGGTTACACTTTATTTTAAGGTGGCCTTGTTAGCATGTTAACATTTAAGAACCGAAGTAATATTAATTAACTACATGTACTTACTATATGGTTAGGTTTAGGATTAGGGTTTTAAAATAAAATGTTACATTTAACTGCTACAGAAACCGATATATTAATATTCATGCATTATAAAAAAATATTTAACCTTTGTTTTTTAATTCTTGGGATGCTGCAGTGTGAAATATTACATCCTTAGATTTTAGAACTTTTATTACCATTGTTACATACACTATATTTAGACTAATTTTGGGACTCATGAGTCCCCAAACCACAACACACATTAATAAATATAATCAGCAAGAAATGCGAACATTCAAGGGATCAGACACAGTTCAAAACCTTCAGTCTGATAGTAATACTCTACAAAGTTTAAAATGTCAGAAATGCAGTGTTGCGCAATTGTGGCACATCAAGTTACTGCTTGCTACGACCCTAACGTGCGACTCCTGTCCAGTCTTTTCTTGGCAGGGTTCGGATACTGGGGGTTCTCAATAGCCCCTTCCCCAAACTTGAGTTCCAAGAAGGCATGGTGGTTGTTGGGACCATAAGCGGTGATGCCGGCGAACTGCATTGGCACCAGGGGTTGCAGGAAATGCTCTGGGAACTCCACGTCTTGTTTGTGCTCAGTCCAAGTGTCCCTGGTCATAACTCCATTGCGGGGGTAGAAGGGCCACAAGTCCACATGCAAATGGTTGGCTTCACTATACTGCACACGATAGAAGTCGCCCTCGATCGCTCGCTCCCACACGTAGCCATTAGCGTCCACCAGTGAGCCGGAGTCCAGGTTCTTTAGGTAGTCGCAATTCGGAATGTCCTCCAAGTAGATGCCTAAATCCACGTCGTAGTCCCATGGGATTATATCCTGGTGTCGGGCTGCTCCCAACAAGGAACCCCCTTCCAGCCAGTAACGCACACCAGAGCTTTCCAAGATATTGATAACATACTTAGTGGTCTCTCGTAGGGCGCGCAAACAGCAAGGTGGAGTCCAGCGCTCTAGGTAGAGGTATTCCGGTGTATCGTCACGCACTGTGCCGAAACATCGAGCGGTCTCTTTACTGCAGCCAAACCACTGATCCCGACCATCAGGCAGCACCACACGCTTCAGCCCAAAGCTACGCATGAGGTGATTGATGGCGTCTTTCAGGCGACTGTCCGCCTTCCACTGGTTGTGCGCTGAGCTAAACAGCGGGCGATGACTTGCAGAGAACGAAGGTCCTTCAAGGAGCTTGACCTTCCAGCCGCGCAGAGAAGTTTGGACAAACAAAGAAGACATGAGGGGGCGCCCTAAGGGAACCGAGAGATTGAAGAGGTCTTCGGTGCGGATAAGAACCACGGCGTCTCCCTGCAGGGCTGTGCAGACGCTGCCGCTACTCCCTGAGGCCGCAGGGGTGTAGGTCGCGGTCCACTCACGCAGATTCACCCGAAGGTGCAGGCACTGCACCGCTGAGCGGGTCAGCACAGGGGCGGCAACAAGTCGGACCGGCCCACCACCTTCCCCTTCCAGCTCCCGAATGAGACGCTCGATTTGTCTGGCATGGTCCAGCTCGACTCCATCTGGAACTAACAATGCAAACTCCGTCTGCACATTGAACTCGGGACGGTGAGTTTGTGGAGGCTGGTCCGGGCTCGGCTTTAACACCAGGAGCCGGGCTCCCTCTGGGAGGGCCAGAGGAGGGTACGGTGGACTTTTGGCTACAGCGAGGAAGGGCAACTCTGGTCTCTGGCGCAAAAAGGAGCGTGCAACATCACCAACATAGTTTTCAAAGTCTTCAAATTCACGAACAAGGATCGTGATGCGTGGTCCACGCATGTTGCCCTCAAGGCCTCCCATTTTGGCGCCTCCAACAATACTTCCACCTACTAGATTACCAATAGCTCCCAGTCCTGCCACAGGAAGAGAGGCTTTCTTTAAGCCTTTATTTTGTTCCCGACGCTTCTCCATCATCTGCTGCTGGGCCCGTGAGACATAATATAGGATGAGCAAATTCAAAATTATTGCTCCAGTTAACAGAGCCTGGCAAAAACTGATACGCATTATGACTTTTGTAGTTAAACACTTTTATGATGCGTACAGTAAATGAAATCTCAAATAGAAAGAAGACAGAAAATCTTGACTCTCATAACCTGTCCAAATTCCTTAAATCTTGAATAGTATCATTCTGGTCTGGCCAAAAATAAAGCAAAGTAGAACGCGTTTGGGAGCTGAATATTTGATGAAGCATCTTCTTTGACCAGATCAGTTTCCGCTGATGTCTTCCTGATGTGTCAGCTGATCTCATCCAGGAAAAAAGACTGACAGACACATTCCATATTCGACCCTTTAGTTGAGCCTTTAGTTCATCACAGTCCATTAAAAAAGCGCTAAACAAGGAGACAAAACAAAGAACATTTTAATAAACAAATTTACTTTGAGCTCTTCAAAGTACAAGGTAATTGTCTGGGAGATTCAGTTCCAAGGTTGTATTGCAAAAAACCTTTTAGTCATCACTACTAATTCTAGCCAACAAAGATGACCTAGAAATATATAGAGATGTTCCAAGGCTGCTGTCCCAATTAGAGATGAGCTCTAGATTTGAGTATATGAAAAACTATAATTTGATCACTTGAGACAGCTCCTCCAAATATAGAACGTGCATGCAAAATTAAACCAAAACAAGCCTACAACCATCGATTCATGTAGATCTATGCAGTCTCTGATCTTGAAAGCATGCACATACAATGCCACGCATCTTCATTATACAAAACGGTAGAAATCACGATTGTGAGAACTAACATTTTAAGGTTGATTCAACATTTTCCTCATCAGCACATTGTTTGCACGGTATTCTTGCTATTCTTCCCCATGTTTAATTCGGAAATGAGCAAAGGAAGCCCGAGAGAAGACCACAATGTAGCAGGAAGCTCACACAACTGGGTCGCCTCGATCAATCCCATAGAAATAGAACGAGCGGGTAGAATGACAAGTGACGTGATACTCTGTTCTCAAATGGGCGGGGCTTAGCGGAAATAGGCTAGGTTTGAAACTATTTTTTTGCTTCACTACTGTGTATTTTTAACTTCAGAGTAATCTGTACGCAAGATTATTAGTTATTTGTTATTTATAGTGTGGAAATATTTTATATATTTATTTTATTTAACATTTATTGAAATATAATAATAATAATAATAATAATAATACATTTATTTAAAAATGATTTTCTATGAAATTTTGTTTCTGCAATATTTAATTAATGGAATAAAAAAATATATATTCAGTTTCGCAATTGACAACATAGAGCATATAAAATAACTTTACGAAAGCATGTATTCGACTAAGAAGAGACGCGTCACGTGACAACATTTACTTTTCTCATCGCTAGTCAAGATGGACCAATCACATTGTCCCATTCGTGATGCTTGAACTCGTATTTTATAGAGATTGCTGAGGTGGATTTACATTTTTTGCAGGTCAGCAACAAATCGTTGTAATCAACCATTTAAAAAATATATACGTTTTAGCTCAGTGGAGGATCAGGCTTATGGAGCCGCTAACCGCCCCCTTGCGGAAGCCAGCTTTATGACCGATGGGGAGCAGTTATGAGCTGGTAGCGTTTGTTGCAGCCTTTCCGTAGTATGAGTGGATCACTATTTGGCACTTTACTGTGTGTGTGAGTACTCGTCTATCTGTATCGGGCAGGAAAACGGGAAAGGGCTTCGGTGGAGACTTCAAGCAAGTGGTTTATTCTTCTGCTTTTCCACCTCCTGGCTCCGGCGACAGCGCGAACGCTCTGATGGAGGCGGAAAGACCCGGCGGGGTGGCGGGAGGAACGAACCAGAGCCCCGCAGGAAACGGAGCGGGGCACAATCCGAACGGGCCGCAGGCTGTGCTCGGTCTCGCTCCCAACGCCGCCGCGGCAACCGGGGCGATGGCTGGATCCTCACAGCCGCGAGATCCGCAAGACGGGGACGCGGGCCTCTCGCTGCCTGGCATCTTACATTTCATCCAGTACGAGTGGAGCCGCTTTCAAGCCGAGAAATACCGCTGGGAGGCCGAACGAGACGAGCTCAGGGTAAAAAACGGGGTTTCTTTAATCGCATGTTTTGGTCTCTTCCAGACGGAGTCCTTGAGGAAGAGCACATTTACACATAAGACGCAGGAAGAAGTCAGAATCGCCTGCTGTTATTGTTAATTAGATGTAGTTTTGGGATTACACCGGGTTTAAGCATTCATCTGATGCTATTCATTGAAACAGTAGCAAATGTAACTGTGAAAATGTATCCTTTTGTTGAATATCCATACCCAGTTTAGGATGGGAATCGACTCTGGATCTGATTCATCTGAACGATTCTAGTTCCGAAGCGGTTCTTTTAGTATTTGTTTTAGGGGAAAATCATATACACAATTCAAATTGTATTTACTGCTGTCAGCAGTCTGTTGCTAATAATGAGATCCGATTTCAAAAGCAGATAAATGCTGTAGGCTACGTTACAAGAATTGATCGTAATCATATAACTAGCAATAACAAACGAATTTGGTGACACATTTGATTTAAACAAAACTCATATTGCGTATTTTTAACTACACGTTGTCATATGAACAGCATATAAACAAACCCACAGTGATTGTAATCTCACGTGTTTTATGTACAACATAAGACAGTAAGTTTTTGCATAATTTCGAGCACGGCATGACTCAACTATTAAAGGTATAATAATTCACCCAAAAATGAAAATTCTGTAATTTACTCTTCAGGTTGTTCCAAACCTGTATGAGTTTCTCTTTCTATTGAACACAAAAGAAGATGTTTTGAAGATTGCGGGTAACCAAACTGTGGGTTGACTTCCATAAATGAAATCTGGAGACTAGAAACCGTTTGGTTTCTCGCAGCCTTCTTGTCTTCAACAGTAAGATAAACTCATACAGGGTTAAAACAACTTGAGGGTGAGTAAATGATGATAACATTTTCTTTTTTGGGAGAAATATCCCTTTAACTTGCAGTTTGGAAAGTGAGTTAAATTAATTCAGGAACTGAAACAAAGGTGTCTGTTTTGATTCTTTATTAGAGAACTGGCTCGTAAGAGTCATCCGATACACAAACAAATTACACCGGTGGAGTCCATGTTTTTGATTTTATAAAGATGGCTCATAAGTCATTTGTGTATGAATTGAAATTGATGGGTTGCTCTACAAGTTAGATTAACTGAAAAATAAGTAGTACATCTTGGTTCATTTCTATTGAACCAATATGATGAATGGAAAAATTGAGGTTTAGTAAGTGAGACGTCAGTAAACGTCTTGATGGAATGGTAAATGTTTATAACTGGATGATTTTGGTTCACTAAACCATACAAGTCATTCCTCATCAAGTTAGTTTGATTCGCTAAAATAATTGGTTCATACTATTAACTTGAGGAATTGGTCTACATTGGTTGCGCAACTTGTGTGTTTTTTAATTTACCAAAAACAATCGTCTGACTAGAGTCATTCATTCTGAAATCAGACTACACTGGTCAAGAAGATATTTTAGTTTGATTGTTTATATGGAATAGTTTATTCAATTAATTCGATTTAAGAATTGGACTACACAGATTGTGTACGTGTGATTTCTTGATTCTCCAAAAAGAATCGGTTCATAAGAGCCATTAGACAATATTTTTTACAGATAATTTTTAGGTTATATATTTTGATTTATTTATATCTGGAGTTTTTTGTATGCTGATATCCTGTCCATCATACTAAGTTTTCTATAATTGTTGCATCTTTCTCGACTGTGGCATTAAGTGCAAGATAATAGAAACAAGACAGATCAGAAGCAGTGATGTAAAAGATAAATCTACATTCAACTAAATGTTCTGATAATTTAATTTGTGATGTCATGTGACCCATTGACTGCTACGTCTTTTGTAAATTGTGAAGCTTCTGTCCAAGGCATGACGTAATGCAGTCCTGCTGGAGAATTAAAGCAAGGGTTTTTGTTTTTGTTTTCAGTCCCAAGAGAGCCAATCTGTGTGTCTAGCACAATTTCATCATTTAGTGCTATTGCTTGCATCGTATTACAGCATCTGAAAGATGTATAGCTCAAGTTATTTTATATGAAACCTGGAAACATAAAATCAATTAGGAAAGCTTGCACTCACATCAAGAATGTATTACAGAATGGAGAAAAACTGCTTAATCCAAGGATTAGGGATTTGCCCCCAATACAATTTGCTTAAACCGTCTTTTCTGAGTCTGGACTCCACTGGCCCAGTTTGCAGTAGATCTTGGCCTGAGAAAAGCTTTACAATTAAGTGACCCCATTCAAACAGTGCCTGTAGTAGATTACATAAGGAGTTGCCAGTGTGCTCTATAAAAGGATAGGCCCTGTGGCTCTCATGGATGTGTGTTCTTCTGCCAGGCCTCTTCTGGACATGCCCATGGAAATGTGCACAGGCTTCAGGGACCAACTGCTATGTTTCCATGTCACACGCACACACATTGTTTTTGATGTGGCCTATTAAAGTGTGGTAAGGGACAGCTGTAGTGTGAGAGTAGCTCAACTCCTCCCTGGTTTCTCCTGTCGTGGGGTGTCACATTCCCTGATGGTTTTATGTGGGACACCTGTGGTATTGTGTGTCCTTTGTGGCAGGCAGGACATGATCAGTCAGGTATGACGAACTTTGAGGCAGGGTTATGGTTAACTAAAACTATAACATACACATTTTAGGTATTTCTTTTTGCTAAATGTAAGTTTTTACTGTAAATGCATAACAAAAAATTAAACCCAGTAATGAAAGTAATAATATTTAAAATAATTATAACACTAATAATGACAGAACCGCATAACAACATTGTTAAAATTAAAGGAATAGTGGTGGACCCAAAAATGAAAATTTGCTAAAAATGTACTCGCATTACTCTACATCCAAGATGTAGATTAGGTTTGTTTATTTATTTTATATTTTGTTTTTTTTTGTATCAGAACAACAGGCTTCAAGAAATGTGGCATCACGTCACTTGCTTAATAATAAATCCTCTGCAGTGAATGGGTGCCGTCAGAATGAGTCTCCAAACAGCTGATAAAAACATCACGATAATCCACACTACTCCAGCTCATCAGTTAACATCTTGAGAAGTGAAAAGCTGCATGTTAGTTAGAAATAAATCCATCAGGACATTTTAACCTAAAACTGATGCTTTTGGCTAAAAGATGAGTGCTGTGTTCATCATTTTGCTATCTCTTGTGTGAATCAGGGGAGATAAATGAACAGATCAAGCACAGTTTACAAAAAAACTGTTATAAACAAATATGTTGGTGGGTTTTGATGTGAGAGGAGAGGACAACAGGGCATGGAGTTATTATGGATTATGGTATTTTGGCCAGAAACAATGGTTTTAAACGCCTCGATGGATGTGTTTCTTATAAACGTGCAGATGTTCACGTTACAACGTTAACCAATGGACTGGAGTGGTGAGGATTAGTTTTGGATTATTGTGATGTTTTTATCAGCTGTTTGGACCCTCATTCTGACGGCACCCATTCACTTCAGAGGATCCATTGGTTAGCAAGTGATGCTAAATCTCTCAATCTGTTCCAATGAAGAAATATACTCCTCTATATCTTGGATGGCCTGAGGATGAGAACATTTTCAGCAAACGTTCATTCAAATTAAACAAAAGACAAATATATTAGTGTCTATCTTAACGTTTGAAAATGAAAGAGTATTATAGTAATTTTGTTGTTTTATTAAAATGTATTTTTATATGTAAAAATGTAATGTCTGTTATTTTGATTAAATCCCCATTTTTTGTTTACAATATAATAACAAGTATGTTTCTCATAATCAAGAGATAAAAAAAACGTTTTTTTGATCACTGAAAGAGGTTTGAGATCTTTTAAAAGAGTATAAACTTTAAAATCATGTAATTGTTCAGCTACTATTTGAGCAAAACATGCAAAGAAACAAACTTGACACCATCACCACTAGCTATCCATTTTATAATTAGTTTGTGTAGCATAAATATTTATCCAGCAATATGCTTGTCATTATTACTGTTCTTGCGTGTAGATTAATACTGTAGTGTGATGCTGATCTTTGCCATATGCAGTCAGTGAAATATCTTTCGTGATGTGAATTACATAAGAGACGCATTCATCAAACAACAGGTAGCTTCACCTCTGTCGACTCCCTTAATGTCAATATTACATGGTATTGTCAATACAAGCTTTTTTGCATTTAAGCTTCACCAAAGGCTGAAAGTCAAAGGTACTCCTGAGTCCTGAGCAGAAGTGGTATAAAAACACCTAGTCATTTTCATAAAGAGTTCAGCGGGTTCATATACACTTAAAAAGACTCGTCCCAGAAAACGTCTGCTGCTCTAGTTGTTGGAGTGAGTCTCAAAGGGGTGCTAATGTGGAGAGAGAGTTGGCATGTGCCCTTGACTTGTTCCCACCCACAGGAAGTCACGAGAGGAATGATCCGCCATATAAATGTGTCAGTGTGGTTCTACCGGCCACTTCCTAAACCTCCAATGACCAGACATATCTGTGCTTTTTTGCAGAACAGAAACACAATACTGAGCTTGTGTAGCTAGAAGTGTCTCTGTTCGAGTAGAAGTATTACACTTTTGCTGCTTAACGGTTCTAAGCCATTGGATTTTATTTTTTCCTTTTTTGTTAGTGCCAAAACTATATTTTGATAGGTAGATTGCAAGTGTATTTCCTAGATTGACAATAATGCCAGATTCTCAGTATTTGTTTGACAAGTATTCCAGTTTCAAAGGCCGAAAACATGGGCAATTACTTTCCTTTGTGAAAATGTCAAAGTGCTCCAAAGACCTGCCATAACAGGTTTCCTGCCCACACCATGGCAACCTCAGTCGAGCCGGTCTCCATGAGGACCTATGCTTTACTTTCCCTCCAAGTCAGCCCTGGAGACGAGGAGTGATTTTGAACGAATGGCTACGTTTAAGATTATACTTTTTTGTTTAATCTAATATTTAGTTGGAATTGTCCCTGTTTTGGGTTTAAAAAAATCTTCATGATTTTAAGATGATTTTAAATTCTTATTTTAGGTGTAAATCTCTTTTTAATTATTTTCTTTTTTTAAAAACATAGCAGTCTTAATTAAAAATATAATGCACAAAATAAATTTATATTATATAGAAATGATTAGTTTTTTATTATTATTATTATTATAAATAATAATGATGAAAGTTTTATTTATTATTTTTTAATAGTAATGGAGAGAATCATTATATTAGTTTATATTTTTAAATCAACAGATTCAGATTATTTAAATAAACAGATATTCAACTATTATATTTGTATTAAAATGTTATAATATGTTACATTAACTTGATAAAAATAATAATAATAATAATTAAAAAAATAGCAACAACAAAAATAACAATAGTAATAATGGCAATTTTTATTTTATTAGTGATAATTCATATTTATAGATTAATTTTGCTTTTGAAAATAATGATAGTTTGTGTTGTTGTTGTCATCAAGGGCAGTGGTGGAATTATCTATTCATAATTGTTTTTTCAGCAACAACAATACTAATTAACGTTATTTTTTACACATATTTATTCATTTGATTTCATTTTGTTATAAGTAACAATAGTGATGGTAGTTTATGTATTATAATAGTACTGGTGGTATTAGTAATATAGTAAATTAGATAATGTATAATATTTTAAAATAAACATTAACATTTATAGATGTACATTAATTGTATTGTTTTAATAATATTAAAAATATTAATAGCTATTCTATTTCATGCCTAGTTATTGATATAAATAATAATAATTATTATTATTATATGATTTTGCATGCTATGTAGAGGACAACGCCTATACAGTTATGTTGTGTGAGATACACCGATGTGTGTGTGTGTGTGTGTGTGTGGGTGGGGGGGGGGGGGGAGACTGTATATGACTGTGCAAAACCTTTGTGCTGACCAGTACTAATCAGTATTTTTGATTTACCTGAAAGCATAGATTCACTCGGCCACAAAACGGCACGTTTTGTTGTAGGGATGTGTGCAAACATGATTAATAATCAATAATTGTATTAGTCAAAGCCACAGAAGCATGCTCCATTAAAAAAAAAACGGTCCCGGGCCTGAATAGAGTTGAATTAATAATTTTGTGTAATTAATAATATGTGTAAATTGTCATTTTTGATTGATGTGATATTTATGGTGGACTCTAGGGGGCGATTGAGACAAATTTGTGTTTATTTTATCTCTTTTCTCTTTCTTTCAAACCATGACAAACTGGGAAATGAATGGTTTATGGTTTCTCCCACATTATAGCCTATTGTACATCAACATATTTGCCTTTCATGACTCTGGTCGGTGCTCGGTCAGCAGCAGTCTAAAATAAAGCTTGTGGAATTGCAGGCCTTTAGTTAACCGTTGACCTCAGAATGTCATTGGTGGTGGTACGGTTGCGGAGCTTCAGCATATAACCTTTAATTTTCTCTCAGATGTATCTCGTTTGAATCTGTACCATATTTATCTCTCTCTCTGTCCCTGTGTGTCTGTCTCAGTCTCAGGTGGCGTTTCTGCAGGGTGAGAGGAAAGGTCAGGAGAACATGAAGCAGGATCTGGTGCGGCGAATCAAGATGCTGGAGTACGCTCTGAAACAGGAGAGGTGAGCCGACACACAGATGAGCTTCTTCAGCTCGCCATATAATGTGAAACCACAGTTCAGGAAAAATAAAATGGAACATTACATCAATGAAAAAGACAAAAGAGAATGGATTGAAACGGTTTCCACTCTGCTTTTTCTTTTGTTACATTTCTTTTTCAATAGTTCTGCTTTGTTCTTTTGTTTTGTGGATTTGTTGTCACTTTTCCGGTTTATTTAGTCCTTTTTCAGCTTTGGTCTTTTTTTCTTTTTTACATTTTACTTTTAATTTTTTTTATTTTGTTCTTTTTTCTTTTGTTGCTTTTCTGTTTTATTTTGTTATATCTGTTACTTTTGTGGTTTATTTTTCTGCTTTTTTGTGTTGTGTTTGTCTGTTTTGTTCTGTTTGCTGTGTTTAGTTTTTTTATCTGTGTTTTTATCTTTTTTGTTTGTTTCTGCATTTTTGTTTTGCTCTAGGTTTTGTTCTTTTTTTACGTTCTGTTGTGGATTTGTTTAGTTTTTCTTTTTTTTTTTTTGCTTTATATTGTGTTCCTTTTTTGTTTTGTGCTGCTTTTTTCTTTTTCTGTTTAATTGTTTGAGAGAAGATGCCATCCAAGTACATTGTGAGATTCCACAAATTTGTATGTTTGTTAATCATACCTAATCATAATCTTGTCATTTTGATCCCAGGGCCAAACATCAGAAGCTGAAAAGTGGCACTGACCAGAGCTCTGGAGAGAAAAAAACAGAGACAGAAGCTGAATCAAGTAATAACACACACAAAAAAAACACATGCACTTATGACACGCAATGTGATTTCAAAATTTACCAAAACACATCTATCATGCCCAGAACAAATACTTTATTCTGTTGGTTATATGTTTTGTGCTCGCAGTACCCAATGGACCTGCAGATTCAGATTCAGAACCAACCAATCAGATGCCTTGGAAGGAGGGCCGTCAGCTATTGCGCAAGTCAGTGTGTTTTGTTTGCACTCATTCTCAGATTTATTTATCAAAATATTGTGCTGACCCTGTGCTTGTGGTGTTTTTTTTTTTTATGTATATGAGAAGGTACCTGGAGGAGGTGGGATATTCCGACACCATCTTGGACATGCGCTCCAAACGCGTTCGTTCCCTTCTGGGTCGCAACAGCCCGGAGGCAAACGGGCCTCCTCCCAGCGAGCCGCCCGCAGAACCAGAACCTGGTGGAGGAGAGTCACTACTAGTGCGCCAGATAGAAGAGCAGATCAAACGGTTAGAGCAACACGCATTTTGACACCTTAGTATTAAGTCAGCAAAATACAGTCCAGTAGGTGTTTGCGTGCAGATGAAGTGATCTTTAGAAATCTTAATCATTATTAAAATAAATTATCTTATTTTATTTTGCTCTCTGAAATCATAATCACACATTCTGTTATGAAATATTCTAAAATGATTTACTGTTGTACCAGGCAACCAGCTGCCTACAAAACCATGCCACTTTTACCACTTTGGTCCTGTTCCTCTTTTGAAGAAAAATAATAAAAAAAAAAAAAAAAAATATCTAGCATCCATTTATGTGTTGATTTGTGTAATAAGTAAGATACTGAAACAACTCCAACTTTAAATTTTAATTGGATGAGAAATGATTAAAGAGACTATTTATTTAGCTTTGTTTTGCTCTGTTCTGTTCAGTTTTGTTGTGTTATTGTTTTATTTATTTTTTTGTTCTGTTTGGTAAAAAAAATTATTTTGGTTTTGTTTTGTATTTTTTGTTTCTCGTTTAATTTTTTTCTATTTAGTGTTTTTTGTTTTAATAATTTTCTATAATTTTTTTATTTGTTTTTGATCTGTTATTGTTTTTTTTTTTGTTCCTCTTTTTGTTTTTGTTCTATTTAGTGTTTTTTTATTTATTCATTTGTTTTTTGTATTGATTATTTTTGTATTTGTTTTTGATCTTATTGTTTATTATTTGTTGTTCCTCGATTGTTTTGTTTAATTTAGTGTTTTTTGTTAGTTTTATACATTTTTGTTTTATTTTGTTATTCTTTATTGATCTATTATTGTTTTGAATTTTTGTTTTGTTCCTCTTTTTTATCTTGTTTTTTTAGTGTATTGTTCTTTAGTTTTTTTTCCCTTTTACGGTGTGTTTTTTATTTATTATTATTTTTCCTTTTTTTGTTATGCTTTAGTTTAGTTTTACCTTGCAGATTTCCCACAGCTGAAGGCTGCTATAAACACACCTTTGACTGCACTTTGACTTGTGTTGCTCGGAAACAGCATACAGAGATTTGTTAGGATAATGCAGTATGTTTCTTGGCGGAGGGATTGTTTGTTCCTATAATTGTTCATGAAAAATATAACTCCTAATTGAACATTGTGTACTTATCATATTGCTGTTCCTAGCAATTTAGACAATCCACAAGAGACTTAAGAGGGGTCTTCTAATATCATATAAGTGTTTGAAAGGGCATTTTTTAAACTTGTTTTGGGTAATCATGAATAAATCTCTCTCCTGCAGGTGTGCTGGAAAAGAGAGCTCTGAAGAACGAATAGGCAGCTCTGTCCTGGATCAAATTCCTTTCCTTCGTGGCTGTGAAGACGATGATGAGGATGACAGTGATGAAGAGGAGGACTTCCAGGGCATGACTACAGACTGCATTGACGGACGCAAAAACAAGAAGTCCAGGAGCAAGGTCAGAGTGTTTACATGCAGATAAGTTCTGCACGCACAGATCCTGTTTTGTTGCTAACAGCGTGTCGCCTGTGCTGATGTAGATGGCCGGAGAACCCATGACCACAGATCTTGACCCTGAGGATGACGACGACGACGAAGATGATTCTGAGGACGCTCTGGGCGAGTTTGATTTCATGGGCTCAGGAGAGGAAGGCGAAGGGCGGGAGAAGCTCGCATATCTGGAGACGGCCGTGAATTAGGTATGGAGGCCCATATGTTCAACATTTGTGATCATGAGAAGCCCTACTAGACGACTCTGCATCCCTGCATGTATTTTTGACAGTGGATGTGAGGGTTTCCCTTCCCTTTATTGTCATGCTGTGAGCACTCATTGTTTTCTGTTAATTTGCTTTTGTTTGTAACTTCCTGTTGATAAAGTCTGTTGACAGGACCTCCATTCTGTCCTCACGTCACTGCACGCTTGTTTGTTTCCTTGATATTCTCTTCACCTCTTCCGAACTTGTCATCGTTCCACAGGATGAGCGACTGACAGCGGTGGATTGGTTTTTTTCTGCTCTGTTTGATGGTTTGTTTACTTCTCTCACTTCCTCTGCCCAGGTTCAGAGAACCGCCGGAACAAGTTGCAAGGCATTATGTCAGATTTTCCCCCCAAACCCGCTCCACCTCCTTCTATCCCGGGCCAGACACGCTCCGGAGAGGGTAAGATCAGAATCTCCGAAAGCACGGCCTGATACCAAACTGATCACTTCTGACCATTTTTTCTGACTTTATTCAACCATTACTCTTTTTGTCAAGAAGATGAAAAATATTTAAGGCATTAAGTTAAATAAAAATTTGGTTAAATATAGAGCAATTTTTCACATCTTATATTATATTATATTACGAACAAGCTCAGTGACATTATTGAATCATTGAATTTTAAAATTGTATTTATCACTATAAACCCTACATATTTACTTATTTAAATATAATTTATTTAAATATCTATAATGTCTAATGCAAAGCAAGAAGTTAAATAATGCATTTCTTTCTTTCTTTCTTTCTTTCTTTCTTTCTTTCTTTCTTTCTTTCTTTCTTTCTTTCTTTCTTTCTTTCTTTCTTTCTTTCTTTCTTTCTTTCAATATATAAAAATGTTTAATGCATTAAGTAAAATAAAATGTGGACATGTTTCTGTATTATATTGTATTGTATTATATACAATCTGACATTTTTTATGATAATTTTAGAATAGCTGTCATAGAATAGCAGTGATTATTAATAAACTTTAATATTTACCTTTTTTAACCCCAAAATGTGAAATCATAGTGATAACTACATGATAATGCATATCTCACAATTGGTGTTTGAATATATTTATTGAAATACAGTTCAAAAAACCTAAACCAGAAATTATGTTGTTAACTATTTACATTTTATAACTTTTTTTTCTAATAAAATTGAAGTGTGTGTTTATGTAGAGACAACATTGATACTTGCACAATCCTTTGGAAATTAATTGGCAAATAAAAAAATAAATTTTAATCACGGCGATGTTCTTAATGTTTCTTTGTAAACAACTATGTTTTTATCTGTCTGCTGAATTGTCCATGCTCATTCTGTGAATGGTTGTGTATCTGTCTGAACTCAAGGGGGAGCTCTTGGTTTCTCATCTGATGTCTTCATTCTGGATGCGGTTGGAGGAGGGGATATGAACCTCGGAGAGCTGGCTGACCTCACTGTTGCCAACGACAATGACCTCACCATTGACGTTAGTGTTATAAGCTATACTCTTTCTTCCTCAAATAAATGTGAATTTTAAGCATTAGAGAGACATCTAGTATTGACGTGACTGAAAACATTACATTCACTTCCCACTATATTCTTAAAATGTTTTATTATTTCTGTCAAAAATACCTTAGTTAAATGTATACTAAAATGTTCCTTTTCACCAGGAATAGTAACCTTTGGTATGATCAGTTGCAGGAAAGTCGAGAAGAGTTTAAAAAAACGTGGAACCCTCGTTTCACGCTACGAAGCCACTTCGACGCCATCCGAGCGTTGACCTTTCACCCCAGCCAGGCCGTGCTGCTGTCTGCCTCCGAGGACGGAACGCTCAAACTGTGGAACCTCAACAAGGCAATGCACTCCAAAAAGTAAGAAGCACATCCTAACCCTGCTTCTTTTCTCCAAAGCAAGACACACAAACAAGGCTGATAAGATCCATATTTTACTGCCCTCTTATGCTAAGAATGTCACTCAAATTGTGTTGGTGTTTCTGGAAGTGTATTAAGAAATATCTATCCATAACCGATTCTTAGCACTGTCTAACATGGAAGCCTCTCATTTTTGCTTTCACAGAAATGCAGCGCTGGACGTTGAGCCCATTTATACATTCAGAGCACACAGGTGAGTGAGACAGGTTTATAACTAGACTCAGATCGGCTCTCTAAAAATGAAATTGCATGACCTGTGGCTAAGTGGCTAACGTACTCTGCCAAGTACTCGAGGCTAAATTAGGAGGTTAAAGCTGTTATAAAACCTAGTGGGCTTCCCAAGTAGCAGTTGAACTGAAAAAAATGAATTAAAGCTAGAGATACACATTATACTGGTACCAGTGGCTAATGAGTGTAGAATATTATTATTAGTTTTTTTTTTTTTCATTTGTAAATTTTATTGTGCATGCTCATTTCCTTATATTTACTGTATGTTTAAATGACTTTTGCTTTATCTTTGATTTAATTGTTAATTTAGCTTATCTTTATGGAAACCATGGAATAAAGTAATTGTGACTTTTTATCTCACAATTTAGATTTTTGGTTTCCCTCTTTGCAATTCTGAGAATAAAAATCTGAAATATAAACTCAGATTTACAAGATCTAAACTCTAAATTGTGAGTTATGATGTCATAATTGTGAGATATAAACTCGCCATTTACAAGGAAAATGTCAGAATTTTGTGAGAAAAAGTGACAAATAGTTGAAAAAAGTAATTGAATAATCTAATAATTGCACTTTTAAACGTAATCTTTGGCAAATTCCAAAACATCAATTTTTCATACTGTACATTGTAATGTTTAATGCCAACATTTATTGTTTAGAGTTTAGTGTTAGTGTTTTAGTGTGTAGTTAGTGTGTATTTAGACAAATTAGTTAAATATCTGCATTAGTTAAAATCTGTCCATCTGTAAGTGAAACTAATAGAGTAAAATGATACATACATACTCTATTAAAACAAAAATAATACATTGGGTTGAAACTTGAAACACTCACCTTTTCATTAACTCTTATTTAATTAATATTGAATTATTATTAATTATAAATGTACATTGCCATTCAAAGGTTTGGACTCATATATATATATATATATATGTGTGTATATATATATATATATGTGTGTGTGTATACAGTGTTGGGAAGGTTACTTTGGAAATGTAATAGGTTACAGATTACGAGTTACCTTACTTAAAATGTAATAAGTAGTGTAACTTTTCAATTACTTTATTAAAGTAATGTAACTGATTTACATTTGATTACTTTTTGATTGCTTTTTTAAATTTCTAATGTTTTCAACTGTTAATCATTTTCAAACATGCAAAGCAGGCAGGGTTAAACTTACAGTAGAGTTTAACACTAATTACATTCAGACTTTCGAAAGCCTTCATCACTTGAATTAAGATTATAATAATTCAATTTTAAAGGAGACATTGGCTGCAAACTATCTTCATTTGCATATAAACGTGTCTTAGCAGTGTGTGAACACAACCACCCTACAATGATAAAAATTCACTCCAAATGTTAATCCTCCAAAAACCTAAACAGTCTTAATTATCAAGCCATTTTGATTTTGGAGTGAATAACCAGCCATCAGACTCCACGGCTAAGGTGAGACCCTTGAGCAAGGCACCGGACCCCAACTGCTCCCCAGGCGCTGCAGCAATATGTGTGTGTGTGTGTGTGCATTTGGATGGGTTAAATGCAGAGCACAAATTCCGAGTATGGGTCACCATATCTGGCCACATGTCACTTCACTTTCACTAAATTCGTTTATGTCTGGCTGTGCAAATCATTTTACTCCAGACTGCTTTCTGAATGAGAGACAATTCAAGGCAGGTTTTGTTAAACAGTTCAAACTCAAGGATAGATCAGTACCCATTGTTCATGATCCAGCTGCACCTCCAGAAGTAGTAAGTCGCACACTTTATATTTTTATGATTATTTTCAAATCACCTTTGTTCTTCCACAGAAGAGAGGGGCAGGGTGAGCAGAGCTCATTAGCATGTAAAGAGATATGCACCGAAATGAGTCGCTGTAAACAGAGCTGTTTTTGACGACCACTGAGACCATTTCAAGAATACCCTAAATAATCATACCAACTTGTGGAATATGGGCATCCAATGTCCCATTTGAAGCACAGCCACTACAAAATCAGACTTATACTTTAAAATCATTCTGAGGTTAAATACAGATTAAAAATCATAACAAGAAATAGTTTAATAGCTATGATACTGTTTTTGAATTCAAATCTTTGCATAGCTATGACCTGAAACACTGGATCTAACAATGCCTTAGAAAAAAACTGTTAATCTTAAAAAAATAAAGCATATCCATAAACCCATATAGGAAATACGTATAGGAGTTATGAGATAAGCATTTTATAAACTTCTGAAACATTGGTGTTTCATATTTAGAGCAGTCACTGCAATTTATGAAAGAAATAAATCAATTAAGTCTATGTGGGAGTGTGTAGAAAAAAATCAGATGTAACCCTCTTTGTAATCCTTAACATTTTCATAAGTTACTGTAATTTAATTACACATTTTTGTCTTAGTAACTGATTACAGTTACTTTTATTTTGTAAATTACGTAATTCCGTTACATGTAACTAGTTACTCCCCAACACTGTGTTGTGTGTATATATATATATATATATAAATATATATACATACACATATATATGTGTGTGTATATATGTATATATATATGTGTGGTGTGTGGTGTGGTGTATTATGTGTTTCTTTTTCTTTCTTTTTTTTAAAATAAATTAATACATTTATATAAAATAATAGATTAAATTGGTCAGAAGTGCCAGTAAAGACATTTAGAATATTATCTCTATTTCAAATAAATACTGTTTTTTTTTGCTTTCTATTCATAAAAAAATATTGTAAAAGATAAAAATATTTAAGACAGCTGTTTTCAAAATTGGTAGTAAGAATGTTTTTCTTGAGACATAAAATGACAATATTTGAGTGATTTCCACATTAATGCATTCAGTCAGCACAACGATATATATCAAAGTTTGAGTGTACTACCAGTACCACTGTAGTATTTTCGTTGTGGTCTTTTAATGTTTTGTGTGTGATTCAGTGGTGCTGTTCTTTCTCTGGCTATGGGAGAGGAAGGAGAATCGTGCTTCAGCAGCGGTCTGGACGGCACCGTGCGCGGCTGGAAGATTCCAGACCTTAATGTGGATCCTTATGACAATTATGGCAAGTCTGCCTAATACTGCATTTGCAATGTGACTTAAAGACAGTGGTTAACACTATTTATTGCAGTCCTCTAGAGAGCGCTGACTATAAATGAATTTGGCAACACATTGGACAGAATTAGTCATCAATGTTGTGTATAAATGTGTTCAGATCCAGGCGTGGAGAGCAGTGTGTTGTCGGGCCATGAGGACGCGGTGTGGGGTTTGGCTTACTCCTCCAGCCTGAAGCGTTTGGCTTCCTGCTCTGCAGATGGGACTGTGCGGATCTGGGATCCCCATAATTCCTCACCGTGTGTGTCTGTTTTCAACAAGGAGAAAGGTGAGGAGAAGACCTTGTGCGTTCGGATTGTTTGTCTTTTCTGTTTGTCCCTCTCACTCATTGCCTGTCTGTCTTTCAGAACATGGGACTCCTACCTCGGTGGCCTTTGTAAACTCTGACCCGTCCCAGGTTGTTGTGTCCTTCGATGGGGGCGAGACTCTGCTTTACGACCTCAACACAGAGCAAAGCATCATGGTCCTGGAGAACCAGGCTAAGGATGGTAAGCGCCAGTTCATATAGAAATAAACATTTTAAACATTAATTTCATATAGAAATAAACATTCAAATTACGCTTAACAGAAAACAATTTTATTTATTTATTTAAAACTATTAAATAAAATAATTACGTACTTTATTAGTCTGCCATTTGGGGCAAAAAGTCATGTAAATTAATAAAATATTAAAAAGGTGTGAAAATTGCTTTAAATAAATTAAATACTCTCATTCTTAAAATATTAAGGGATTCTATGCTCACCAGCAAACATTTTTTATTTTAAAACCATAAAATAAAATTTATATTTTAGTACTTTATCACTCTGCCATTTTGGGAAAAGTCATATAAAATTAATAAAATCTTAAAAATGTGTCATTGCTTTAAATAAATTGAATGATCTTATGATATTAATTAATTGACTCCAAATTATAAGGAATAATAAGGTTCCATTAATTTAACTGACAATAACAATGAGTGACACGCTTTGTTATAGTATTCGTTTTTTTTGTTGACTTTATTTATTAAAAATAAATCTCTTTTTTTATTTCATGTTAGCTCAATTCTATTTAATATTACTGTTAAGTTTTGTAAAAAATGTGACATGTAAAATTATAAATATCAATTAAATGTTATTTGTTTTCGATTTATATATATATATATATATATTGCATTATTCAAAAGTATATCAGAGTGGATGATGCCATTCTTGACATACGTTGAAAATAACAGTTCCACACATCAAAGTAAAATGGGTTATGAATGCTATGTCATCTCGACTTGAAGTCTGTTGTACAATAATAGAATATTTTGTTTTTCTTTACCGCCCCCTGTAGGCAGCGAGCTGATTAACCGCGTGGTCAGCCATCCCATCCAACCAATATCCATTACAGCCCACGAGAACCGCACCATCCGCTTCCTGGACAATAAGACAGGTGTGTGTGTGTGGAGAGAGCTTGTAGCAATTTTGAGGCCCATAATAACAGTGCATTTTCCAGCTGTGAGCTGTGGGAACTGTAAATACACCAGCAAAGCGTTTGAGTCTCCTACCGTGCAGTCACAATAGACCTCAAGGCAGTTAAAAAAGAACCTCCGGTATAAAAAACCTCAACCGAATCAGTGCCAGACACCAACCTTTACTCACCAGTTTATATAGCAAGAGCGCTTGAAGAGAAGCAAATAACATTTTTGGTGTGAGATTAGCCAGCGAAAAAATAAAAAGACATCTGGAACATGAACCCTGTGGTGCATTACCTGTGGCTTTGTTTCCAGGCACATTAGGATGTTTGTATTGATCTTTTTTCCGGGTATGTGTTCATAATGGAATTTGTCTTAAAGGTAAATTGTGTAATTTGAGGGTGAGTCACAATGGTTAACTAGTCATCTAGTGGTAACACTTTACAATAAGGTGTCATTTGTTAACATTTGTTAATGTATTAACTAATATGAACGAACAGTTGTTTGTTATGATCAAGTACACATTTATTACTATTTATTCATATTTTTTTAATAGCTGTTGTTAATGTTAGTGTAATAAAAAATACAGTTGTTTTTAAATTGTTAGTTCAAATGTTAATTTTAGGTCACAGTGTATTACATATAATATATTCACTAATATTATGCCCAAAACCCAAACAAAAAACACTCGCATAACAGTGTGCCGTGAAAAAAATATTACACTAATGTAGATTACGTTAGAAATACGGTTCCTCATGGTTTGTGAATACAGACTTTCTTTCAACTGAACGGATTTCAAAACCGATTATTCCAAAAACAGTCTCGGCTGGAAAAAGAAGCCAGTGTGTTTCGAATGATGGTTGACACAAAATTAACAATACAGAAGCAGAAAATGTATTAATTTATATCATTTCATATAGTAAGTCAGGATCACATGAAGTTAAAAAATCATGATGTGCAGCGAACTTAATTTTTTTTTTCAAAAACAAAAGTAACATCATATTTCTGCTTGAATTACTTAAACCATATTGTATTTTTGCGAGTGTTTTATAACATGCTGCGTTTGTGTTAGTAGTTTAGAAGTTTATAGGATCAACAAAAATAATGTGCAAACACAGCCTATCACAGCTTGTTTTACACTCTGAGGAACCCATACGTGTTTTGTTCCTGATGGCGTGTGAATAGTGAATAAGATTAAACCAGACAGATTAACAGGCTCAAAATGTTTTACATTTTGTTTGAAACTCTTGTCACTTATCAGTGACTTGGCTGTGTACCACTCTTCTTGTCATCTAATTTAACATTTAAAATATCTATTTTTTTTTTTTTTTTTTTAAATGTATTTAACATTTGACCCTGGCATGGAGCACAAAAACCAGTCTATCTGTGATGTAGAGGTATGCAATAGTGGGAACAATTTGAGGTTGGGTTAAAATTATACCGCAACCAACCCGCTTTTTCTTTATGCGAATTATATTCACTGCATATTAAGTAAAGATCATTTCCATTAATATATTTTGTAAATGTCCAACAAATAAAGATGTAAATATATCAAAACTAAGCACAAATTAATTTGAATTTTATTCAAAAGAGATTTTCTTTCAAGGCTTGATTTTTTGCACCCTCATTTTACAGATTTTCAGTCCTATCATAACAAACCATACATCAATGTCACATTTTGATCACGAATAAAGTGCAAAAAAAAGTTTACAAAATTGAATTTAAATTTTATTAGTGGACCCTTGTCAAAATACACGGTTTTGTGGTTCAGGGTCAATTTTATAAATAAATTAATTCTTATTTATCAAAACAGGCTGTCTTTTAAAATAATAAGCATGAAAAAAGGAAAGAAGTTGTCATGTCCTTTAAAGACATACACTTTCCCACTATCGTTATTCTGTTCAATTGAAGTGCGTCCGCTGCAACTTTCTGCAAAGATGAATTTTGTTTATACTGCTATTTAATTTGCCTGGTAACAGCCCAAATTTTATTAATTCTAATTAACCCGAACTTGTGCTCAGACCTTAAAAAACACCTAGTTTGAGATTTATAGGCGCATATCCAGGTAGTGCAGGCTGTACCGGAGCTGATAAGAATAAACCACAGCCCTGAGTTTAGTTTCTGTTACACACACCGGTTTTTCAAAATATTGTTTAGACCGCCCATCCTGTTCAATTATAGTTAGCTTACGACCTTGCGTTTTATTAGGGTTATATATACATGCATGTACGAAATGTGGAACGGCAATCCAGGTTTATTTATTA
Source organism: Ptychobarbus kaznakovi (assembly GCA_027422405.1). Taxonomy (NCBI): domain Eukaryota; kingdom Metazoa; phylum Chordata; class Actinopteri; order Cypriniformes; family Cyprinidae; genus Ptychobarbus; species Ptychobarbus kaznakovi. The sequence goes on from CM049813.1 coordinate 7,358,936, forward strand.
CTATTAAAAAATTAAACACTTACGACACCTTTTATCCCATTTTTTTCTCCCTCTCAATGTTCGGCTTTAAAATTGTTTATTGTTAGTTCTGTTAATTTTTACAAGTAAATTTTTAAATGTACTTAACTTGAGTATATTTTTAGACAAATTGTGATTGTAATAATGCATTAGTAAATGCTGAAGTAAAATTTCAGAAGATTAATAATTAGTAGAATATTTTTGTACTTATATTTCAACTAATGAACCTTATTGTGAAGTCTAGTGGTAACCTAGTGAGGTTTATCAGATTTTCTGATTTGTTAGCCTGTATTAACTAATATGAACGAACAAATACTTTAAAGCAGGGATTTTGAATTTTTGTTACAATATTTATTCATCTTTGAAATTAATAAAAATACTAAAATAATATGTTAATATTTTAATAATTTAAAAACAGATTTGTTATGTTCATGCTGCTCTGCTGTTGGTTAAACAAACTTTTTTTTATCATTGTTGTTTTTGTTTTAAAAAGCACAACTGATGGTTTAATTTAGTAAATGATTTAATTAGTTTTGAAGTTCATGAAGATTAATAAATTGCTCTTAGTTTTTAGCAAATCTTTTAGAAGGATGAATTTAGGAACTAATGACATTGTGAATGTTACCCTTAACCTTATTTTTTCTCGATTTTTAGAAGCCTATTGAAATACTTTTAAAGTTGAGCCAAACCCTAAAATAATATTTTAATAATTTAAAACAGAACCTGGCTGTTGGTTAATATAGGTTTTTGTTTTAAAAAGACTGACATTTAAATTTTGCATTTTAGTGATTTAATTAGTTTTGAAGTTCCCTCATGAAAGTTTTTAGAAATCTCGCTTTAGAAGGATGAATTTAGGAACACAAACTTACCACAACCTTATTATCCTATTGGTTGAGCCAGAACTATCAAAAATATCCCACATGACCTAATCTTTCCTCCTTCCTCTCTCTTTGGCCAAAGGGAAAGTGATTCATTCCATGGTGGCTCACCTGGATGCTGTAACCTGTCTTGCCACAGACCCTAAAGGCACTTACCTCATCTCCGGCAGTAAGTAAATATACACGAACACGCAGTGTGTGACATCAGAGAGCAAAACAACATGCCAGCTGAAGCCTTCTGAGCACATCCACGTCAACAGACCACATTCTCACGGAAATGTGAAAATCTCTGCAGCAATATTATCTGATTTCTGTTTTCTCAGGCCATGACTGCTCTGTGCGCTTGTGGATGCTGGACAATCGCACGTGTGTGCAGGAGATCACAGCACACAGGAAAAAACACGATGAGGCCATTCATGATGTGGCCTTCCACCCCTCGCAGCCCTTCATCGCCAGCGCAGGGGCCGACGCGCTCGCCAAGATTTTTGTTTGATTTTCTCACTGGTAAATGCATATTCAAACACATTTAAACTGGATTAAGAGTTAGAAGTTAAAAGGGTGCTGTATGCGATTTGGTCCTTTTAAAAGGATTGTTCACCCAAAATGAAAATTATGTCGTGAATTACTCACCCTCGTGTCGTTCCAAACCCGTAAGACCTTCGTTCATCTTCGGAACACAAATTAAGATATTTTTGAAATCTGAGAGCTTTCTGACCCTGCATAGACGGCAACACAACTGACACGATCAAGGCCCAGAAAGGTAGTAAGGACATCGTTTAAATAGTCCATGTGACATCAGTGGTTCAAATGTAATTTTATGACGCTATGAGAATACTTTTTGTGCAGAATTTTCATTTTTGTGTAAACTATATCACTTTAAGCAAATAGAGAATGAAACATTTATCAATGTATAGTAAAAACAAATATTTACTGTGTATTTAAGATCCACAGATCTGAAGTAGATGAAATGGGAAAGACAACACTGAAACTTGCATTTCATTTTATGAAGCGTTCATTATTTGCATGATTCAAACCATTAAAGGGATAGTTCACCCAAAAATGAAAATGTGATGTTTATCTGCTTACCCCCAGGGCATCCAAGATGTAGGCGACTTTGTTTCTTCTGTAGAACACAAACAAAGATTTTTAACTCAAACCGTTGCAGTCTGTCAGTCATATAATGACAGTGAATGAGACCCACGGCTTTGAGGAAAAGAAAAAAAAAACCTACACAGACAATACCAAATTCAGGGTTCGTACGGTCATGAAAAACCTGGAAAAGTCATGGAATTTTAAAACCGCAATTTCCAGGCCTGGAAAAGTTTTGGAAAAATTGAATAAACCCAGAAAGTTTTGGAAAAGTCATGGAAATCTATTTTACAAATCTCTGTATAATACAATTATGTTTATTCAGGTCCTGAATTTCGGTACGGGATTGCGCATGAACTATATCGCATATTTCTACTATTTTCCGCAGCTTTCGACTTTAAAATGATGGATATTCACACATTTATTCAATAGCCTATAGCTTGTAGGCTGATGAGTAAATAGATCCACACAGAATATCAAATCGGTCATTTGAAAACGGATTCATCAGCTGTGTTTTCTCTCTTTGACTTTCTCTTAAAACACGTAATCAGCGCATCTCGTCTGCACTAAAGAGCTGCACGGTGCTTTCGCTGGCATTTTGGTACAGTTGACAGAATTGTCACCTGCCTAATCGGGTCATTGTTGCATTGTCACTAAAATGTAGCCTATTATTTATTTGCACGTCTTTTTAAGCCGTTCTGTACTCGCACGCTCCAGAGGCGGTTTCCGCTGCACTCAGTCATGTCCAAATGGCGTCCGTATAAAGCCGCCTTGCGAGTACCAAATTGACTTTGGTACCAAACAAGCTCAGTAGAATCCTGCACGGGCCTCAAACATACGCCCCAGTCCAATCCTTGTTCATCAGATTATCAGAATTACCTTCCCGAGTCCGACTGGAGCCCATGTCTTTCTTTCTCTCTTCCCCATTACACAGCTGTTCTAGCCATTAAAATAGTTCAGTTTCGTTTTTAATGGCAAAGCGTATTTCGTTTCTTTATTAAGTTAATTTAGAAATATGTTTGGAAAATGTATTTGTTTATTAAATTCAAGTTTTTGTTTTTAAAGTAGCTTTTGAGCAATCGGCCAGCTGCAGACAGTGAGTTTGCCTATTATGTTTGATCAATTTAGCCTTCTTAAATCACCACTTGACTAAAATAAAATCTATATATAAAATACTTAAAAAAGCATATCACAATGTTAGTTTAAACGTTTAACCTAGACAAATGCGTGCTATTAGACAGGTCGAGCTGCTCTTGTCAGTCGCGGTATTGTTTCCACGAGCGGCTAATCCTTTTCATCACCATAATAATTTATGGATTTCTAAAATACAAAAATAAGGAGGAATCCTAAAACAAGCCCGATGCCCGGCCCGCGTCTGACGTGAAAATTGTCCCGAAGCCATAAACTAAAAGTCGAGGCTGAAATATGGGGCTCTAAAAGTGCAGCTTGTTGCGTTTAAGCGGCAAAATTACACACAAAATGACGTTAAAATGTCCATCCTGGTGAGCAGGGTGCGAACTACGGGGGAGCTAGGGGCTCCCCTTAATAATACATGGGCTTCCCTGAAAACGTGATTTGTGAAAAGTAATTAATTTTTTTTGGGGGGGGTCTCAAAAAATATTGACTGTGTTATTTTGACGTGCAATTTCAGTTTTGTGTACTGTGATCATCGTGGATTATTATGTGTAAAATTGCAACAACAAAAATCGTTAATTAATGCTTGACGGCGATTTAAACCTAACTCACTTCAATAAAGATAATTATAGGCCTACATGAGCATCTGCTGTCCTCGATTACGCAGCGCTCGTTAGGATGACAAAAAAAGCTTTAAAAGTCTGCTCTGCCTCAGCGGGCAAACAGCGCTCGTCAATGTCAAAGTAATTGAATTCAAATCAAATCAAAGTAGGCGGGGTTTAGCGTTCACAGATTAATAAAAGAGAGCGAGGTAAGATGTTTAGTCAACTGTTTTACGAAAGAAATGTTAACTGACCGACAATTATATTCAGTGAAGCAAACTACTCGACTTGTTTCTCAAATATGCCCATTTTGAGAGTGACAGAGAAAGAGAAGAAATGTGTTTGTTTTAATTATCTGCATCTGTTTGTCCCTACAAACAATGAAACTGTGAATTTAGTTCTACTTCAAAAACACGTCTACTACTACTGTTGAAAATAATAAAACTTTATTTTATTAAGACATAATCACAAAATATTTTATTTTTAATAGTAGGCTAAATCCCCTTTATTTGTCAACATGTAAATGTTTAATTTTCATTCATTAAAATTTGAGGTGGGCATAGATAAATTTTTTTAATCTAGATTAATCTAGATTAATTTTGAAATTAATCTAGATTAAAATGGCTCATTTGAATTCTGCCGAAGGCATTCAGAATATGTGTGCTACCCAAATAATGACTAAAAGTAAGTCTTTGAGAACGACAAAGAATGACTCCCATTCCCTCCCACTCCCGTGTTGTTTTTTTTTTGTTTTTTTTTTTTGATAACTGTCAATTACAGTAAAAATATAGTACAGATCACAGCGTGCCCACCTTATTAGTGAATAAAAAACCAAAATGTCGTTTTTTGTTATTATATTGAACTGAAAGCCATCTTATTATGCACAGTGTTGCACAGATTAAATTTCATGTAAATCATCCATGCTAACACACACGTCTTCTATTTTTTTTTTAGACATTTCACTCTCTATAGATATATTTTTCTATGTACTGTATTTTTAGATATATTCGAGTTTCGAAGTTTCTCGCTCAAGTTCACATGAGACCTAAAGCGCATCCTGTTTGCTTAAAAGCGCAACGTTTCGTTGTTATTCTGAGTGCACACAAATAAACGTAGAGTCTTTACAGATTCGAAAGATGTATTAGGCTACTTTTATCTGTATGACCAAAAATGACGGAGATTTTAAGATCAAGTGAGCGCACCGGAGCCTGTCCTGCAGCAAACGCGCTTCCACACAAACACTTCAATAGCGCACATTCTCTAGGTTAACATCATATTGAGCGGTCATGTAAAGTTGCTACTACATACATCTTTCAGATGAAGCCATATTTGAGGTTGATGAATGATAGGTGAGCGTTTGGATGTCCTGCCCGATTGTATTACCACATAGACCAGCCGTTAAACAATCTGTCCATCACGGACTGCGAGCCTCTAGTTCGAAGACTCGTTCTCGCCCCCTACAGTGCAATTCGGCTAGGTATACATCCGCGCTTAAATATCAGGGTGAAAGTCATCATAGCTTGCGTAGTATAGACCCAGCTCCCAACCCAACTTTGAGAATAGATTAACGGCGATATTTTTTTTATCGCCGATAAGAGTCTCACATTAACGCAGCACGTTAACGCCGATAACGGCCCACCACTAATTAAAATATAAATTAAATCGATGTTTCATGCCTTAATCTGATAACCAGTCAAATTTAAATACACAACACAGAATTTCTGAGGAAAAAAAACAATTCATAAGGCTACTGTAAGAGTAAAAAAAAAAAAATTGTATGCATTCAAATAATCAGACGAGCTAAAACAGAATTTGGCAACAATAAAACATAAGGTGAGAAAAAAATATAACATTTCATACGGCCCTAAACATGTCATTTTTGTTACACTTTTAATAAATTAGTGTTAAATTGTATAAGTTTCATGATTTTAATTAATTAGACATGCTTTTTGATAAATACAATTTAATTTGATCATTAAAAAGGAGTCCATAAAATGAAAACAGAAAAAAACGGAATCTAGAAAAATTTAAACGGAAAAAAATGAATTTAGAAAAAAATAAAATGGTATTTGGGAAAAATTTTAAAGGATTTCATAGGGCCCTACATACATATATATATATATATACAAGCGCACAAAATCCCCCCCCCCCCCCCGTTATAAAAAAAAGAAAGAAATGGGCTCCCCAAAGTCCACGGTATAATTCGAACACTGCTGGCGAGTATCCTTGTGAGCATTGTAATTTTTTTCTTAATGTAAACACTTGCGAAAGAGAAAAGTTTCCAAAACGAAATTCTGGCCCTGCGTTTAACTGAGTTAAATAAATTATAATAGTGATGTGATATGATATGTTCTTGTGTGGAGTAAAGGTCCTTACACACGAGTCAGAAATGTTTGTATACGCTTTTTCGTGCAAAAATTTCGGACTGCAAGGACCTTCACATCTGGCGTAGTTTCAGCTTGTACTAAAACAAAAAAGCAAACAATAGTATTAATAGTCATTCTTTTAGTTTAAAATGCTATGATAATTTGAAACAGATTTTTATTCTTATTGTAAAATAATGTAAAATTAGGTCATGAATATTGTCTCAAAAGTATGGAAATTTGTTGGGTAAAAATGTGTACGACCCTGCAAATTATAAACCCTGCGGCTCGTGACAATACATTGAGGTCTTTAAACACGAAACAATGGTTTGTGTATGAAACTGAACAATATTTATATTGTTTTTTTTTACCTCTGATCCTCCGCACGGTCCAACTGTTCTGAGCTCGTTCACACAACAGCTGGCACAACACTTCTTCTTGCTTTACGGCGGATCGCAGACTTTTAAGTGCATTACTGCCACCTATCTCTCAAATGGACCATTGACACTCCTAATTGAGATTGTAGATAAGTGTCAGTGGTCCATTTGAGAGATCCCTTTAAGTCTTGAGTTTGTTAGTTATGAATAATTAAAGGAGTCATGAATTGGAGAATCAAAATGTTATTAATATTTACACTCAATACTACTTCCCCAGTTCAAATTATTAGTCTTTCCTACTCTTCTGAGGGTGTTTTCACACCTGTAGATCGATTGCTTTGTACCGAAACAGGGATTACAATTATTATAATGTTTTTCATTCTTGGTGCGGTTCTCTTTAACATGGCAAATTTTCTAAACGAACCAAAATTGTTAATACAAGTCACGTGCGAGTAAACTGTCCTCTGATTGGTCAAAGTCCCACGGCGCTGGAATGACCATAAACATGATTCATTTGGAAAGAGAGGCAAACAATCTCTCTCACTCACACACACACACACATGTCAGGATGGAACGTCAACAGCTTTGAGGGCTTGTTGTTGTTTTTTTTTTGTAGCTGTCGATATACTTATATCAGGAGTCCAAGATTCATCGGGAAAACTTTGTTAAAATGAACATACTACGAAGAGAAATAAGACGGCATTATAAAATGAAAAGGCACGCTTTGACTTTGAATGGCGAAGACATGGACACCCACTGCTTTTCACGGAACTTGCGTAATTACCCATTATACTGTATAATTTATACAGTGTGATACAGCCTGGTTCATTGCTTTTTCACTACAACCAAACCGCTACAGAGTTTGTTTTCAATGAGCCGAGACCACCTAGTCCAGGCGATCTCGGACCGATAGTTTTGGCTCGTATCCGAGCCCGATTGCCATGTTCACATATGTCCAAACGAACCGAGCTAAGGGGGGAATTAAAAGAATGGCCCAAAATAGTTACCTGTTTGTGAATCGGACCATGCTGTTAGTCATGTATGTTTTTGTCTGCGGCCAAGAGGAAAACTCAGCATTTTCTTGCTTTTATTTTATTTTACACAATCTCTCTATCACTTCAGATTAAATTCACTCACAGTACTCAACACACAGTATCAACTTTTTTCACTGGAGATTCAGCAGTGAAAAAGTTGTCCTTATGGTCTAGTTTAGTTCTTAATGTTTGGCGCAAGTCAGCAAAAAGGCTAAAATCGCTTGCAGCACCTTGTTAGTAGTCGTAGTTGTGGATGTATATTCACACGTGATGTCTTCTGCATTGAGCTAACTTTTGCTTTTTTCTCTTCTCAGGGGATCCACTCTCACTACTGGGCCAAATGAGTGAAACGCCGAGTATCCGCAAACACACACACACACACACACATGCTCACTAAACGAGGGGAACGACGTTCTACACATCACTGCCTGTGTTAAAGGCACACGAACCCAATAACCCATCATTTTTTATGTACAAACTCTACTGCTTTTAATACTAATGAGTTTGCTGCTCATGTCCTGATTTCAGTTATAGACGACACTACTAATATCCTGCAGTGTGTTGCGAGGGATGTCCAATCTGTTGACGGATGGACCCACGCTAACACACCTTAACACATCACACACCCTGGAATTTAATTTCATGCTCCGTTTAGGTTGAGGATTTGAAGGCTCTTGGTAAACAAGACATTACCCAAGCCTGCACATTTTCTCAATGTAAATTGCATTAGTCCTAATCTGTGAATTAATGTCCTCGCGTAACTGTTGCCTGGTAACGTGAGGCGATCGATGCATTTCATTCCAAAGACTGCTTTAGATTAGTTTTGTTTTTGGTTGCGTTTTAGCTGCAAGTGCAACACAGCTTTATCTTTAGCCTCACAGCTAAGAGCCTTAGTATTTCAGCCTTTCATAATCAGTTCAACACATTTCATTCGTATGACGAGTAAACTTTGAACTAAAACCAAACACGTGTATCTGCATGTGTGCGTTTGTGACGGTGCTAGCACAGGCATTTTGCAATCACCGTCTTCATTCATATCCAATCAGGTGGCGTTATCCGTAATAGTCAGGTGACTGTTGAGTAGTGTATTTATTGTAGTGTTCGGTCTCGGTCAGAAGTCTCTCTGGGAAGATCTGCAGTTGGATGCGTAACTGATTTCTTTATATAAGCAGGATGCGCTGTACATGGCACACTTATTTCACAACCTCGGTGCTAAGATCTCCTCTGAATCAGGGACCTGTTCACGACGAGGGTCGTAAAGTATCAAATCTCGCTTGATGCCTGCCATTCCTCAGAGTCATCATGTACGGTTCTTTGGCATTTCAGAAATACAGCAAGTATGTCGGAATTTCAAAGTACTTCTGGTGTGCCGAAGTGGCTTTTAAGGTTTTGTCAGGGTATTTTTAAGACGATAAACTCTATATCCACGCTGGAGGTTCTTTGGATGGGGATTGTCGCCAATAAAAAATGAAAACCAACTACAAGTTCCAGTGTTGCAGTACAGCTGTATTGTCGATTTTCTGACATCTGTGATCTCGACCCAAGTCCTTTTTCCTGAAAAGTGGAGAACGAAGCAAAGCTTGAAATGGCATTTTAAGGGATGAGAAACTAGTGCTGCCCAGTTTTAAGTTGACTTCGAGGGTCCAAGAGGTCAAAGCCCAGTGGTGAAACTTTAGACCAATTCAAAAAGTCCTCTTGATCGGTTTTGTGCTGTTAGTCAATGCAAGGTGTTTCAGAGTAATATAGCCCAGAGAAAAGAGCTCTTTAAGTGAAAATAAAAGTGCCCAGCTTGCTTCTTATTGGCTAAGCAAGGAATCCAAGATGCAACTCTGAAACTTGATGGGGGAAACCAAGGTGAGACGAAGAATCAGACCTGAATCTAATCTTTAGGTTTCTTTGTCGGAGTGAGCCTGGTCTTGAGGTCTGGAGATCAAAGGTCACATCTTGTATTAGCCAGTTATCGTTTTGTGGGGTTTATTTTTATCCTTAACTGGTTTTCCGTGGTCAGAGACGAGTGCCCAGAAGCGACAAAAAGACTGATGGGCCATAAAGAGCGCTCTTGCATAATGGAGCCAAGTCAGTCCTTAACCAGACTGCCTCCATCCATCCAACTCGGAAAACAAGGTTTCCTACTTGGGGGTGTGGATTTATTTTTTGGGCAAGGAAAACCTCTTGGAGTTTTTATTTTTTATGGACAAGGTTATGTCTCATGTCACTTGTCTAATGTCAAGACCACCGATTCATTTTGGGCTATTTGCCCAGTCAGTGAATGTCACATAACCACAGACTTGCGTTCAGTGGAATCCATAATCCTTTGCTGCTTTACCTGTTTATCTAGTAACTTCGCACCACACACTAACGGTTAGCTTTATGCTACACTACATGTGTAGGATCACACGAACGGTTCGGTTCATCCATGTGTTGCTGCATCGTTATGTTCTCTTCCAAAGACTGCCGATTGCATGGGTCCTGCTGTCTCTTTTGTACACCTCTGTTTCCGCACCCTCAATGCAATACGAGTCTTGAAATTACAACGACAAAACACATTCCTTACTGAGAGGACAAATCTGTGGAAAAAAAAAAGTAACAATTGAAAGAAACGGAAAATGTTTATATGTTTGAAAAGCTGCCAATGCAAAATGTAACTCCCATTTTCTCACCTGTTTGCTTTTCTTTACTAGACATATTGTTATGATTACTAGTAATAAGGTGTAAGACGACAGTAGTACCTTTTTTGCTAGGTTTAAGACTTTCTTGTGATTGTGTACAAGCCTATACAACTGAAAATTGTATGGAAATGTAAGAAAAAAAACAAGAAAAAGATTCAGTCCACAGCCAAGGTAAAAGGACTTTTTGTTAAGTGTTTTTATTTTTTTAAAGCAATGTATCACTGTGTGATATTTTGTACATCATATTAAGCTGTATTCAAACTATATCCTCTAATTACAAGGGATAAAAAAGACCAGCCTTTTATTTATTTGGTTTTATTATATTATTGCTTTCAAGCTTGTATTGAAATACATAATATCCTTATCCTGTTGATTTTTTTTCTTCTTTTTTTTTCTCTGCAGGTCTTGTGTTGTATGTCATAAAAAAAATCCAAAAACAACTAAATAAAAATATGGTTTTGTACAGACATTTCATCCTTGTTTGGTCTGAACTCTATTGTCTCTGAAAGTGCCTTTGGGTATACAAAATATTAATCTAACTAATACTGACCACATTTCCTGTCTCTTGTCTGCCCCCCTCTTGACGCCGGCCCTCGGACTATGTAGATAGAATAATGTATCAATCTTTTGTGTGTAAATTCACGTTTTATTTTGATAAACATGACACAATACGCTATAGCATTAATATAACATGAAAAGAGTTTGTAACCCTATTAAAGCACGGGATAAATCGGGAATTGGCTGTCATCATCAGAGCTCGTGCAGCCAGCCGCGCTAGAGAAACTGCGATGACCGTAACTCGCGTCTGCTCTCGAATGCTCTTGCTGTGGCCTACTTTGATAGGCTATACTGCTTCAAGTCAGATGCTGATTGATCTGCTCAAATCGAACACCGCTTTATGCGCTCTGCAGACGGTGCACCCATGCTCCTCCAATTAATTATCCAATAACGGTTTAAATAAATACGTGTATTACCCTTTTGCCCCCCAATGCCAGGCCTGTCCATCTGTCTATCGGTCTTTATATTCAGACAAAGTATTAAATTATGTAAACATACTGTTAGTATTGTAAGTCAGAACGCAGTTCAGAATGACCATTTAATGAAAGTAAGCTGCAAAATGACAGAACATTTGTAAGTCATATATATATATATATATATAACAAACACAAGAGCACCCACATTTAAATTTCAACAATTCCTATATGCTAAATTTGACATGTGTTTAGCAGAAAAGGGTCAAATGTAATGTCATTTGTCACAACAGCTTATTTTGATAAACTAGCAAAAACTTTTTTTATTATTTGTTTTGAAGTCTCAAAGTTTTTTTATTAATGCAATGTTTGTTATTAGTGAATATATACTCATAAAATATATAATACTCAAGGTGTTCTGCATGGTTTCCCTTTATCTTATTTACAATTCTTCTGGCTGTAGGATTGCACATGGGTTGATCATTTAGCCATGTTTATGCTACACAGATCAGGTATTTGGCTATCATTTGGGACTTGCTGAAAAGGGCACTGGGGAAAGAGAGTGAGTAAGAATGAGTGATTTGGAAAAGAGTGCAAGTTAACGTGAGGCCCCAGGCAAAAAAAAAAAAAGAGGGGCGTCAATTATGTTCCAGGGTGGGGGAGTAAACAAGGCAAACTGTTACACAAAGAGAAAGACGTAAAATTTGAGAGGGAAGGAAGAAGGTGTATGTGGGACTGGGAGGGGCCCTAAGTGGATATGTATGATCTCACAGAGCCTCTCTTTTGCAGCTCTCTCCCCTGCTGATTGGCCGAGAGATCTGCCATTCACAGCACTTCCTCCAGGGCTCTGCAAGGTTCAGAAAGTAGAGAGGTGGAGGCAGGGGGAAGAGGGAGTGTCTTCAGTAGTTTTCTCACTGAGGCACAGCAGGCACGGCTCAACACGACAAGAAACTGAAGCACAGTCTGACTTGCAAAGCAAGCCTAACTAGGAGCTCTCTCCGGCTTATTTCCTGTGTTTGGAGGCCATCTTGAGTTGACGGGCTTACTGCTATAGGCGTTTGTTTGCTTTTCTCATTTGTTACAGTTTCTTTTTTGTCCCCAGTGTGTTTCCTTGAAGTTTGGACGTTTTCCTCTTCAAAGCTGCTTTTGAGTAGTGAGGGAACAGGAAGCAGGAGGAGGAGGAGGAGGAGGAGAGGACGTTTAGTTTCAAAGCTAAACTTTATCTGTATTTCTCACCTGCTTCTTCTCTGGAATGAAAGCTGTATAGAGGAGCTTTCCGTCAAAAGGAGGGTGAGAAGAAAGAAGAGCCACTTCCTGGAAAGGGATCAGTTGTTTTTAAGCTCGAATAAACACGGGACACACAGCAAGGACGGCCACTATTGATGAGTGAGTGACTGCTGGTGTGTGGAGGTGAGTTTGCTGCCTCACACTACCCAGTCTTATCTCTTGACTGTCTTTGACTCTTCGGCATGGCCAACGTCAGTCCCTTCATGTCTCCGGGACCCATGTCCCAGGTCTTCTTCCCCCCGGGGGGTCCATCTCCACCTGGGTCAGTGGTGATGCAGCAGGGGACACCGGTTTCTGTCCATAACTCTCAAACCTCAGGGTTTCCTACAACGGACATTGGGGTTGCCCCGGGTCCCGGTGGGGCATTTGGAATAACGTCTGGGCCTCCAGCACCAGCCGGTGTCTCCTTCATGATACAGATTGGGCTTACTAGAGAATCTGTGCTTCTACCCCAGACTGCAGACCTGGCCTATGTCAAACAAATTTCTTGCTCAATTGTGGATCAGAAGGTAAGCACCACCTAGTACATTGTGCTTTGATGCTGTATGCACTAGCACTTTTGCACAGCTAAAAAAAGTTTTGAGACAGCATGTTTGCCCTCAGAGTTTGTGTATACATTTCTGCAGAGTTTATGTTTGGATCTACAGCAGTTATATGGAAATTGTGTGGTTTACATTCAGGTCTTTTAAAATGATTTTCAATACACCCAGACTTCAAAGATTCTTCATTGTACTTTTGGATGATTTCATTCGAGCTAAAGGTGTCCTTTTCTGCTATGTACATTTTTCCACAGTCCTTCAAATTGACAAAATGTGTGACAAAAATATTTCTTACTTAGCTCACATGCACAGTGACCACAGAAATATGTGATGCATGCAGAGCATGCTGTGGTAAAGTATGGCAACTCTTATCTCAGTGTCCGCAGTTCTCCACAGAAAAATCCCACACTGATGTGTACCTTGCCAATGAAGGCACTGATATGTAAGCTCATGGAAGGTTGTAACAATTATAATAATAATAATAATTAAAAAAATACATTAGTAAGTCCAAGCATTGCTGATTAAATTGCCAAATGTCAAACCCTTCAGGTGGGCCATCTTACCTGAATGAAGCCCTTGATGTAAAAATTAGATTCACTTACTATCTTAGTCTGGCACAGAATGTCCAGAACCCATTTCTGCAGTAAGGGGGCAAAAAACAGGTCATCCATTTCGTGACTGCCCTTAACTCAAATCTGCATTAGTGCCTAACAACTGAGATTTTATCATCCAGTTAGACTGTGAGATGATTTGACGATCAGATTCCATGATCTGGATAATGACAAGGGTCATCCTAAAAAGGTTAATTAGGAAGAGTTTTTTTTCAGGAAGCATCACTATACCATAATTTGTCCAATGGAGCTTTTCAGTCACTAGGCTTGAGTTCGGTTATCCATGTAAAGGTGAATGTCTGTTCATTGTCTGTTGATCTGTTGCTATGAAGATAACTTGTTTTAATGTTGCCCCAGAAGGGAATGTGATTTGGACTTGTGAAAACATAGACCCATCATGTTTTTCCTATTAACTCACAAATCAGTTGATTACAAAAAGTCCTTTGTTGTGTCCTTTGGATTGGGTGATTTGTGAGCTTGGATTTTGACTCCTTCCCTCATCTCCCCTTGGCGTCAGACAGAGTGAGTCACAATGTTCCCTCTCTGTTTATTCAAATGACTCCCTCTGTTCCATGGACACTTTTTTCCATTCACTTGGAAGGTAATGTTGTGGCATCACTCAGTTCCTCCCACTAGGCATTATTTATCCTCTTCTAGAACAAGTTTTCTATCTCTCAATCCCTAAAGAACTACAAAATTGTTCTGCCATCTATGTAATGCATTATTAAAACATCTATAGAGATACCAGGCTGTGGGCTGTCCTATTTGTTCCTTGCCCAGCCTATTTTCCCTGCTGGTCCAACACGTAAGCAAGTCATTGTCCATGGGATAAAGAGGAGGAAATGAAGCCTGTTTCCTCCCAAAGTAGGAGGCCATGGTGTGTCCTCCGCCTCTGATCCGCTGCCTTTGGCTTCCTCCTGGAGTTTGTTTTCTCACAGCAGGCTCACAGAAAATGCTGTTACTTCCATCTCTGCACTTCTCCATGCAACACACCTTTAAAGAGTTTAAGATTTTTTTTGCCTACAGACAGATTTCTGCACGAGGTCTTATGAGGAGTTTTGAATGTGGTTGGCATCAAAATAGGTGTCTAGTGATACTGTATATAGGCTTAAAAAAAATAAATGGTTGAGGGTTAAGTTGCATGTCGTCCCCTAGAGAGGAATGTGTGTGGTATAATCTGGATCACTCCATCAATCTTCTGTTCAACCACCTCTGGCCATGTATTCTAGGCCTGGGGTGATAATTGTAGAAATAGGGCAGATTTGAGGTTGTGTTTTCAGTGGTCTGGGGAAGAACAAATGGGCAAGTCCTCCTTAATATAATATGTAATTAAATCACAGTTTTGCAGCAAGCATGTGAGTCAGTTTATACTAAACAGAAGAAAGTTAAACAGTACAAACACATATTTTTGACCTGTGTACCAAACGCTCATGCAGTGGACTGTAACCAGCATTGAAACAAGGTTATGGACATCTCAATTCCACCATGCTGTAGATCCATTCTGGATCAATAGGTTAAGGAGGTTAGATATCAGACTGTGAATCCCCATTCTTGAGGGAAGAAGACTTTTAAGGACTCTCCTGAGGAAATGTCAGCAGCTAGCGTGAAATCACTACTTGTTTCTTACAAATGTGGCCACTGTAAAGCACACAGTGTCTGATATCAGGGGAGTCACAGGTAATTCTGCACCGTGTAACTCCCACAAGCTATAGTCATCTCACTCCGGCTCATTTGCATGGCTACGGAGAACCTTTGCATGGAAGGACCGTATTTCCTGGCAAATTTACAGCTGTGTGCTGGCCACCATTTGACTATTCAAAACACATTTGCTCAACAGGAAATGAATGACAAACGTAAAAAGAGAAAAGACAAGAGGCGCAATCTTTGACATTGTGTTTTGTTAGGGTTATTTTCTTAGCTGAGCTTAGAGCTGTTTTGCATTTAATTTTAATGTTGAAGATTTAGATAAGAATCGCTGGTTCTTAGATAAGAAGAAATCTGCTCAAGTTCTTCTTTGATTTGGTGTACAGTGAATGTTGTGTTTGATGTGAACAGACTGTTTTATATGTTATATACTACATATATGTGACCCTCTCTGTGAAATCCAGGCTAAAGTCTAAAAATCTAATTATGAGAAAACAAGCATCAAAGTTTGATTTCTACCATTAATTTCATATACTTTGGCATGACCTACTACTGAACAATATTAAAGATATAAATGTTACAAATATATAAGAATGTTCTTTATTTTCATAAAATGTTCTTTACCATATGAAGGATGATGTTTTGTAGAAAACAGCAAATCACAAAAAAATACTTTAGCTGGGTTTTCACAGAGAGGGTCACATATTATGTATTAATTTAACAATGTAAATCCATAGTATGCAGCAAATGAGACTTCAAAATAAAAAATACCTTGAATAAGCAATAAAATAAAAATAGTATGTAGCAAATGTAAAGACCATTAAATGGCTCCCAATTACAAGATTATTTGATGTGAAATAGATTTGTCTTGCCTGTGACACTTCAAATTCAGCACCTAACAAAAACACATTTGCAGGTGTCAAATATAATGGGTTACTCAGTGTTACAATACAGCGCCAGCGGCAGATCGCTTTACTCAGACAGGATTTTCTGGCATACACATTTACACTTCTTTTGGAGTTTTCTCCATCATATAGGCCATTATGACATCCAATATCCTTGTCCCTTATTTGTGCTATGATTTATAGCTGTCTAAGTTTAGGCTGTGGAATATACTTATGGTGTATAATGCAAACTTTGACAAAACAGATTATGCTTTTAAGCCACACCAAAAAAGGTACTTCCATATTTCGAGTGTACTATGCAAATACCATTGTGTATGATGAATATGGACTACATTGATTACAATTGGTGTATGTCAAAACTACCATGATATTAGCATACTGTACCAAGGCACAGCCACAGTGATTTTTGTGTACAAATAATGGCAATAGTTTAATATAATGCCTGGACAAACAAGCTTTCCTTGGTCAGTTCAAAAAAGAATACAAACAAGATAGGAACAACAGCAAACTTTTGGTTTATATGGGGGGTGTGCCCAGATTATTCTTTCAGCATGTCGGGCGCCCAATTATGAGGTCACAGATGGTTTCTGTTATCCGGTGCAGTTTGACTTACCCACATCACCACAGTTTCCACCAAAATACCGTAGTTAACATTGATTTTTAGTCCAAAAAAACTGTGCAAACATTAATTCATTATGAAATAATAACTGGAACTTTTCTAGAACGATGCTTGCGTATGCAAAAATAGTCATATTAGGGTGTTGTGGCTTTACTACTAGGCTGTACTAGGTGCAATGATAGATATTCTTGAAAATTGTAGTGTTAATAAACAACATATTTAGCCCTGTTTTTGATTTAGCATATCCATTAATTCTAAATAACTACATTTAGATGGTGGGATGTTCACTCAGTTTAGCACATAGACACAAAAACACTGTTTGCAAGGCCTTAATTCCACAGCTGGCGCACCTTTTGGTTTTGAAATGTGTTGTTTAATGCCGTGCTGTGAGTAAATCGGTATGTAATTAATCCCATTAGGATTATATTCTTTCCAGACCAACCATGGTTTGCAATTGGTTTCTTTGGAAGAATGGAGATTTTGTATGGTAATACAAATCAAAGCAGCTTAACTCCGCCATGAAAAGAGCAGAAACGAGTGGAACGGGCTGTTAGACTCGCATGTGCTTGGATTGACTGTAATGTAGGACGGTGTGAATGTAAGGCGTGGGTGGAGTGTGCATGCAAATTTGGAGAAGGTGGAGCAGTGTGTGTGCATGTGCTATGCGTAAGAACAGAGGTTTTGTGTTGTGTGTTTCCAAGCCGGTTTGCTGCAGTAAGTTAAATGGGTGGGTTACCACAGTGGGTAAACACATGATCTCAGAGTGAGGAGAGAAGTCTGGTTCCAGTCACACTGGCAGACGAGTATTTATGTGTCTTTTCAAATGCTGAGAGCCCTGTTATTGTCTTTAACAAAAGAAAGAAAAAAAAACCTGTAGTATTAGCATGTTTTTATGGACAAGCAACGAGGCATGACATGGTAATCATTCAGTAACATAGCAGCCTATGTGAAAAAGTACATAACACATATTTGAGAGGAGTCGATTTTAACTACACTTTACAGATTTTAGAAACGAGAATTAATATACTTAATATACTGAGTACCTGAATATAAATTTTTCACGTACACTTATTGCAAATGTACCATCAAATAATGTACCATAGTTTAATTTATATTATATGCAACTACCTAAATTGATTTTCTGATTCAGAAGTACTTAAAGGGTTAGTACACCCCCAAATAAAAATTTTGTCATTAATTACTCACCCTCATGTTGTTTCAGACTCATGTGACCTTTGTTCATCTTCAGAACACAAATTAAGATATTTTTGATGAAATCCGAGAGCTTTCTGACCCTGTCTAACAGCAACGCAACTACCACGTTTTTACTACCGTAATTTTACGAAGCTTCAAAAATATTATTTTTGTGTGCAAAAAAAAACAAAAAACAAACATAAACTACTTTATTCAATAATTTATTTTCTTTCGTGTCAGTCCTCATAAAATTACAGTTGAACCACTGCTGGCGCATGGACTATTTTAATGATGTCCTTACTACCTTTTGGGGCCTTGAACGTGTCACTTGCGTTGCTGTCTATGCAGGGTCAGAAAGCGATTTCATCAAAAATATCTTAATTTGTGTTTTGAAGATGAACAAATGTCTTATGGGTTTGGAGCGACATGAGGGTGAGTAATTAATGGCAGAATCTTCATTTTTGGGTGAAGTATCCCTTTAAGTACATCTTTATATGTCATTTCATATTTACTTCTATTGTCTTTGAAATATGGTTAACATTTAGTACTGCTGAATGTACTAACTAGGTATTTATGGTAAACTAAAATATAGTTTAGTGTTATTTCTATTTGGGCATTAGAAATTATGAATTTGCAGTCTATGAATTTACATTTATATTAAGCTATATAAATACACAGTATTAATTGAATAACAATACAGTTAAAATTATAGCCAAGTACTTGTACTTTAGTATGTTAGTCAACGCATGACAAAATAGTATTTATAAAACATATAATTTTAGTATATGTAATACATTTAACTATACATACAGTAATACTTTTAAGATTTGACATGCACATTGAATACAATTTAGCACATTTATTTTTCACATGGGCTATTAAAGTACTATAGTATAAGCATATGATACTATCACTGTACCATTGTATCAGCACAATAAGAGTCTTTCTGATTTGATTTGATTTAATGTCAACTGATTATTTTTATCGAATCAGTCACAAACTCCTTCAAAAGTGCTAAAATAATCTTAAGAATTTATTAAACACTAATAGAAGCCAATTCTTTTTAATGACCGATCACAAAGGCTAGCTGGAAACAGTCTATGAATCGACTCCCTCAAAATAATCATTCATGGAATCATTTAATAACTGGAATTGTAAACTATTAAATTCTCATCCCTACTTCTATTCGTTTCTATTTTTCTGTTCAAAGTAATAAGGTCCTGAATTGTTGGGGGCTCTGGGGATCAATGTGGCATTCCTATTGGCTTACCTGCTTCATCATCCTGACGCCTGGGCCACAAAAGCCCATTTCAGCACAGTGGAGCACAAACTCCATTTAGTCCCCTGGCTGAGTCCCCTCCGCCCTCTTCTCCCCTTCGCTTGCCAGCCATGCCTCTCGTGTTACTGTTCGCTTGAATAAAAAAAGGCTGCTTTGTTTTCCGAGCCCTTGCCTCAGCCCCAGGCAGCGCACAGAAGGTTGTGGGCTTAATGAAATCACTGTGTGTATGTCTGCACAGCAGTGTGTGTGATTTTTGCATCTAAACCCAACATGTTGAGTTCAGAAGGTAGACGGCTCTGGTCCCACTTTCAGGGGCTGTTGTTTTTGTTGTTATTGCTGTGCATTTGAAAAGATGTCTTGCTTCAAATTCACTTTGTCGATATTAAATACAACAAAATTGGTGGCTGTACTTCAATATTCAACCTCTTCTCACAGTATTTGTTATGCTGTTGCTCATGACAGAAAATAATTTTGACTCATACCTAGGTTACTAAAACAAACAGATTGGAAAACAAAATTAATAGATTTCTGTTTTCACTCAAAAATGTATAGTAAATTTCACAAATATTTATAAAGAAACAGCAAGTAACACATTGAATTAAATGTGACATTTTGAAGGATATGAAAATATTAGAAAAATAGCAGAAAAAGTATTTTCTTGTAAAACAATCAACAATAATCTGTTTTATTCATCTCTTTTTATACAGTGTAGAAGGGTTTAAAAAAAAAAAAAAAAAACAAATTATGTGCCTTGTATATTTTTAAGGAGCTAAAATGCAAAATGTGGTATTGTCAGGATTATGGACCTGTCTGTGTGTGTTTTTGTTCCTTGTGACCCAGTTTCTGTCTCCCAGTCATTATGTCATTTAGTTCAGGTGTGTCTCGTTCCTTCCCCAATTATCCTGTGTTTAAAAACCCCAGTCCATTCAGTTAGTGTTTGTCGGTTCTTGAATGTCTTCATGTGCTCTGTTTCCTATTTGGATTATTAAAGACTCTCATTTCGTGAATTCCTCGTCTCCTCGTTCCATGTTTCCTTGCTACCGTGAAGTGTGACAGAAGAACCGACCGAAACAGTTACCTACGCGTTTGTACCCTTATTCCTCCGTGCTTTGCTTTCGGTCGTTTGCTCAGGTGCGCTGTTTTTCTTTCCGTTGTGTTTCTATGGATCACCTCCGTCGCCCGGAATACCTCCTCCTCCTGCTGGAGCAGGGGGAGAGATCGCTCGAGGGCCACACCAGACTGTTTCTGGTCCTCGCAAGCCTCACCACCTAACCGGACGACGCCAGTTTGAACATCAGCAGGGATGCAGAGCGAGGTTCGAGGAGAGTGGCCCTCGAGCAAATTTCACCACTAGCTTTACCCTGTGGAGTGCCATCGGCTCAGGACTCCACCACGGCACCCAAGCTCTAAACGGACTCCCTCATCTCCATTCCCAGCCCAGCCACGCCCCAGTTCCCAGGAGAATCTCGTCAGTGCCACTCCCGACCCAGTGCCCAGCCCACCGTCTACCCGGTGCGCAGAGCGCATGCCTGAGCCCACCGCTGACGAAGAGCCAGAGCCTGCCGCGACCGACGTGACATCGTTGCACGGAGCGACAGAGCTGGCGCGTGGAATGTGCCACAATGAGGGTCGGGAGGCTCCTGTGCCTGCTCCCCGTAAGCGTCCTCCAGAGCCCTGGCCTCCAGAGCGCCTTCCAGTGTTGGCTCCCGTTCCTGAGGTCAGCCCTGGAAGTCTGGAGGCTTTCAAATGCCCACCCTGCCCATCTACTCCTGCCTCCTCCACCGCTGTCGTCTGGCAGCCCCGCTGCTCTCCCTCAGCCCGAGCTCGGCGGGACTTCTATCCTCCAGCGTTGCCGTGGTCGGAGTTTCCCTGTAGATATGTCGATTATGGACTCTGTGTGTGTTTTTGTTCATGTGACCCAGTCTGTCTCCCAGATTATGTCATTTGCAAGGTTCAAGGTTTGTTTATTCGTCACATACTAAATTATACAGGGTATAATCAGAAGTGAAATGCAATTCAAGTCAGGTCCGCTTGGCTGTGCAAAAAGAAATAAATGTTAAATAGAAGTAACACAACACAGGAGCATTATATAAATATAAGAAAAAAAAAAAGAAAATAGAGTAAAATGTGTGCAATAAAAATAAAAAAGTGCAAAACAATAAGATGTGCAAAGCAATATAAGTTTCAAAAAACAGTATACAGGGATTAATAAATAGTAATGTGGACAGGGATTTGCAGGAGGGGTGTGCAAACGGGTTGTACCGGGTATATACATGTAGCCAATACGGATGATGGTAAATGTAAATGAGTCTTGTAATGTTTAGAGCTGATGGCTGAGGGAAGAAGCCCTCCTCACCATTTTTGCCATCATGCTCCGAAGCCTTGCAGTCAGTAAACAGAAAAGATGGTTGCCGGGGTGGTTTGAGCTTGATTATTTTAGCCTCTGCTTTTGCGGTTTGAGGTAGATGTCTCAGAGAGGGGAGAGCAGACTGAGATGCGTCCCAAGCGCACGACTCTGGCTTTGCAGTGCTGGTTTGAGGAATTACCATACCACACTGGTCCGGCAGTCACTTTCTAAGGCCCCTGAGTAGAAAGTTTTCAGGATTGCTGGTGAGACCCTGAATCTCAGCTTCGCAGATGGTACAGTCTTTGCTGACTTTCTTGACTGTGTTTAGATGTGTGCAGTTCATGTCAGGTCCTCGGAGATGTTTACACCGAGGTTTGAAGCGCCACCCTCTCCACAGGGGGTCCCTTCATAAGAGGAGTGTAGGGCCCTCTGGCTCTTCCTGAAGTCCACGTCAGCTCTTTAGTTTTGCTCCTTCAGAGAGAGACAGTTGTCCCCCTCGGCTCCATGATGTGAGTCCTCTCTCCTCTCCAAGTATGCGCTCCATTGTTGTTAATGAGGCCCAGAACCACAGTATCACGCAAATTTAACTAGAAGTGGGAGCTGTGAGAGGACAGATCGTGGGTGTATAGAGAGTATAGCAAGGGCAGTGAGGAAATATGGAATCCTCCAGAGTGAAGAGGTTATGCGAGGTCAGTTTAACGCCAGCTGGTGGGGACATAGTGTTAAAAGCGGAGCATAGTCTGAATAGCAGCCTCATAGTTGCATTTTTTGCTGTCTGTGTGTGAGGAGGAGTGCAGTACTGGAGATGGCCATCAGGATATTTGGCCGAAACTGAAGAGGGTCAAAGTAGCAGGGATGGAGGAGCAAATGTGTTTCTTTAGAAGTCCCAAAAACCTTCATGCTGTTGATGTGAGGGCAACTGGACGATAGTCATTCAGGCAAGAGGGTTCTGTTCTTAGGCACAGGGATTATAACAGATTTTTTAAAGGAGGTGGGAACAACAGAGGTAGCAAGGGACTCATTAAAGATGGAGGTAAAAAACACAAGCTGCGGCGCAGGACCTCCGCGCGGACAGTACCCATCGTTGGTCCTGAGCCCCCTGTTCCCTCCGAACTTCGTCCTCTGACACGGTGAATACAGCCGCTGCTCTGTCTCTGCTCTGACGCGCTTCCAGAGTCCGCCGCCATCTTTCAAAGCGGCCGTGAAAGTGTTTAGCTCTTCGGCCAGCAACGGATCCCTCCCTCTGCGGAGGAGTTATTTCCAGGGAACAGATGGTCTTTAGTCCTTGCCATCGTGGAGTCATTGAGCTGGATTGTCAATTCTCTCCTTGTATCGGGAGTGGCCTAACTGCACGTCGGAGGGCATAGCACGATGCTTTGTATTCGCTCATGTTCCGACAAAATCCGGCGTCGTATGTGGCTCGATGGTTAACCGCATCACGGTTGTACTGTCCACCCAAGGTTTTGATTTGAGAATGTCCTTATTTTTACGTCTCTTCGGTTAGCATGTTGACGAAGCTTAATGCTACATCCGTGAATTCTCCAGATGAACCCCGGAACATGTCCCAGTCGACGTCATCAAGAGACGCCTGTAGCGGCCAGAGTGCGAGGACCAGCGCGTCACTTCCCTCTCACCGGGGGGACTTGGACTCCGTTGTTTGTATTCCGGTGTGAGGAAAATGGCCATGGTCTGATTTTCCTAAAGCCAGGAGTGGGCTTGGGCATTTTTGAACTGGGTGTCAATGATCCTGTATTCTGTCTCTAGTTGGAGGATATATGCTGATGAAAGTTCCTCCTTCTTGAGGGGCTTTGTTAAAGTCCCCCGGGATACATGGCGTCAGGGTGGCGATGTTTTTTTATATATCCGCTGAGCTCATCGTGATTTGGACAAAGCCAAGCTATCTGGTGGTGTATGTAGACCTAACAATGTCTGAAAACTGGGGCAGATAGAATGGGCGGCAGATTGGAGAGATTTCCAGTGAGGGAGCAGGAACGCGACAGAATGGAGATATTCTGGGGTCACACCATTTCTTGTTAATAAAGACTCTTCCCACCACCTTTGAGTCCCCATTTTCCGGCTTCAGTGTTCTCCCCGTAAAACAGAGAAGTTATCAGACGGCGTTACAGCGGTGTCCGGGACCGTCGGCGTGAGCCATTTTCGTCAAACAAAGGATTACAATCTCTAATGTCCCGTGGAAACTGTCTCTATCTTATCTCTAACAATATCTAATGTCCCGTTGTTTCAGGTGTGTCTTGTTCCTTCCCCAATTATCCTGTGTTTAAAAACCCCAGTCCGTTCAGTTAGTGTTTGTCGGTTCTTGAATGTCTTCATGTGCTCTATGTTCCCTATTTGGATTATTAAAGACTCACATTTCGTGAATTCCTTGTCTCCTCGTTCCGTGTTTCCTTGCTCCTGTGAAGTGTGACAGGTATATTTTGTCTAAATTGTATTATCTAGACAACTTCTGGTTATGCATTCGCAGCATAATTTCCTGTAACCAGAATTTGTTCCATGGAAAAGTGCTGCAGAGATCATTAAAACATGTAGGTATGTCTCTTATTGAAAAAAAATAAAGTACCGGGTGTACTGGTTTAAATAGCCATGAGTTCATTCTTGACATAACTCTGTGGACTCTATTACGCTAAATTTAACATGTATAAACTATACAGTAATAGTGTATTTTTAGTAGTTTCCAATTCCTGCTTAGAATTCATAGCTTTGTGTCAACAGTTTTTGTTGGTTTTTATAAATCGAGACAAGTCGAAATAATATCTGTGGTGATTGACAGCATGCCACAGATGCAGTTGTTATAGTTTTATTTAACCTAGAATATAGTTTTTTGGCCTACATAAACAGTCTGGTTTATTTTAGTTGTGGTGCTCATGTGAATGATACTGAACTTGCAACATTGTTATTTAAACTATTTTGTATTAATTATTAAACAGTTAATACACATTAAAGTTACTTATTTGATACTATATCAATTAATTTGGAATGCTACAGCAGAAATGTGACAGCGCTGTTAGTATGAAAGTATCATTGGTATTTGCAGCAGTCCTGCAGGCTGTCATGCTCTACGTAAGGGCTCTAGCCATGTGTGGAATGTAAATTTGGCTTTTACACCCTTTTCCATGACACAGATGTTCACCTTTGTTATTATATCTGTGTTATCTACTTGTGACTAAAGGGAAAGTCGTCTTGCACCACATATACAACATGATTGCATGGGGCTGACGCAAGAACATTAAACAGAAAATAGTTGACTTAGTACCTCCACAGACTTTTCCTCCTTGCCCTCTTGAACGTGTGAGAGCAAAACAGGAAGTCAGGCTCATAAGCCTTATATTCTACATAGACATCACAGAAGTTCACAGACTTGCCCTTTTCTCATCTCTTAAGTTTATAAGAATGAAGATTCAATTAAATGTTTTGACGAACACAAATTTTATCGACTGTCTTGACACTTCCTGTTAAAATAAATTGGTGAAGGCACTTATAAGGGATATTTTTATTTTGAGCTAATAGCCTTTAGCTTACACAGCTTATCAAAAACATCATATGCTACATGCTATTGCTAGTCCTTTGCAGTTTCGAGACATTTTAAATAATTATTTTACATTCTAGAGAGCATTTTATCATAGACGTAGTCTAATTTTTACATATATAAGTCATATGCTTTGCATATATCTCATAGAAGTTTGTTTGTCATGTTTTTTAGTTAGCATATAACTAAATTATTGCCAATAATGCTAAATAGAATTATAGCTGAACTAAAAGCCACACAACCTTGATTTATGGTGTATTTAATTGCTTTTGCTTCCATATAACAATATTCTAACACTTTGAAAAAGAAAAGAATAACTTGTAAAAAAGAGTTTGTATGTATATAATATATTTTAAAATAATATACTTAAGTGCAAAATGTAATGTTTCTGTGCTTGTTACTTGCAATTAAATGAAAATATATTATGTATAATAGTTTAATTTATATTAAATAGTAAAAAGCGATTTTGGGCCACTTAAGTAAGCTATGTATTTATATATATATACATTTTTTTCATTTTACATTTATATATGATTTATACATAATTACTTATATTGTCTTTGAAATATGTTAAAGCATTGTCTAATGTACTGACAAGCATTATGGTAAAATAAAATATACTTTAATGTATTTTTCATAAAAAATGACAATGCATTCAAAATAATTACACATTGTAATGATGAAGGTGCAATTAGGTATATTTATATTAACTTGATATAGTGTTGTATTACACTACAGTCAACTTTATAATCAACATGCTTAAGTTTGTTAGTCTAAATAAGTGGACTTTAAAGCATGAAAAGTCTATTGAACATAATTTGAAATGTATTTTAAAGTGACACTTTATTAATTATACTTTAAAATTTTGAAGTACACTACAAAGTACACAGCGTTCCTGTGGCTCATTGGTAGAGCATTGCGTTAGCAACGCAAAATGTTGTGGGTTCAATTCCCAGGGAACACACATACTGACAAAAAAAATGTATATCCTGAGCTTTGGATAAAGGCGTCTGCTAAATGTAAATGTAAACTACCAGTACACATTCAATACAGTTAAGCAACACTTCCTTTTCACAAGGCACTACCTTGATAGTGGTTTAGATTTGCACAGCAAATAACTCCTTTAGTTGTGTTTTAATACATTTTAATAAATTAATTATACATTTTTGTATTTGTCACATACACAATTATACGGAGTATAATTTGTGCTGTGCATTTAACCCATCCAAGTGCACACACACCTGGAGCAGTGGGCAGCCAACGCTGCGGCGCCCGGGGAGCATTTGGGGGTTCGGTGCCTTGCTCAAGGGTCTCACCTCAGTCGTGGACAACTCCTGCCGGAGCCGAGATTCGAACCCACAACCTCAGGTTACAAGTCCAACACTCTATCCATTAGGCCATGACTGCCCCCAGTAGTATGCTATAGGGGACTATTTGTTGCACAAGTGGAACAGGGTGGATGAATGGAAGAAAAAAATTGCTAGAAGAGGACCAGGCCTGGAGTTTTAGTTGGTGTGTTTAGCTCCAACTGACCTCAGCGTTGTGATTGTTGTGAATCAGCTGCTGACATCACCCGTTTATTGCGTCATCTCTTGCGAGGGGGATTTCTCGTTCACTCTTGTCACTCAGGTTGTTAGGCAATGCCTTTGCACAACAAAACTTGGCATTTCTGATATGTTTCTCAGCTTGCAGTGTCCTATGACATCACACGACCTAAAAATAATCCAACTAGCTAAAAGCATTTGTTCCATCACTCACAAACACAATGGCCCGTGAAATTCCCGTGCTGAGCCAAGCAGTTGTTGGCTGCTAATGAGTGTAGCGCGTTGACGTCTTTACGACGCAATTGCCATGGCACCGTTTCATTTAACATCAATATCTGTCAAAATTCCTTGGGAAGTTTTTATTTGAGCTGTTTTAGCTGGTAACAGAAGACTATTTCAAAGGTGATGACGGTGGAAGGCTTAAGAAGTTGCTGCCAAGGGTGTTGTCTCAAACATTATTACGTTGTATTGCGTTATTTTTATTGTTATTTTAAAGAGGAGCCTTTTTACTGTGTCTTTTCCGAGTGATGTTTGCAACATTGTTAAAACATTTGCATGCCTGACCTCCAATTCATACAAACATTAAGCCACAGTCCAGTGTCTGTCATTCATCTAACTTCATGACGTCACAATGGAACAAATGCTTATGAGAGAACTTGTTTTGAAAGGGTTATCTTTGTGAAATGGTAAGTGTATAAACTGTACTGATTGGAAACAAAACCAGTATGTTGCAAACAATCGGGCATTGTTCCTAATATTCATTCAATCCGGTCTGCCACTTTACACAATAATATCCTTTTGCTTCATACACACCCTTGTGTAAAAGAAGTAGCCAACACTTTAGTGTATTTCTAAAGAGAGTAATGATTGTGGAAATACCTTTTTCGTTTTTTATTTACACACACACACCCACACACACACACACACACACACACACTCACACACACACACACACAACACACACACACACACACACACACCACACACACACACACACACACACACACACACACACACACACACACACAACAGAGAGAGTGTTGGAGTAACTAGTCACATGTAACACAATTACGTAATTTAATTACAAAATAAAAGTAATTGTAATTAGTTACAGTTACTAAGAAAACATGTAATTAAATTACAGTTACTTATGAAAATTTTAAGGATTACAAAGGGGGTTACTTAAAAAAATTCACACACACTCCCACATACAGATTATTATTTTTTTTTAATAAATTGCAGTGACTGCTCTAAAATATGAATCACCAATCTTTCAGAAGTTTATAACATGCTTATCCGATAACTTATGTTTCCTATATGGGTTTATGTATATGCTTTATTTTTTTAAGATTAACTGTTTTTTTTCATGCCAGTGTTTCCTGTCATAGCTATGCAATTATTTGATTTCAAAAACAGTATCATAGCTATTAAATTATTTCTTGTTATGATTTTAAGTCTGTATTTAACCTCTGAATAATTTTAAAGTAAGTCTGATTTTTCAGTGGCTGTGCTTCAAAGGGGACATCAGATGCCCATTTTCCACAAGTTGGTATGATTCTTTGAGGTAATCTTGAAATAGTCTCGGTGGTCGTGTAAAACAACACCCTTTTAACCTTGTCAAAAACAGCTCTGTTCACAGCGACTTGTTTCGGTGCATATCTCTTTACATGCTAATGATCTCTGCTCACCCCTCACCTCTCTTCCGTTGGAAGAGCAAAAAAATATAAAGCGCTGCTAGACATAAAATTATTTAGTGAAGTGATGTGTGGCCAAGTATGGTGACCCATACTCAGAATTTGTACTCTGCATTTAACCCATCCAAGTGCACACACACACAGCAGTGAACACACATGCACACACCGTGAACACACACCCGGAGCAGTGGGCAGCCAATGCTGCGGCACCCGGAGAGCAGTTGGGGGTTTGGTGCCTTGCTTAAAGATCTCACCTCAGTCGTGGTATTGAGGGTAGAGAGAGCACTGGTTATTCACTGCAAAATCAAAATGGCTTGATAATTGAGACCATTTAGGTTTTAGGGGGATTAAAACAAGGAGTGAATTTGTCTAATTGTATGGTGGCTGTGTCCACACACTGCTAAGACACATTTGTATGCAAATAAAGATATTTTGCATCCAATGTCTCCTTTAAAATTAAAATATTATAATCTTATTCAAGTGATAAAAGAATTTGAAAGTCTGACAGTAATCATGTTAGCACTACTGTAAGTTTAACCCTGCCTGTTTAACATGTTTGAAAATTATTAACAGTTGAAAACATTACAATTTAGAAAAGTAATCAAATGTAATCAGTTACATTACTTTTAAATAAAGTAATTGAAAAGTTACACTACTTATTACATTTTAAGTAGGGTAACTTGTAATCTGTAACCTATTACATTTCCAAAGTAACCTTCCCCAACCTCATACACACACACACAACACACACACACACACACACACACACACGTGTATGTATATATACATGTTATATGTGCGTGTGGTTGTGTGTATGCATTATGTATATGTGTGTACAAACCCGATTCCAAAAAAGTTGGGACACTGTACAAATTGTGAATAAAAAAGGAATGCAATAATTTACAAATCTCATAAACTTATATTTTATTCACAATAGAATATAGATAACATATCAAATGTTGAAAGTGAGACATTTTGAAATGTCATGCCAAATATTGGCTCATTTTGGATTTCATGAGCTACACATTCCAAAAAAGTGGGACAGGTAGCAATAAGAGGCCGGAAAAGTTAAATGTACATATAAGGAACAGCTGGAGGACCAATTTGCAACTTATTAGGTCAATTGGCAACATGATTGGGCATAAAAAGAGCCTCTCAGAGTGGCAGTGTCTCTCAGAAGTCAAGATGGGAAGAGGATCACCAATTCCCCAATGCTGCGGCGAAAAATAGTGGAGCAATATCAGAAAGGAGTTTCTCAGAGAAAAATAGCAAAGAGTTTGAAGTTATCATCATCTACAGTGCATAATATCATCCAAAGATTCAG
This sequence comes from Ptychobarbus kaznakovi, assembly GCA_027422405.1. Lineage (NCBI taxonomy): Eukaryota > Metazoa > Chordata > Actinopteri > Cypriniformes > Cyprinidae > Ptychobarbus > Ptychobarbus kaznakovi. Next base: position 7,388,602 of record CM049813.1, read on the forward strand.
AGAATCTGGAACAATCTCTGTGCGTAAGGGTCAAGGCCAGAAAACCATACTGGATGCCCGTGATCTTCGGCCCTTAGACGGCACTGCATCACATACAGGAATGCTACTGTAATGGAAATCACAACATGGCTCAGGAATACTTCCAGAAAACATTGTCGGTGAACACAATCCACCGTGCCATTTGCCGTTGCCGCTAAAACTCTATAGGTCAAAAAAGAAGCCATATCTAAACATGATCCAGAAGCGCAGGCGTTTTCTCTGGGCCAAGGCTCATTTAAAATGGACTGTGGCAAAGTGGAAAACTGTTCTGTGGTCAGACGAATCAAAATTTGAAGTTCTTTTTGGAAAACTGGGACGCCATGTCATCCGGACTAAAGAGGACAAGGACAACCCAAGTTGTTATCAGCGCTCAGTTCAGAAGCCTGCATCTCTGATGGTATGGGGTTGCATGAGTGCGTGTGGCATGGGCAGCTTACACATCTGGAAAGGCACCATCAATGATGAAAGGTATATCCAAGTTCTAGAACAACATATGCTCCCATCCAGACGTCGTCTCTTTCAGGGAAGACCTTGCATTTTCCAACATGACAATGCCAGACCACATACTGCATCAATTACAACATCATGGCTGCGTTGAAGAAGGATCCGGGTACTGAAATGGCAGCCTGTAGTCCAGATCTTTCACCCATAGAAAACATTTGGCGCATCATAAAGAGGAAGATGCGACAAAGAAGACCTAAGACAGTTGAGCAACTAGAAGCCTGTATTAGACAAGAATGGGACAACATTCCTATTCCTAAACTTGAGCAACTTGTCTCCTCAGTCCCCAGACGTTTGCAGACTGTTATAAAAAGAAGAGGGGATGCCACACAGTGGTAAACATGGCCTTGTCCCAACTTTTTTGAGATGTGTTGATGCCATGAAATTTAAAATCAACTTATTTTTCCCTTAAAATGTTAAATTTTCTCAGTTTAAACATTTGATATGTCATCTCTGTTGTATTCTGAATAAAATATTGAAATTTGAAACTTCCACATCATTGCATTCTGTTTGTATTCACAATTTGTACAGTGTCCCAACTTTTTTGGAATCGGTTTGTATATATATGTGTTATATATATATAAATATATATATATGTGTGGTGTGCGCATATGTGTGTAATATATATATATATTAGGGCTGTCAATCGGTTAAAAAATATTAATCGTGATTAATCACATGATTGTCATGAGTTAACTTGCAATTAATCACACATTTTTTAGTTGTTGCTAAATTGACCTTAAATTAATACTTTAAGTGTTTAATACTCTAATCATCATGCGCATGTAAAAATATGGATGCTTTATGCAAATGCATGTTTATTAATTATTGAAACCATAGTCAACAGCATAAGACTAGACATGTTTCAAAGGTAATAGATGTTTTTCAAAGACTTGTTCATGTCTATTAGACACATACAAAAATTATACAAGGATCCCATTACTTCTCTTTCTTTGCACTGAGCAATTTACTGACAGAAACCTGTTTACATTTGTGCACACAGGCCAGCTTACTTCTTCTGAATATGCAAAATGTACATAGCCTATATTGTTTATTATTACATTTATTGGCCTCTCTGGGCCCCATACTGTATTTTGATGCAGCTAAATTTCTCAATAAAACAGTTTTCAGTTATATAATTTTACTGTTTCTGTTTTCAGACAATGGAATGATATGAAAAAAATATTGAAATGCGACCCATTAAGACTACATAACTAGCTCTACTTACAAGATGTTAATCTGCACAAATCCTTAAATTGAGCCGTTGTCTGATTAAATAAAACACCCATAATATAATGACAATGGCTGTGCTGTGATTTTGGCTATACTTGCATTTACAATTAGAGAATCGAGCAAAATAATATCTGTGTTTAACTGAATTAAGCTCTAAGAAACAGTAAAATATATGAATGAAAACTGTTTTATTGAGAATTTAGCTGCATCAAAATACAATATGTGGGCCCAGAGAGGCAAACAAATGTAATAATAAACAATATAGGTGCTATGTACATTTTGCATGTTCAGAAGAAGTGAGCTGCCCTGTCATGCAAAAAATGTAAACCGGTTTGTGTCAGTAAATTGAAAAACATCTATTACCTTTGAAACATGTCTACTTTTCATGCTCTCTGTTAACTATGGTTTCAATAATAATAAACATATATTGCATAAAGCATCCATATTTGTCTATGCCCATGTTGATTAGAGTATTACAAACTTGAAAAGTATTAATGAAGGTACATTTAGAACAAATAAAATGTGCGATTAATACATGACAATCATACAATTAATCGCGATTAAATATTTTAATTGATTGAAAGCTCTAATATATATATATATATATATATATATATATACATGTGTGTATATGTATGTATATATGTGGTGTATGTTTGGACTCTTAATTTCATACTAATTGCTATTATATTACATTACATAAAATTATATTATTATATGCAGTCAGCTGAACTTTAGACTTCTTTTTATTCGACTTGAGTATAATTTAATTTCAACATTATATGTAATTTCATAATTACATTTATTGTCTTAGTTGTGCACTGCCGAATTCACTGACAAGCATTTACGATCAACTAACATATACTTAAATGTAATTTCTATTGAAACATGTATGTAATTTATTTAAATATATATAATAATTACCAATCTGTAATAATATTGCAATGCAGTACTTTTAAAATATAATAACTTTAAATGTAAATTAAACTATTTTTTTGACAGGTCACTTATAAGAGTGACACAAGGTACCCACACAAAGATTATTACTACCCCCCCCCCCCCATTTTCTAAATTTCTGTACATTAAACTTATGCTTTAAACCCCATTTACCAAGAGGGTGGAGATTGACAAAAGGTCAATTTTATAGAACTGCATGTGCCTTTCAAATAGATTTGGAAATGTTGTAATTACGAGTTCTGAGCAAAGTCATAAGCTTGATGATACTCTAGTTTCTGAAACTGTGGAAACACTGATCTATAAATTAGATAATATCAGATAGCCTATACATTATGTATTTATATACAATAGCCTACGTATATAAAGATAAGTAAATGGACAACACGTTTAGTAAATTATAAGGAAAGATTTTGCATGTTATTTTAATTTTACATGCTATATTTCAATCATTTTAAAGGTTTGATGTACAGAACAGCTAACTTTCAGGATTTATTTAATGTAACAAACATGTACTTGTAATATCATGTATAAATAAATTATGGGAATTATTTTCATTTTTTAAATACACATTCGTTTATAATTTTTTTTTGCAGTTCACAGTATGATTCTTTGGTCTCATTTAAGCTACATCTGTTATTTTTACGACTAGAATGTGTGATATGTCATTATAACGGATGCTGTACTCATTGGTGTGAATCTCAGGTGCACTTGAAGGCATAGGTTATATTATTATTTTTTTTTACAATTCTCTTAAAGCTGATCAATTTCACCCAAATGTCACTTACTGTAGATCCAGCTCAGAATATCACAAAATCTGGGTCAGTAATTATGATGTAATTTACCTTGCTTGTTTAGTTGCTTTATATTGTTCGACTGTAGCAATGATTACTGAGTAAATAGTATCTGTAGCAATTATATTGCCATCTGAGTAGGTCATATAAGCACTCACAGCTTCTGGCATGATTCAGTCTTCAGTCTATGTTACAACTGATCAATGACGTCTGTGTAATAGCATATTCAGGCCTTGTGTTTGGAAAGAGCTTTGTTTTTGTTCACTGATAGACTGAAAAATAGTATTGAAAATAAGTTTGTTTGAACATCTCATAACAGTTTTAATAACTTCCGTTTAATCTGCTTGTGGCATTTGAAGCTGCATGTTCAAAGTACAGTTATCCACGTCCTCCAGATATATTCAAACTGCACCATCAAAGGAGAGCATCCTGCTTTATTGACTGTAATACCTCAGAGAGCTTGATACATGCAGGTTTCACATTTGACTTCAGTGCTGTTTTTAGGGCCGTGTGAACTCATTTTCAAATAAAGCAGCAGTGCTGGGCATGAAAAGCCACATAAACTGTCTGTGTGTATTGTAAACTCTAGATATATAGAAAGGAAATGATGGTGATGATGAAAAGCGGAACTTGCATCTATTAGTTCATGTTTCGCTTTTCTCTGTTGCTATTTTGGAGTCAGATTATCATGCTGTCACACAGTTTTCTCTCAGTTTGGTGGCCATGTAGTTTTGTATACAGCCACACCTTTTCTTTCACCTTCTGTAATGCAGATGGGTTCAACATTGGGGTCACGACCTTAGAGACGGACCGTATATTTTGCTGTGCAGTGTTTACTGATTTTAATAAAGTAAATGCAAGAATAACTTTTTATATTATTAGTAATATTTCTACTAAAAAAAAACTAGATTTATCTGTTATATTTTACGCACGCACGCACACTGCAACTTACGCACACACACACACACACACACACACACACACACACACACACACACACACACACACACACACACACACACACACACACACACACACACACACACACACACACACACACACACACACACACACACACGCATATATAAATTGTTAGAACAATCTAAATGATTTACTGATTTAGTATAATTTCATCCATTCTATTTGCGGCCATCCATTCTAATATGATATCAATTTTTTTTTTTTATAGATGTTTGACGTATGTATATTTTGAGTATAAATACACAATAAAAAACATATATACTGTATATATATATATTTACTGTGTGTGTATGTATATATTAAATAAACTGAAAATAACATAATTGGAATAAATTATATTTTAAAGTATATAAAAATAGATAACTGTTATTTCAAACTACAATTATATTCCACAAAATTTTAGTTTTTTGATCCCAAACATCTCAACGGCAAAAGTTTATATGAATTCTACTATTTCATATGCCAGGAGATATAGGGTAAACAAAGCTTCTCTTGAACTTAATATATTTCGAAATGTAGGCTACAATGTACATTTGAGATGGGTTCTAGAATAAAACCATCTTTTTATGGCTAATTTTCATTTTTTGGCATAAATTTTCATTTCCAAAATAGTCTATTCCTATGTCCCCATGGCACTCCTGAGAGCCTCTCTGGTTTCACACTGTCTCTAAACACTATAAAGCAGGTCTTAGAGATCTGAATTGGAGCAATGGGCATTTCCATTACAATTAGTTGATGTTTGGATAGCACACAAAGGGCAATCTGAGGAAAAAGTGACTTCTTGTTCCATTATTAAGGAGTTTATTTGGTAAGAACGAGGCCTTGACGTGTGAGAATAATTACAGACTGAAGTGGGTCATGGTGTTGCAACCATTCATTCTAAAACTGCTGAGGCCAAACTGTGTTCACATTCTCAAGCCATGGTCGTTGTCATGTGACCATGATCATATCACAGAATGAAGCCACAAAGTGGTTTAAAGGGGTTCGTAAATGAATGTACTATTTGGATATGTGAGTGTGTGTCCATATTGATAGACAGATAGATTATTATTGCTAGTTCATGAATTAGTATTAGTGTCAAAAGACTGGAACTTTCATGTAAGTGTTCCAGCATGTACATTTTCTCAACAGAGACAAGATGCAAAACATTGACAATCAAATCATTTTTACATATAAATTTAAATCTAAATTATATACATAAAATGTATTTAGCTTTCAGTTTTTTATTGATTTTTATTATTACAAAAACTGTGTAAGAATTGCAGTGCTTTACAGTTTGAGCAACTGAGAAAAAAAAAGCTGGTCGTATCAGCTGTGCAGTTTATTTGATACAACATTTTTATTAGAGAAGCTGTTGCCAGATCAGTCCGAATCCCTGGAGCGCACTGCATGGGGATCACCCTTTATTGGCACTTGATAGGTAACACGAGGAGGGAAAATACATGTCACACTTGGAAGTGCATATAAATGTCACTCATCTTTATTGCTTTCAGTCAGTCCAGAGATTTCCAATATTACATATAAAGCAGGGCAATAGCTAATTATAGCATGTGTTTTTTTATGTCAGCGTACGTGTCTGATGAGACAAGACGGGGTTAAAGTCTTGATGGATGTTGTGAAAGGTGTTTGTGTAGACAGCCACTGTGTTAAAGAGAAGAGAAGAGAAGAGAAGAAGAGAAGAGAAGAGAAGAGAAGAGAAGAGAAGAGAAGAGAAGAGAAGAGAGAGAAGAGAAGGGGGCAATGGTTTCCATTCATCAGAGTAATAATGGGTGCAGCCGCCTGAGACCATGCGAGAAACACGATCCTAGTCAACACAAAGCACCCTTAGAAACACTGCGCTGTCTCCAAGCAAAGCCTAGGGAATGGCAGATATGATTGCACCAGCGTCTATTGTTTGTGCCACTGTGCAAACATGCATAGGAACAATTGAGGATACATATGTAGCTGAGCGATTTGTGGCCGACAGTTTGCTCTACGGTCCACTTACATGTAAAATGTCTGGAAAAACTTTTTTGCTCTCAGTTTAATTGACAAATAAAATGAGCGCTGGGTTTGTACAAAGTAGTAAGTAGCAAGTGCTTGTTGTAGCTAGTTTTAATTTGCAGGAAAGTATGACTCGTATATGAGTGTCTTATTTTAGACCAGCAAAGTGCATACTTCATTTGCTATGTGACATTGAAAATGTTGTTTGATATAGAAATATACATTTGCAGAAATGTTGCCCCTCAGACATGTTTTTCAAATGAGTGTGATTTGTTTATATGACATGGTCAGACCTCTTGAATTCATTTAACATGCTGTTTTCCATTTGTAAGATTATTTGTCAGGGCATTTGATTGTTTTGCTGTCATTTTGGTCCTTTTTCTTTTAAATGTTAAGTTTAAATGCAATCGGCCTGTGGCTGCTCTGTTTATTTATCAATTCCAGGGTCCTCAAAATTTGCCGACAACATACCTAAAATCCATTCTCCATTCCAGAGCTCCCAACCACCAGTGATGTGTATAAATTCCATGTGATGTAAACTGACATGTGTAGACTTTATAATCTAGAAGAAAAGTCCAAAAGCTGTCACCTTTTCAAAAGGTACAAACATACATAATTTAGGTACTAATATGTATCTTTAAAGTACTTACGTACATCCTTTAGGGGTAAATAAGGTACAAAGGTGTACCTTTTGAAAGCGTACTGCACCAGTGACAGCTTTTGTACATTTTTGTTCCAAAGTGTAATAAATATTAGTTATTCAACAAATATAACCCTAAAAATTTTAAATTTAATACAAGTATACTCTCTTTTACTTCCTATCAAGTGCCTCGAACAACGCTTGTAAGTATCTTTTTAGTATTTAACTCCATGAACCATGCAAAGGTACAAATACAGTAATTAGATCTTTGTCAAAAGTGCATATTGGTGCAGCCCCTTACTTTCATCCAATCAGATCAGAGCTTGTCATGTTTGTATAAAAATATGCAAAAGGTGGTCATTGAACAATATGAGACAGAGTAATAGATAGGTTTTATACTATAGTTATATAACAGAAGATAAATCGCAGTTTGACTCATAAGCCACTAAAGCAGCTCCATTAATTGCAGACAGATTCTGAACATACTTTGCCCAGTTTAGCAAGCGCCCCAAGCCACTGTGTGACTGTTTTCGCCTGAGGCCGCCTGCTGCTGTCAAGCATGTTTAGAGGTTGGTTAGAAGTTGTGGTAGCAGGCCGGGTGTGGACTATAATCTTTGGCAGCAGCTCAAGCCTCTGGAAATAGACAAGATGGAGGGTTGTTGACTTTCTTGTGGAAGCTTCAGGGAGAGGGAGGGAGTATTTAGAGTGGAAGGCCACGGACCAGGGTCCGTCTCTTCCTTTGGATGAGGTGGAGGTTAGCCACATGTGCTCTGAAAGGAACACATGGGAATCCTTAGGCGGTGAGAAAAACAGGAACTGGGTGGAAAGGTGTTGTTTTGGGTATGGAGTGTAGTAATTCACTATATTCTTTCTCTTTCCTTTTGTCTCAGTGTGTCTCTTCCTGTCATCTCTCTGATGTCGTGTATGTGTTTTTTGTTCTCACACTCTTTGCTGTTGCACTATAAATTGTTCTCCATGCTCGTATCACAACATCAGCATGATATTTCATTGAAGCCCCCATATACTCAATTTGGTGCTCCAGTCAAGTCAAGTCACCTTTATTTATATAGCACTTCATACAACATATTTCCTTAAAACAAGCAGATTTAGAATACTAAACAGGAAAAAAGTCACTTTCAATTAGTTACACAACTTCAATTTTTACTGTAAAACAGCTTTCCAGTTTATCGACATATTTACTTGCGTGTGACTTCGATAATGAATCATGAGAAAATGTTCACATCAAGTATGTGGGAGCTACAGAGCCAAACCTATTACGTACCTATAACGCAGCCACCATGGCCCAAAGCTTAAAAGGTGTTTTGCAAGCTGTTTCAAACTACCAAAATGAATGGCAAACAAACTTTGTTTATGGCAGAAGTTTGTTTGAAATTACATCACACCCATTAGTTCTTTGATTCCTAAATACATCCTGGCCAGGATTTCTATATTGCCAAAAATATCCAGGTTTTGCCTTTATTATACTTGCTGAAGGTTGTGATCAAAAAGTAGCTTGACCGATATCTTGCAGGAATTGTATATCGACCAATCGTGGTGCATGAGAAGATGGGATCTACAGAGAACGGTCAAAGTGATGCAAATATGCGTACATATAACCTTTTACCTACCTATTATGTAATCACCATGGACCAATGGTAGTTTGATAGGTGTTTACTTGCCACAGGGAACTTTTCTGTAAAGTCTGCTTTATCAAGCTGTTTGAACTCCAGAAACAAAGTCTAAATAATGGGTCTCCAACCCTGCTTCTGGAGAGCTGCCATCCTGCAGAATTCAGATCCAACCCCAAACAAATTACTTGAACCTGATAAACAAGGTGTTCACAGGTACTTAATTACAGATAATTACAGGCAGGTATGTTGGAGCAGTGTTGGAATTGAAGTCTAGATGATGGTAACTCTCCAGGAGCAGGGTTGGAGATCCCTTCTCTCAAACTCTGGTCCTGGAGGGCCACTGTCCTGCAGAGTTTAGCTCCAACCAGGTTTCTAGTAAAGGCCATTGCACACTGAGTCTGAAACTTGCGTATGCGTTTTTCCGGTGTTTTTTTCGTATTCGTCATCCTTTCCTATCAAACTGCTTGTTACAGATGCAAAACGCAGAAAATCAAACCTGATCCGAATTTTTTTTTTTATACTTTATACGACGGACGAAAGTTTCAGAGGCAGTGTGTAAACATGATTGACTCAACATGAGGTCGTATTTATTTTTTCAACGTGCAAGAATTTCGGACTAACTGTGCAATGACCTTTAGTTTGAAGACCGTGATTGCATTGATTTAGGTGTGTTTAATTAGGGTTGTAGCTACCCAGTGGCCCTCCAGGGACTGAATTTGACACCCCTGCTCTATACGAACTTTGCTTTGACGTTTATTTTGTTCGAAATTACGCCATTTCAGTTCGTTTTTCGGAAAATACCACAAAACTCCACCATGACTTGGATGTGAGACCAATGCACTGTACTGTTCTGGTTGAACCTTAAACCTGGTTTTACTTATTTACAGGCTACTTTTTTCAGTGTGCCATGTGTGCACCGATATCAGCCATGATTCCATGTTCCGTAGTGGAAAATCCCAACTGACTTTCTCCTGCACACAAACACTGACACAAGACGAGGGGCAACAGTCAGGTTCGGTATGCTGGTTGTGATGGCTTCGAGCTCACTGAGTTGTATGACATGCGTTGAATGGCGCATTATAAAGTATTCAGGAGATCTGCTTCGCTGATAAGCCCCTCTGCATTTGACTGACATTATCAAGTCCCACACTCCTTTGACCTGCAATATGGGGCGGCTATATCTTTTTTCATCCTTGTTGTTCTGTCATTCATTATATGTAACACTGCACCTTTGTCATGCTATTGACGGTGCCCAGCTTTCTCATTTCAAACTCGCTCCAAGTTGGCTTGTTTAGGTAGCTAATCTTCTCATGCCAGGTAGTTGTTCGGTGCCAAGTGGGATTTCGCTCTACAATGATTGGCAGACGACGGCTGTAATGCAGAAGTGCTCAGGTATCACACCCGACTGGCTCTCAGGCTTATATCACAGCACGGTCACAGCTGTCAACTCGAAATGAAAAGTAACCAAGCAAATCCTCCACACTAGCTCTCATGCTAATTAGCACAAATGAGTTCTGCGCGACACTGCGTCGGAATCCCCCTGCAAGATCTTCATCAAAGAGCTGCTCCACTGCGTCTTCTGCTGCTCTACATGCCTGGTGATTAAAAGGCGTTGGATGTAAATTATTTTTGTTGATAAAACAGGCTGTTTTATGCTAATGTACCTATAAAGTCTCAAAGTAAACTTCATCTTTGAATGTAAAATGAGATTGGTAAATTGGTAAAAATGAGTTTGTACATGGGCTATGGGTTTTCTGCTGGATTCTCTCTAGTTTGTACACTGAATAATTGGTTTTCTTACTTAGTATTTTTGTCTTGTTTTCCATTAAAAATACCTTAACATTCTTAAATCAAGATAAATGTACTTGAGAAAAAAATATGTATCAAAATTTTGATAGTTTTTGCTTAAAACAAGAAAAATCTTCTGCCAATGGGGTAAGCAAAATAATCTAAATTTAAAGGGAAAACAAGATAATTTTCCTTTCCCCATTGGCAGATATTTTTCCTTGTTTTAAACCAAAAATAACCAAATGTTGATATTTTTTTCAGGAAACATAAAATCTTAAGTAATTTTGCTTTTTAAGTACATTTATTTTGATTTAAGAATGTTCAGATACTTGTACTATAAAACAAGACAAAGATACTAAACAAGAATATATATATATATATATATATATATATGCAGTATAAAAAAACTCTATTCAATATCAGCCTCTTTGCAAAGCCAGAACACACTGTAACATAAAACAAATTTTGAAACATAGTTAAAATACAGTTGACCCAAAAAAAGAAAATTCTGTTATCATTTACTGTTATCAATGTCATTTCAAACATGTATGACTTTCTTTCTTCTGCGGAACATAAGAAGATGAAATGAAAGTCATTGGGGTCCAAACAACATTGGACCCCATTGATGTTCATTGTATGGACCAAAAATAATTTTTCAAACTACTACTATCTTCTATTGTGTTCCTCAGAAGAGAGAAAGTCATTCAGGGTTGGAACAACAAGAGTGTAAGTAAAGGATGACAGAATCTTAATTTCTGATCTAAATTAATCCGTAAAATGTTTAATGACCATTTCAGCAAAACTTTCCTTTGTCATTGTTGGTTATACATTTACTGGAATAAGATCTACTACTTCTCATGTTTTTGAATAATATCCTAATGCCTACTTATTTCGTCACCTTGACTGACTGAGAGACCCAAGTTTATGAACAATAATAGGCATTGTTGGCGTAAATGTGGGCTGTCGTGTGCATTAATAAGACATTAAAAAGTCGCAATTTTCGCAACTAACCATTTTCCCCGCATCGTTTCAGTAAATGGTTGTTTTGGACATAAGACCACTTTCTGGCAATGAAACCTACGTTGCGTTTACGTATTGTTGTGAACTTTTTATGTCAAAAGTTACAGGAAAATGTGATCTCGTAAAATAACACAAACAACATAAAACCTCTAGAAACCACTCAGAAGCCTTACGGCAGCAGAGCTACAAAAATTGCAAGCTCTTCTCTGCAACAACAGGAAATCTTCAAAATGCAGCTGGCAGAAGCAAAGAACACCCCCGCCCCACCTTGACGTACAGCACTTGCACAAATAAGAGAGGAGTTCCCTGGTGGGTACACCTGCAAAAGTGCCTCCATCAGGGACCCTTGCAGATGGCTCTTCATTAACACGATGACCGCCGATCTTAGTAGCTCATCTCAAAGTTGGATTCTCCATGTTTGTCCATGAGCCAAAAATCTATGAAGGAGGTTGTGGTTGTTATGAGCAGCTGTAATGTGGTGAAGTTTGTTAACAACAGGAAAAGAGAAATATGACATTAGCAGAGTGTAGTGGTTATGTATAGATGGGTTATAAATGAGGCAAATCAATGTTTCTTTCTCTCTTTGTTTTGTCCAGTTTCCTGAATGTGGCTTTTATGGGATCTATGACAAGATCCTCCTCTTCAAGCACGACACCAGCAGCGGTAACATCCTGCAGCTGGTCAAGGCTGTGTCGGACATCCAGGAGGGGGACCTGGTGGAAGTTGTTTTGTCCGGTAAGTCGATTAGTATTAACCAATAGGCTTTCAAATATGCAGCAACCAAGCTAGAATTCATTCATTTTTTATTAAGATATGATAATTTCTGGTGACATGAAATGGATGATAGTGACCACTGGCCTGTGGATAACTTTTTTCACCCCCCCCATTTCACATTATGGCAATTTGAATAAATATAATTTTCTTTACCATACTTGTTTGAATTAATTTGAATTTAAACTGTATACAATTATTAATATATTGTAATACATGTTGCAGTCTATAGAATGTAAGAGTATTTAATAATAATAATAATGTATAATTTTACAGTAATGAGAATATAAGGAAAATAACTCAATATAATAATACTGTGTTGTTTTTATTAAATAAATAAATTATTTGAATGCGTCTGCGGATAACAATAATATCCAAATATATTTATTTGTATGTTTAAAATGAAATTTGACCAGAATCAGATATAAATAGATAGCTTTCCCTTTTCTTTCTTTCTTTCTTTCTTTCTTTCTTTCTTTCTTTCTTTCTTTCTTTCTTTCTTTCTTTCTTTCTTTCTTTCTTTCTTTCTTTCTTTCTTTCTTTCTTTCTTTCTTTCTTTCTTTCTTTCTTTCTTTCTTTCTTTCTTTTTTGGGGGGGGATTAGGGAATCAATATAGGGACTTTCAAGATAACACTGGAACATAAATCCACGTTTTGTATTCTTGTATTGACTCTTTTTAAAATCCCAGTTCCTTGCAGTACTGCAGTGATATATATCAACAGTGTATGACACAAAGCAATTTCCTGGAGGTTTACACACTTTTTTTTTACAATGTTAAAATGGCTATAATGTAAATAACTAAAATCACAACACAATGCTTTTGACAAGAAGTCATGTGACTGAACTGAATGCATGTGACCTAGATCTTATAAAAGTCTCATTTGGTGTTTTTTAACATTTTATCTGTCAACATGCTCCAGTTATTTGCGTGTTTTAGCCTGATGTCCAGTAGCCAAAGTTGAAGATCAAATGTAATCAGCAGAAGTGTTGTGAGAGTATGTTGAAATAACAGATTTGATAGAGATGGGGAGATACTATAATATCTCTTCATCTCACACGCAGCTTCAAATGCTGGAAATTATGCAAATGTGCAAAATTTGCACAATAATATTTTCAGATCAAGTCTCAATACCTGAATATATTTTACAGAATGTACAGTAGAAGTTTGTATTAAAAAGTTGACAGTAAAAGTTTTTGTAAAAATAATACAAAAATAACTGAGATCTGTTGGAAATTGCATTTTCAAACTTTAAAATGTTGCAAATACAGCTCCCTATACATTCACTGTACATGGACCATAATGGCGTATTGTGTTTCCTTTAATTTATTAATCAATTTGTTCTTAAAATGTCTCATATTTACCTTCATAAAACATGCAGGGTTTGAATGACATTTGAGCAGTTATCACTGATGTCTCCTTTTTGTGATTTTGTTGTGTGTTCTGCAGCTGCTGTTACATCCGAGGACTTCCAGATTCGTCCTCACGCGTTAAACGTGCACTCGTATCGCGCACCGGCGTTCTGCGATCACTGCGGCGAGATGCTTTTCGGCCTGGTGCGTCAAGGACTCAAATGTGATGGTGGGGACTCTATCTTTCACAATTTGTATTCTTCATACTTGCAACTTGTTTTCATTCAATCATAGCTAGACTTGTTGTGAGCTGTCATGCAGCTTCATATATTTTCCATGTCCCAACTATCTTCATGTACGTCCAAGAGAGTTTGGACATAAGTGTGATAAATGTCCACAGTGTCCAACTTTTTGCCCCCTCGCTGTCTCCCCCTGCAGGCTGTGGACTGAATTACCACAAGCGCTGTGCTTTTAGCATTCCCAATAACTGCAGCGGGGCGAGGAAGCGGCGGCTGTCCACCACGTCCCTCACCAGCAGTCAGTCTCTGCGTCTGTCCACCGCAGAGTCCCTCAGTAGTCTCAACAGCAGCGTGACGTCTGAAGAAGCCAGTCTCATCCGATCGCACACCCAGATGGTACCTCACACATTCAATTCCATGTTCTAGGAAACATACTGTGTGTTCCTAAGTAAAAACCACAGCTTTTGAGGGGACAGATTCAAATAAGAAATGTGCTAAATTAATACTTGTACAAATTGCACATCTTGATTTTAAGTGTATTTTTAGAATTACATTTTTTTATGTTTATGTATACTGGCAGTCAAAATTTTAAGTAATATGAAATAAGTATTTTATGCTTACCAAAGGTTGAATTTTTTTTTATCAAAAGGGCAGTAAAAACAACAATATTGTGACATATTATTATGGAAAGCTGAATATTCAGCAATCTTTATTGCAGTCTTCATTCGTTATGAAGCAAAAGATAATTGAGCTTTCCAAATTGAAGTGGCTTTAAGAAAATGAAGTGGCTTTAAGAAAAGAGCTAGAGCTGTGAAAATTCCAATTTCCACCATCAGGGCAATAATTAAGAATTTCCAATCAACATAAAATGTTACAAAACTGCCTGGAAGAGGACGTGTGTCTATATCGTCATAATGCTTGGTGAGAAAGAGAGTTTGAGTGGCTAAAGACTCTCCAAGAACCACATCTGGAGAATTGCAGAAAATAGTTGAGTCTCGGGGTCAGAAAACCTTACAAAAAATGGTCAAACAGCACCTACATCACCACATGTTGTTTGGGAGGGCTTCAAGAAAAATTATCCTAGCTCATCCAAAAACAAACTCCAGCATATTCAGTTATCAGACACGAACTGGAAATTCAAATGGGACTGGCTTCTACGGTCAGATAAAAAAAAAAAAAGCTTTTTACCAGCAAACACTCAAGATGGGTTTGGTGAACACAGGAATAAAAGTACCCCATGTGTACAATGAAATATACTGCTGCATTTTTGATGTTGTGGGCCTATATTTCTGCTGGAGGTCCTGGACATCTTGTTTAGGCACATGGCATTGGATTCTATCAATAACAACAGAAACAGATCAATAAGTCACTGGCTCTGTTAGAAATCTTATAATGGGCCATGTTTGGATCTTCTAACCATAATCCAAACACAAACCTCAAAAACAACAAAAATTCACTGAGCACAAAACCAAGCTTCTGCATGGCCATTCCAGTCTCTGACCTGAACCCTGTAGAAAATGAGTGAGGTGACTGAAGAGAAGAAGCACCGTCATGGAGCTGTGAATCTAAAGTCTATTCTGGATGAAGAAGAATGGTCTCTAATCTCTCGTCAGGCATTCTCTAACCTCATCAGGCATTATAGGAGGAAATGTAGAGTTAGCTGTTAAACTGGTAAATGGAGGTTTCAAAAAGTATTGAATAAAAGGGTGCCGTTAATTGTGGCCAATGTGTTTTAGAGAAAAAAATAATCCCATAATTATATTTCCCCCGTTTTAAATTCTTATTATCCAATGAAAGGTTAGATTTTTTGGGAATTTTTCAAATAAAAGATCAAAAGGATTAACAATGCAAATACATTTTCACAGCCTTATTTGACCATATTTACCAAGGGTGCCGACATTTTTGATATTCTCTCTCTCTCTCTCTCTCTCTCTCTCTCTCTTCCTCCCCCCTATATATATATATATATATATATATATATACAATGAATTTTTATTAAATAATTTTAAGCATTTATCAGTCTCCGTTCATATTTATTGCAACATTTACTAATACATTATTAAAATCAAATGTTTTCCTTGTTAATATTAATTAATGGGCCTGAGCAACATGAACTAACAATGAACAGTTGTATTTTTTTTATTAATGACTGTTAACAAAGATGACTAAATACTGTAACAAATGTATTGTTCGTATTTATTTAACATTAGTCAATGCATTACTTAATGTGCCTTAACAAATTAATCTTATTGTAAAGTGTTACCATCAAAATATAATGAACTATATTTAGTAAAATATATTCATAGAATTTCCAATTACTTTAAATGTAACGTAATGGGATATTATTGTTTAATTTAATAATATCATATCTGTAAATTTCATGTTGATCTGTCTCCAGCCCCGCACCCCCAGTGAGGCCAGGCGCTTTTACACCGGACGGCCCGTCCAGCTGGACAAGATCCTCATGACTAAAGTGAAGGTCCCGCACACATTCGCTGTTCACTCGTACACGCGTCCCACCGTGTGTCAGTACTGCAAGAGACTGCTGAGAGGACTCTTCCGCCAGGGACTCCAGTGCAAAGGTCTGACAATCCTGCTCAATAATCCATCCTGACTTACAAATTAGCACTAAAACAGCAAGGAAAAGGGATTCATTCATGTTGTATTAGTGAATTCCACATTTACCTGCATAATGACCCATACGGGAATGTATTGACAAGGTGATCGGATTGAGTTTGTGGCAATGATTGACTGACTGGACATTCTTCAGTCAAATAAATAAATGCATGAACATAAAATATTGATTTGAATTTAAATTATGTAGTTATCTTGCTTGTAGATTATCTTAAAATAACTGTAAAAGTACACTTAATATGTACACTCTCTTAAAAAAAAGGTCAGTAAGGATAAAAAAAAATAGAATATAACAAATGGAAAAAAAAGCTGATATTTTCAACATTAATAATATTGAGAAACGTAAATTATCAGCAAATCATCTGAAAATTCAGCTTTGCCATCACAGGAATAGATTAAATTTTAAAACACATACAAATAGAAAATAGATTTTCACTTGCAATTATATTTCAATTTATAATTTTACTGTTTTTACTTGATTTTTGATCAAATAAATGCAGCTTTGATAAACAATAGATAGTTTTACGAGCATAAATGACCTAAAGATTTTCAGAAGCATTAAAAAATCTTACTGACTACAAGCTTTTAAACTGTAATGTAGTTGTAATATAAAAAATAATTCCAGCAACAAGACAAACATTAATAATAATACAGTATTAATTTAAAATGATTAGTAATAATTAAAATTAAGTTACTTTTTCTATTGTCAAGTAGCGGACTTATATTTATTCTACATACATACTATATTAATTTCATTTAAATGATTTATAATAATGTAAAACATATTCATGTAGTTTATATTTGTTAGAATTTTCAATATTTGATTTCATGACACTTTCTTTCTTCTTTTTTTAAGACTGCAAGTTCAACTGCCACAAGCGATGTGCATACAAGATCCCAAATGACTGCTTAGGAGAGACTCTCGGTAATGAGTGTGAGAGAAACACAGTTTACATGATGGACATTGTTAACACATTTGGAATATTTGCACCGTGTCTTCTGCGAACATGTAATTATTGTTTGTCACTTTATGGTGCTTGTGTGTGATATTTTGACTTCTTTCCCATCTGTCTGTGTCTCAGATATATTAAGTCCGAGCACAGACATGGAGGTGCCGATGGACTACAGTAATGAGTATTCTGACACTGATAAGTCATCTCTGATGGACGACTCAGACGAGTCCTGCAGTATCCCCGGGTCTTTCTCCCCAGACAACAACCAGGATGGAGCCAGTGGAGACCAGAGGTAGTAGACAGGTTTCAGACACACAGGCCAAGTCACGTAAACACAAAATTAGAAAGACTAATAATTATAGAGTTTTATGCGACTCAGGCTCATTGGAAATATGTGACTACCTACATTACCTATATATACATTTCTAGATGTTCCAGCTGAAATTAACACTAGTGACAATAAAATAGCAACAACTTTTTTTTACTTTTCACACAAATTATAATTACAAGGGTCAGATTAGCTATAAATAGAGGCGTATTTTGGCACGGTTCATTGCACAATTCTATGTTCTGACATTAAAACATTTTTACCAAAGTTTTTGATTTGTAATCTAATACATTTTATTGTTTGCATAACATAACCAGCTCCACATATATGGCTTTTCTGACAAAGTAAACTTGCTCAATAGCTCACCCGGTAGAGCATTGCACTTGAGATACGGAGCGCTCTGGTACGGATCTGTTAAAAAAAGAGACACAACAATCCACAAAAGAGAACAAAGCCTTGCGTAAGGAAGCTAAATTGGCATGGTTGCTTCAGCAAATGTGTTTTTCTCACATTTGCTTTTTACCCAAAACTGCTATGAAACATTCTACAAGAAGCAAAATATAATTGTGCAACTATGTTGTACCCACAGGCATGTTATTTTTACGACACTGTGCTGTTTATTAAACCCGCATCTGCAATTGAGAAAGAGTGATATCACTGATCAGCGCCTATTGTGGACATCATCTGAAAAGTGCAGTGAAATATGTATATTTGGACTAACTATCTCAGGTTTTGAGTCATGAGTCATGTATTTCCAATGACCATGGGATGGTTTCATAGCTTGTACAAATCAAATACATCAAAATTACAAGGTGCACAAGCCCTTCATATTCTCAGATTCCCTTTGCAATAAAATGAACTGACCAATAAGATATCAGCTTCACAATTCATGTTGTTTTAATGCATCGTTTTTTGTAAGAATAGCTTTTATTCAGCATGCAGTTGCCCACATACCTCAACGACTGTCACACTCCTGGATTCTCTTATAAGATCTCATGATTTATGACGTGTGCTGTGATGTTTCCCCAGTGCTAATATTCCTCTGATGAGAGTAGTGCAGTCGATCCGGCAGACCACACGTCGCTCTAGCACAGCCATCAAGGAAGGCTGGATGGTGCACTACAGCAACAAGGACACACTGGTACTTCCTCCAACTGCTGGCTGTCCTGAAAGGGATAATTTACTCAAAAATGAATGTTTTGACCTCATTTGCTCAATCTCATTTCGTTGCAAACCTGTATGACTTTTTTCTTTAGAACCGAAAAATACACACACACACACACACACACACACACACACACACACACACACACACACACACACACACACACACACACACACACACACACACACACACACACACACACACGCACACACACACACACACACACACACACACACACACACACACACACACACACACACACACACACACACACACACACACACTTAAAGTGTATCATTTATTTGTACATATTTTTTTAATGGTTTAAATTTCAGTAATTTGGCCCTCCATAATAGTCCTGCACAGTAATATAGAGCAGTAGTTGCATGGACCACTTTAATGTATTTATTTATTCATTCATTCATTTAAGTGTTTTGAGTCTTAAACCCCATTGTAAATATTAGTATCATTATATGGAAAATAGTGACAAGGATTTTCTTCATCTAAATTGTGTTCTACAGAGTTTGAACAATGTAAAGATGAGTAAATGATGTAATTTTATTTTGCTTGATCTATTCTTTCAGCACAGCCAGACAGAGTTTTCTGTCTAGTCTATACACTATCCTTACCTCACTTCCAAACACTCTATTGATATTTCTTTATGTGTTCTGCATCAATCTGCACACTTGGGCTATAATATCAGCAAATCTTCAGCTTTTAAATCACAGGCTATTCTGAGCGTCCCCTGCAGGAGTGGGTATTGATTTGTAGGAATGAATAGCAGTAAATGTCACTCATAGTGTTTGGTGCTTCTAGACGAGCATTTTCAAAAAGAATGGGAAAAATTGGAGGTATTTTCTCAACATTGATATATTGACCTGTTCTCGGCCTCCTGTAAAACTTCTTAATTTCTGTGCAGAATTGTACTCCTCTTTAGCCTTTTCTTTCTAACTTTCCTCCTGGTTTTTCTCTTGCGTCCTCCTCTTCTCTTCAGCTCTGTTTACTCTTCACTTTCTTCCTCCTGTCTGCTGGGGTGAAGCTGACCCCAGCACCAACTCCTTGTTGAGCTATGACCTCTGACCTCTCACCCCACCCTCCAACAGAGGAAGAAACACTACTGGCGCCTGGACTGCAAATGCATCATCCTATATCAAAACGACACCACCAACAAATACTATAAGGTAGAATCTCCCTTTCTTTTGTGGTTTAGTGACTGTTTATTAAGTTTCCGCCACGGCGGAATTTGATCTTTTATCCATTTTATCTCACAATTCTGACTTTTATTCTCACAATTCTGAGTTTATATCTCCAAATTCTGACTTTTCTTGCGATTCTGAGAATTGCGAGGTATGAATTCAGAACTGTGTGATAAAAAAAAAAGTTGTAAAAAGCAACTTTTAAATGTTTTATTCCATGTTGGAAACAAAAAACAATTGTATGTAAACTTTAAATTGCAAGAACAAAATGTAGAAATTTCAGTTTATCATCTGTAAAACTGTAAACTGATACTGTTTATCATTCAGTAAATCAGTTTTTTTTCTTGCAAATCTGACTTTTTTTCTTACAATTTTGAGAAATAAGTCAGAATTGTGGCATATAAAACTCAGAATTGTGAGATAAAGTCAAAATTACTTTTTTAATTTTGTATTTCATGGTGGGAAAGAAATTCAGAAGCTTGGAATTTAAAGATTAGAATTTTTAGAGTTAGAGTTTATGTCTTGCAGTTCCGACTTTCTTTTCTCAGAATTGCAAGAAAAAGGTCACAATTTTGACATATAAACAGAAAAGAAATCAGAGCTGCAAGAAAACAAGTCGTAATTGTGAGATATGAAATCAGAATTCTGAACTTTTCTTTTCACAATTCGGTTTACATCTCGTAAATCTGTTTTTTTTATTTCTGCAACAGAATAAAATAAATAAATAAAAAGGAACATTTTCTTTACAATTCTGAATTTATATCTCACAACTCTGACTTTTTCATAATTGCAAAAAAATAGTCAGAATTATAAGATAAAACGTCACAATCACTTATTCTTTTTTTGTTTTTATGTATGTACTGTATGTATGTACAGTATTTATTTATACATTTTCCCATCCTTCCCATGGTGGAAACGAGCTTCCCATCGTTTATAGACATTGTGAGCTAAATTGCACATGAAAAAGGAGTTAATGTGTCTGTGGAAATGTCACATTACATTATGCATTATGCGTTCACAGTGACAGATGAAGCATGAATATTCTAGGTTCATGAAATAATGCATTATGAATGGCTTTCACAAGCTAGTTGGCCATTAGGGTGACTTCACATGTAGAATTACCTGGTTTGATGTATAATTTCAGTTAATTATCTCAACTCACACTGGCATTAACCCAGACCCTGCTTTTAAATGAACCTGGCTGCATATTGTCTGCATGATTGAGGGTGTAATTTGCCTCTTTGCCTCCCTCCGCAGGAGATCCCGCTCTCAGAAATACTGGAGGTCCGCCCGGCACGTGATTTCTCTCTCATCCCTCCTGGCACAAGCCCCCACTGCTTTGAGATCATGACGGGTACCATGATCTACTTTGTTGGTGAAGACCCCAACACCACCCCGGCCCTGTTATACAGTGTGTCTGGTCTGCCCATCTCCAACAGCCCCAGCAATGTTGCGCCCAATAGTGGGGTGGGACGAGAGTTTGCCAAAGGATGGGAGACTGCTATACGTCAAGCCCTCATGCCAGTCATCTTCCAAGACAACCCTCCAGCAGAAGGCCATACTCCTCACCGTAAGTGAGATTTATTCGGGAAGAAAGGTGTGATTCTGCATACATAATCATAATAGGGGTCACTGTTATGAAACCTAAACTAATCATTTGGTTATGAGGATAATTTAGTTAGATATGATCATGCTATGATATGATAATATAATATGATGCTCCTTTGATGCTCATTTTCTTAATTTGTACTATTTAAAATACATGAATGAATGAATTAATGAATGTCATTGTTCATTTTATTATATATATTATTTTATTTCCCCTTGTTTAATCAGAATATCTTATTTAAAAGTGCATATTAGTGCACATCAAATGAAAAAAAAAACAAGGCAATATATGTAAAAATATTAAAAGTATCTTTTTAAAGCTTTATAAAAAGATAGATAGATAGATAGATAGATACTGTACATACATACATAGTGCATACTAGCACGTTACATATCAACATGAAGAAAGAAGTTACAGTTTTTGAGAATTTTGTATTTTACTTTTAGCATTGAACCTTTTTTTAATCATCCTTATTTGTCATTGACCTTTACACAGTACGAGTTTAACACTAAGATTATGAAGTGAGACTAATATGGTTGTTAATCTGATTCATTTTCAGGGCAGGCATCAGTCAGCATCTCCGTGTCTAACAGTCAGATTCAGGAGAACGTGGTGAGTAAACATGACCTTTAAAGATGTGATACATCACATAGTCTGATGATGACAAAGATGATTATGATAATGAGTTAGATAATAATAAATGATGATGATGCACCAAACAGGACATTGGAATGGTGTACCAGATCTTTGCTGATGAGGTTCTGGGCTCGGGACAATTTGGTGTGGTATATGGAGGTATGTCTGACTGAAAACCCGATTTTTTTAAATGTCTAAACATTTGCTAGGGCATTGCTATGTGGTTGCTAAGGTGTGCTTGGTGGTTGCCAGGCTATTCTGGATGGTTGCTAGGTGTTTTCTTACTGGACCATGTGAACAGAGCACATGCACCCTTACGATGTTATGATATTCTAGACTGAAGTCCAATTTGGGTCAAATTACTCTCTTAAAAATAAAGGTTCTTATTGGCATTGATGAACATTTAATATCCATGGAATCTTTAAGGAAAGGGTCTATTTTTATAAGGATGCATGATATCATTGGAATAATATCGGAATTGGCCGATAATGGCTTAAAGGATTAGTTCACTTTCAAATTAAAATTAAAATCCACTTTTTGAATATATTTTTTTTAAACACCAGAAATTGAATTCTTATTCATAACCCTTGTCAACAGCATATGCAATAGCAAGCATACCACTAATGATAATGCAATAATGGACGTTTGCAAAAGATCTCACAGATACAACACACAATCATTTCCTCAACCCACACAGGAAAACACAGGAAAACTGGCCAGGACGTAGCCGTGAAGGTGATCGACAAGCTGCGGTTCCCCACCAAGCAGGAGAGCCAGCTGAGGAATGAAGTAGCCATATTGCAGGTGACCAGCAGGGGGCGATCGAGAATCGATGATTAAGCACACGTAGAACTGTGTGGCTAATGAGTGCCATTGTATTGACTGAATGATAATGAACACATATAACACAATTAAACCTGCTGTGTGCCTGCTGATTGTGAGGACACCTAACATAAGGTCATGCATGCAAATAAGCCACAACATGACACACTCAACTGCATCTCTTTATCTTGTCCTTTCATCCTCTCTCAGAGACTGCGACACTTGGGTATAGTGAATCTCGATTGCATGTTTGAGACACCGGAGAAGGTATTTGTGGTGATGGAGAAACTTCATGGTGACATGCTCGAGATGATCTTGTCGAGTGAGAAAGGACGACTTCCTGAGAGACTCACCAAGTTCCTCATCACGCAGGTCAGCGCTGCGTTTAAAGCTTAAAACATGCTTCTCAGAGGTTAAGGGCTGTTCACACCAAGGACACACAGTTATCACAGTCATTCTAAAGGCCTGTTCACACCAATAGGGATAGCTATAATCTATTAACTATAACTATAATGCTAACTATATTAGTGTCCTGTTTATTATAAGCGCGTGCAGCATTTTTCTCATCTTCTGCTTTAAAGGGGTCATTAACTGCCTTTTTATTATTTCGTACTGTTCTCTGAGGTCCACTTGTGTTATCAATATTTTTACATCAACAAACCTAATTTAGAAGTAATACGCTTTTTTTCTGTCCTGTTTTGAACCCCCTCATTGGAACTCTCTGTTTGAATACATGTGGTGGATTGTAGACTCGGAAGTAAACGCCCACTGCTATGACTGGCTAATGCTGGTGTGTATTTGACAGCCTACAGCCTTCACAGATGGATGCTGCTGTGATTTAGTTCAAAAACATATACTGTACATACTCAGTACATATTAAACGATCTCTGATAACAGACAAAGCAATAGTGCCCACATAATAAAAACAGTTACACTTGTTTGTTGCAACTAAGTAATGAAGTAACAAGTAACGCAACAAGTTGTGTTGCAACATTACAGTCGGATCCAATATAGCTGGCACAGCATCATGTTTTAGTTTCAATCTTTCTGAAAATCCCATACCAAATTGTGTCTCGTTTGTAAACTAAAATATTAAATGAACAAAGGACCAAGTTCTTATTGACGCGGTCTGGATCTTCATTAAAAGTATTTCCTAATGTTAGGATCAGAAGGAAGGCAATGAAAACACTTTTTCCCCAATTTGGCACTGCACAGCGTCTTGTTGTCTTCAGAGCAATCTTTTTTGTGTAATATCTGTGTAGACCTGCATTTTCCTCTCTCGTTATTTACGCTACATGCATGAATTGGAGGGCGGGGCTAAACAGGTAGTGATGTAGAAGCAGGCGTTGATCTTCTGCGCAGGGGGTTTTTAGACTAATGAGAAAGTTTTGAGTTCTGAAACGTACAGGATGCTTTTATAGCACAATGACCTCTTATATATCAAACGATCAAGTGAATTTAGATTTCTCAGTTCATGACCCTTTTAAATGCTCTTTCAAGTCTTTTGGATTCTGACTGACTTCTGATGTTTTTATCATTCATCACCTGGAAAAAAATATTCTGAAATTGATTCCAAGAATAGTGTTACTCTGTGTTGCTATTGTTATAGTTGTGGTGTGGATTTCACTGTTCTCATATAGAATTCAAACCTGTTTAAACCTGTTAATATGAACTTATGATGAGTTAAGGCATGTACCAATCAAGAACTAACCTTAAATACGGCATGAGTCATATGAATTAATGTGTGAATACTGACACCTTAAATACATGTTAGTACATGCCTATTAGTTAATATATTGATGAACACCTTGGGGTAAAATGTCACACATGAACTCATATTGTACGATTAGTTCTTGATTAGTACATGCCTTAACTCATCATTCGTTCATATTAATGTAATTAATATTTAAGTGTTTTTTTTTTTAAATGCACTGCAGTTTTCTCCTCAAGCTCTTTAAACCCAGGTTGATTCTGATTGGCTGTCTAAGTTTTTACTGTATAGGGGAGCGTGCGGTACAAACTAACCCAGGGTTAGTTGTAACACTTGTGGTTTAAATATTTCTACACATTCTAGAAGAACAAAATTGACCTTATTTACTAGTTGCAATATCAACACTATAAAGAGAAAAAAAGTATGCATACATTCAAAATCACTTAATAAGTATTTTACTATAGTAAAAGTACATTTCTTTTTTAATAACATTTTTCATCTCAGTTTTAAATGTTAATTTCAAATGAGAAAAATCTGCTATTATTTTACTATCCAATATGTTATTTATCAATTTAGATATTTTTAATGCTTCGCTACGTAGCAGAAGACACTAACCGGTTTTAAATTCCAGCTGCGTAGATGGGGAACATTGTAACACTGCGTTACAATGTGTCCCGCTATAATTAAACTATGCTGTTCTATTACATTATCGATGTAATTTACACTGTTTACTTTAATGCATTTTAATGACAAACTATGAGAAACGGGTGAAAAAAGAGTGACAGTCAATGTTTAATGTTCATAAATTATTATTTCAAGAAATGTAAAGCATTTTGGCTCGTTTATGGGCCGTACCAAGCATGGTTGCAATATGTTCATTGTCAAACTCCAAAATCAGATTATTTATTCAGATTATTAATTCTTAAAAAAGCCATTATTTTATATGAAAAAAATTAATAATTTTATCTTATTGACAAAATATTTTAGTTTGTCTTGTATATTTAATTAGATCAGATAACATTTTGCGCTGTCATATACCATACCCCTCACATGTTACAGTGCACCCCCCCCCCCCCCACGGGGCACATTTCACTTCCATTTTAGAGGGTAAATAAAGAAAAACGTATACGCTGTAATGATGAAACAAAGTGATATACTTGTACTAGACAAGTGAGAAATTACTGTGGATGAAAAATTATACTCTGAACCCCTTGTGGATTTACCCAAACTGAGAAATCCAAAAAGGTTGTGCCCCTCTCTCCCCTAGCTATCGGTATAGTAATCGTTCTTGGTGTTAATGGGCCATTAAAGACATTATTTCAAACCAGTATTTTCTTTCTCCACTCCCTCTCTAGATTTTGGCTGCTCTGAGGCACCTTCACTTCAAAAACATAGTGCACTGTGACCTCAAGCCTGAGAATGTGCTGTTAGCATCAGCGGATCCTTTCCCACAGGTCAGAAATTCAAAAAATGCTATTTTAACACATCCTGATACAGAGGCATGGGAAACAAACTACAGATTTTTTTCTGTTGCATAATGCAAGGTTATGCTTCTCCTTTTTACACTTCGTTGACTCTTAACACTTCCCACCCACACGGGATATCTGTAGGTGAAACTTTGTGACTTTGGTTTTGCCCGCATCATCGGAGAGAAGTCTTTCCGCCGTTCGGTCGTTGGCACGCCAGCTTATTTGGCCCCCGAGGTCCTGCTGAACCAGGGTTACAATCGCTCTCTGGACATGTGGTCTGTAGGTGTGATCATGTATGTCAGTCTGAGTGGAACTTTCCCCTTCAACGAGGATGAAGACATCAATGATCAGATCCACAATGCCGCCTTCATGTACCCACCCAACCCATGGAAACAGATCTCTCCTGAAGGTACAAACACAGTAAAATTACACAGAATTAAGTACAAGTTCCTGATGTACAATAAAAGGTCAGATCAAATTGAGAATACACGTATATGAAAAGTTAAAAGAGCTGAATAGAGAACACTTTGCGTGGCTCTTCCTGGAAATTTGATGCATTAAAAGCATGCTGACCGCTGAGCCGCTCCATCCGCCTTTGATTTTCTGTCCACTGCTGTAAATTATTTAGCTTCAATCAATGCAGATTTTGTTTGTGTGATCTCTCCGTTTCTCCAAAGCTATCGACCTCATCAATAACCTGCTCCAAGTGAAGATGAGAAAACGCTACAGTGTGGACAAGAGTCTCAGCCATGCCTATCTACAGGTAATGCCAATATCAGGCTCATGCTATTAATGGCTCTTTCCATGATTAGGGTGCCACATATGGTATACACACAATACCAATACTGTATTTTTGACTGTCATTAGCTGTAAACATCAAGATTAAAACAAACAAACAAAAAATATTTTGAAAGGTTTTACTTTTATATGTAATGAATCTATAATATATAAAAGTTTCACTTTTTGAAATTAGTTACAAAAAGGAACTTTTTCACAATATTTAAGTATTATATATATATATATATATATATATATATATAATATATAGCAAGAAGGATAATCTAGACAAGAATAATGCTATTATATTCACATGAAAAAAAAATTGAAATAGGTCTGTAATTACATTAAAAGCTCCACATGAAAGAGGGAAAAAGGACAAATATGAAAAACAACCCCTGAGATTACAAAATCCAAGTATGAATTTGCAGTAAAAGAGTTTTATGTTTGACAAGCAAATTACATTAAGGGCAAATAAGCTTCTTAAGTAAAGTGCTTTTAGACACCGCAAACAAAATGAATCATCATTAGCTGTGGCGTCCTTCTGTCTTTATCATCTCCTTATTTGCTCTCTCCCTCCCACCCCCACCACCCCTGTCTGCTCTGTCAGGATTACCAGGCCTGGTTGGACCTCCGAGAGCTGGAGTCAAAGCTCGGGGAGCGTTACATAACCCACGAGAGCGATGACAGCCGCTGGCAGCAGTACGCCCGTGACCACACACTGCCCTACCCTGCTCACCTGGTGCCCCCTCCACCCGCGTCCGACGACGACGAGCTGGAGG
The DNA here is from genome assembly GCA_027422405.1 of Ptychobarbus kaznakovi. Lineage (NCBI taxonomy): Eukaryota > Metazoa > Chordata > Actinopteri > Cypriniformes > Cyprinidae > Ptychobarbus > Ptychobarbus kaznakovi. Next base: position 7,416,608 of record CM049813.1, read on the forward strand.
GTGCGGAGGACACCGACATGCAGGGGCTGACAGAGCGTGTTAGCATCCTTTGAAGGAGAAACCGAGGCGGAGGACGAGAGGAATGAAGAGTACCTGCCCGAACTCTAGTGATTTTTAGTGCACCACGAGCCTAGGATGGAGGTAGTCCTCTGTAAGAAAGCGTAGCTTCGGGTGTCTTTGGCAGGCCGTCTGAACTCTGAACTCCTTCAGCCAGGACTGCTGCAGATTTGTTTCTGGGTTGCAGCTTTAAGGAAATAACTATTTTGGATTGCAACATATAGACACAAAGTCAAACTGTTCATTGTTCATTGGCATGTGCAAAACAAAATTTTCAAAATGGGCTGGATTTGGGTTGGTCTCCCCCAACTAGATGTCTTTCTTAAGGTACGGTCACATTTACCAGTATTCTGCCTATTTTCGCAGGCGAAACCCAGTTAGTTCAATGGAAATACACGCTATTGTTAATTTCATGTCAGGACGAAAGATTTCCTCATAAAGATTTTGCAAATGGTTCAAGTTGGTCACGCGCATTTACCAACAGAAAGCTGCTTGGTTTGAAAGTGAATTCTGTGTGAATGGAGCTTCATAAATTGCTTAACTTTTTCCCTACAACATTTTGCTAATGTGACCGTACCTTTAGGGGACAAAATGGAAGAAAACCGACCGAAAGATCTCGAGACACGGTTTAAAAATGTTGAATATTTGCAGAATCTTCAAAACTTGCAGGACATTCAAAAAAACAGCGCAAAATGTGACACAATGGCCAGAGACGTTCTTCTGAAGGTGGCTTTCCTGACAGTGGTGCTTCGAAGGTGATGAATAAACTATGTTTTAAGAGTTTTGATGGTCAAAACTGTTTAAAGGTATGGTCGCAATTACAGGCGCTCGTTGAAATTTTGTGGCCGAAATCCAGTCATTTCAATATGAATCTGTGCAATCGGGAGTTTTGTGCGAAGTTGTTCCTCAAGAATGCGTTCACGTTCATGTGAATTTGCTGCATTGACCAACAGAAAGTTGAAAATGACTTCTGTGTGAAGCATGCTTCATGCATGGACAATAGACCTTTTTTGCCCACAAAATGTCACCCAAGTTTTGCCAATGTGACCTAAACTGCTAAAGCGCAGCATGCATTTAACATGCAAATTAAAGTACTGGAAAAATCGTTAAAAAGTTAGTCAATCTCACTAATTGACTAATCGACCACCATGACCCATCCCTAGTTTGTTGTTCACAACAGATTGACGTCAAGCTGATAATCTCCAGGTCACCAGAAATGTATTAGTCATGATACAAATGCAAAGAAAGAAAACGCATCTGTTAAGCTGGACTTTTTTCTATTTTGTGCTCTGTGGTGACGCCCCCTTTAGTTTCAGATCCACGTTTTACATATTACTGAGAACTTTTTTGCAAAATAACCTGGAAGAAGTCCAAAAGTCTGGTGTTTTCCAGTATCGTTATTGGTTTGCCCTTCAGGTGCAGATGACTTCACCTCTGAGAATGGATGTTGTCTTATGAGGACTGTTAAGCGGGCTGCCCCTTGGCTTTATCCGCATACAAAATGAGTGCACAAAGACTACCTAGGCTGTTCTCAGATCAGCTGCTGTTAGCTACCGGCTGGATCTTTGCTAGTACTAGCTGGACTGGATGTGTATTCTTATTCCTTACTGACCCTAGACCTGAGCATTAGGCTGCATGTCACTGAGAATTAGGTTTGCTTGAAACTTATTGCTATGAAGGACTGTTTTGTACACATGTAACCTTAGAAATTCTGATGTAGTTTGTGGAAGGTAATGTCAGAGCATTTCCAGCAGGTATAATAAACATGGTGATGCATAAATCTGTTGAAATGAATCTTCTTTAGTCATGATTCTCGGAAGAGAATGATAGAATGAAAAACATAAAAATACATGGAGAATTGTTCCAGGTACAATACGGCTTAAGCTTTACTGACAGCATGCGTGGGCACAGAAAATCATTTCAGCTAGTTCCTCAGTTTGTAAAAAAAAAAAATCAAAAGTGTTGAGGTTGACTTATGTGTACTGTACAATGGAGGTCTATGGAGAAAAGGCATTGTAGAGGGTTTAATATATGTGACCCTCTCTGTGAAATCCAGATTAAAGTCTCAAAATCTATAACGAGCATCAAAGTTTGATTAATACCATTCATTTCACTATAATTAAATCTTTGACATGACCTTACTCAGTCAATATTAAAGATATAAAGGTTACATTTTCACAGAATTATCTTTACCATATGATGGATGATTTTTTTGTAGAAAACAGCAAATCACAAAAAAACGACTTTAGCTGGGTTTTCACAGAGAGGGTCATATATTCATTATTATACCAGTATAATACTTTATCTGTATCTGAGCTATATATCATAATGGTGAAACTATGATAGACATTGGGAAAGATTTCATGATAAGTAACATATTAGAGGACGATAATGTGTTAGTCAATGTCCTATTAATGGAAACCAAAGGAAACGTTTGCTACTTTAGTTTTTATAGCACAATTTAAAACGGAATAATTGAAAACCATCAAAAGGCACTGCATGTCCCACTTTAGCTTACAAACCAGATGGAAAACTTTCTTCTCTCATCTGAATTTATCAGAATATGAAGAAAAATATATGTATATATATATATTTTATATATGTCATCAATGGCAAATTTATAAATAACAGATTACATTCAAAGGGAATACTTATATCAATTATATGGAGGCTTATATTTCTAATTTGAAATCATATTAAGAATTTTAAATATTATAATATGTGACACTGAAGACTGGAGTAATGATGCTGTGAAATTAGCTTTGCCATCACATTAATGAAAGGCATTTACAATTTTACTAAAATAGAAAATAAATTATAATAATACTTCACAGTAATAATATTTGGTCCAGTTAATAGTGAGAATTGGTCCTAATTGGTACTTTAGGTGTTAGTTTAGGGACCAGTTCTTATTAACTTCTTAGTTGCTTATTAGCATGCATATTACTAGTCTAGCATATTGGCTCTTTATTAGTGATGCCTTATTCTGCATGACCATATTTTAGATCCCTTAATAACTAAACTTAACAACTACCTTACTAACTATTAATAAGAAGCACACTATCTTTTTTCCTTGTCCAGTACCCTGTTCTCATGCAAGTGAATTACTGTGAACACATTCTTTGTTTGTTTTTATAAACTGAGGGGTACAATTATTTTATTCTATGTGAATAATACCAAGGAATTAGTAATCAATTGTACTAGGCAAGAATTTGGAGTTGTGCCTGTAATGATAGTCTCACACAGTTGAGATTGTTGATCCTTTTAAATATCTTGGCACAGATAGCAAACTGAATTTTGTGGATAACGTTAATTATATTTTAAAAAATGCATGCGACAAATGTTCCTAAGGAGAATCAGTAGGTTTGGAGAGAGTCAGAACACACAGGAGATTGCGTACAAACCATTGGCAGAGAGTGTGCTGACCTATAATTTAACCTCTTGGTATGGGCACTTTAATTGTAAGCAGAAACAATAATCTGGCAAGGGTCACTAAAACAGTTAGTAAAATCACTGGCAGACCACAGAGTCATTTGGGTGAGGTGTATACTTCAAGATGTGTTGAGAAGTCAGAGTGTATTCTAAAAGACTCTACTCCTCTTTTGTGTGACCAGTTTGTTCTACTGCCCTCTGGGAGATCGTTTTTAATGCCTAGGGCAAAGATCACTATTTATAAAATATCCTTTTGTACCTGCTTTGTGATTTAATGTGATGGTTTGTATCTGTGTTTTTTTGGTATGTGTCTGTAATTGGTTTTCTCTGGCGCTTAACTGCTTTAAGTTTAAACTCAAACACATATTTCGTGATTGAAACTGTGAATGGAACATTACGTTGTTTCAGATCGACAAAAATCATTATTTCTGTGAAGTTAAAAACATTATGAAATTGAAAGTATCATATTTGCCCTGACAGTTTTGGGGAAAGTCCACATGTATGAGTCCAGCAACTGCTCTGTACTCTAGAAATCAACCAGTTAGTAAGATAAATGAAAAGGCAAACCACCAGAAACGGGAAGAATGTGAAAGAAAAAAAATATACAGTAATGCACCCCAAGCAACAGCCAACCACAAAACAGTGTGCGCAGCATACACATACATGATTTAGCAATACGTTTTAGATACAAGTCTCATTCCTTCCCTGTATTATTATAGTCAATCATTTATTAAATTCACTGAAAGGTCAAAACACCTTCAGTTGTGCCTTTTTATCAGACAGGTGAACTGCTCCACATTTCCTCATGGAATGTAACCTATTGAGAGAATATTAAGTTTATATAAGTTTAACCAAATTTCTCAGAAGTCTCAGCCTTTAACAGAACGTTTCAGACAGAAAAACCAGTAGGTGGTTTGCCATTAGAGAAAAGAAAAAAAACTTTGATAAGGCTTTGATTCAGCTTTGATTTATCGGTTCAATCAGGTATTACTGACAGTGGTGTCTTAAAGCGGAAAGTGCTCATAATGCAAATTATGGTTTTATTCCATTACAGCCATTAAGGCTGGCACAGAGCAGATGTTTTAAAGCAAGTCTGTAGTTTCTCTTATGCTAAACAGGAAGTTGTGGCATTAAGGCAGACTTAACCATCACTGGAAGTTTGTCATAAGCCGTTGTTCACTGCGTGTCTGGAAAAAGCTTTTACTCACTGCGGTTCCCCCTAACACTATCACAGGCAGCTCTAAGGGAAAAAACCCTAGCTCTAGCATAACTTTTTCCTGTAGACATACATGTGCGAGGCTGTATTTATCTCTCCTCCCCTTTCTCTCTCTCTCTCTCTCAATTAATCTCCTCTCCATCCACTCCGCACGAAGTGCATCGGCTGAACCTGCTCTCACAGGGTCACTTTTGATCTTCTCCGGCCTGGAAGCATTATTAAAGTGCATGACACCCTCTTCACGTCTGAGGAACTCAGCTGGGCCACTTTTCTCAGAGCTCACGTGGGACAGGAGCTGGACTTGAGGCGGTTCTGGGACTGAGGTTGTAAAGTTACACTGCTGGGATTGGGTGGAGACCTTTCTTGGGTTGGAGCTGGTGGAGAACAATTTATACTTTGTGTGTTGATTCAAAGGTGAGGTTATTTCATTTTTCAGGCTGGTTTTGGTACAAGAACTAGAAGAATAATGGTGGACCAGTGTGTATGTGTAACTAAGATCAAATCAGAGGGTGGACATGCTTGTTTGTTTCCTGTGCTATAGATAGTAACACTACTAATACAGTTGTCAGACACTTGATCCTAATATTTTAAAATGTTTACAGCGCTGGGATGCGTATATGGGGCATCCGGCTACCACGCCTAGTCTTATTAAGAGTTTTGAAAGTACATTTTTGTAACATTTTAATCAGACTAATAATATGTTTTGAAGTTTATAAATCACATTGCGCGAAATCAAGTAAAATTAATACATTTTGGGATATAATTATACCTTCGAAAAAGTAACGGTTGACAACTAATTTGATTTAATATTATGATATTTTCAAACTATGAGGAGCGTCTTACAATTTATTTAATTTATAAACTGATAGTCATAAAAAGATGGGACTTTCACTTTTCTTTGAAGAGATTTTTTTTCTTGAAATGTGTTAATTATGATGGTTTGAATAATTAGTCATTAATGGAAAGAGAGATGATGCACATCCTGGACGTTTCCAAAAAGTGCATCTCAACATCTCAAGGTGTGTTAGCCCTGTTACCATCATAGTGTCCCCTATACAGCAATGAATGAATCCATAAATACGTTCAAATTGTTATAAAATAATTTAACCTGTCATAACAACATTATCATAACAGGCAAGTGACAGTCCCTTGATTTATTTATTAATTTTCACCATCTGTTTGTTTGTTAGCATCGTTTATGTAGAATGAATAAATACAAAAATCCATGCTGAAAAAAACACTAAATCTAAAAAAACTGAATTGTTGAATGTATAAAAATATATTGTATTTATTTATTTCTATTAGTAATGCTGTCAAACAATTAAGAGCGATTAATCACATCTAAAATAAGTTTTTGCTTACATAATACACGTGTGTGTGCACTGTGTATATTTAATATATATATATATATATATATAAATAGACACACGTGCATGTATATATTTAAGAAAAGTTTATATTTATATATTGTATGTATATTTATATATAATATAACATATATAAATATAAATATATAATTAAAAAATACATGTACATTTGTATATTTATGTTATATTTATATATTAAATATGTTTATAAATAATATAAACTATATGAATATAACTATATACATATAAATATATGCAAATATTTTCTAAATCTATACTGTATATGTGTATTATATATAAATAATAAATATGTATAGCACACACACACATATATTATGTAAATAAAAACTTTTATTTTGAATGTGATTTATCACGATTATTCTTTTGATGGCACTAATTATTAGTCTATATTTACATATAGTAAAGCTGGCTTTAATTATTTTTCACACATGTATTGTAAGTGACCGACTCAACTGGCATCTTGCAAAATGACCCCTTTGACTCTGAAATGCACCGTTTTTCTGAAAATCTCCCAATAAGATTTTAAACATGTGAAGTGCTTAACTTGGTAAAAAAGATGCAGACTAGTGTTTTCTTTGTTGTTTTTTTATGAGTAATCAAACAATATCCTCATTGCATGACCAAAGGCATTTTTAGGGTCATATGTCTATGTGCTGACCTAACAGAATATGTAACATTGACATAACACTGATGCAAGGTAAAAACACAGTTAGTTTTGTTCTGCACTTACAGGTTGCCTCAGGATGGGAGTTGGTTAGGGTGCGATTATTCCATTCAGAGGGGCTGAGGAGGTTCAGCCCACCACTCTTCTTTCCAGACCACTAGCTTGTGTCTCAACAGCTCTCAGGGGTGCTCATTAAACCTGTAATTACAATAGCAAAACAAGAATAAAGCAGTGTAAACACATCACGTAAGCTAAGGGAAAGGAAACGGAAAGGAAATCTCCATTAAAGTAAATGTGTTTATCAATAATGTGTACAGCAACTGCTGACTGAAGAGTTCCACATTATCCCTGACTTCCTTTCTAGACAAACAGTGAAAATATCCTACCCTGTCACTAAAAGAGAACACTGTCACTAAAAGAGTTGTTAAACCATCCCTAACATCGAAAAAAATCAGTGTAATGCACACCCTCTAATGGCCTTTTGCTTTATTGAGCCCCGAATATGCAATTTGATAGAAAAAACATACTGTGAAAACAACAACAGCTGTTCTTTTAAAGGAACACCAAATGATAACTGGTTTAATGTTTTCAGCAGCTGTTTACTAGTGCTTGTGAAAAAATGAACTTAATTGAATTAAATGTGCACTTGTAGTGAGCTTCAAATCTTAAAATTATATTTTCAAAACAGATAATTTAATATGCATTAACATGCTTAAGTAATGTCAAATTAAAGATTTTAAAGGACATTTAAAATCATTGTTTAAATAATCTTTTGTTGTTCTTTAATTAATGAATTGATGTGTTGACTAATTGCATATTAAAACACAAATTTCATTCTAATTTTAATTGAAGTATGTTTATTTGAAATAACATAAAGGATTGCATATTTTATCCAAAGCGACTTACAGTGCATTCATAACAATTGTCAGTATGTGTGTTCCCTGGGAATTTTGCTAGCAATGCTCTAACAGATAACACCTGATTAATATATTTGAATAAAATTGTATATTTGAAGACTTCAGATATGAAAACCTCTAAGTCCGTCTTATATATATATTTTTTCATGAGCATTTTTATCAGTCTCATATGAAAATAGCATTGGACATTTTTGAAAATAAGGCATTCAGTAACTGAATAACATTTTCTTTGCTATTAAAAGGAAAATAACTCAACCTAAACATAGGAGCCTGACAAAAATGCTAATTTGAAGGGGGGGAAATCTTGAGTTTAGAGGTTTATGCATTTAAAGTCTTCATTTATAATTGCAATTAATAATATATTTTAACATGCAATTAAGTATCCGAAAACATTACATAACATCAGCACTTAAGTTAACCTTTTAAAGTGTTTTCTTTATTAAATATGCTTTTAAAAGTAAGCTTAAGTGTACTTCTTTCTCAAAAAAGGAAGTGAGTAAGAACACAAAAAATCCATGTGATTCATTGCTCACTTGATCCGTTTTGGGATTTTCACGTCAAACATTCTGAACTTGGAATATTTTATTTTAAAGTACCTGTGTATTTTCTTTATGGTACAGCCCCTTTTGTGGTTTGGATCATGTGGTTGTGGTTTAAATACATTTGGCCTGTGTCCATGTTTGTTATCTCTGGTGTTTGAGTGGCAGAATTCATGGGCAAAAACAGAAAACATCATCATGCAATATTTGACATTTAAAATCATCAGAGAATCAGAGATATATGGCATATGTTGGCATAGGTTTAAAAGTGAATATTACATTTAAACAACAGTAAACAATGTGCAGTTTCTATTTTGTGATGCTTGATGGAAATTTCAACCACAATCCTGTTTCAATCTTTAAAGGGCACATTGCCCTCTTACTTGATGACATAAATTAAGCATGAAAAAAAATTTATTTTTTTGAAGGAAAACAGCCCAACATATTTTGAAATGACAATATCATTAGCATAGACTTCACAGCAAGTGAATCACAGCACATCTTCATCATCGCTTATCCCAAAATAACCATCAGACTTAAAAAATAATGAATCAGTATTATCGTCATTCACAGCAGAGCTGAGAAGGAGGCTGTTTATGATGCAGTTTTCAATTGTTTATATATTGTATGGGATACCGTTGTGTATTTGCTGGTTAAATCTAATTCTACATCTCAAAGTCATCTTGAAGCTTTAAGAGTGTGTGCTCAGGTTACCCAGCTATTGATTTTCCCTCTGTTTTGCACGGGTAGGGTGAATTGCACACATTACTTCAAAACCGTTGCTCAGTTAGACCTGAATCGAATTTTAGTGTGACGCACTGCTGGTAGGCCAATCACTATAGCGGCTAATGCTGTTAGTATGCCTGAGTTTGATATTGTGAGCAGACTAAGAAGACCAGATCTCAAAGTCTCTTACATGAAGCAGAGGTCTGCGAATACATTACATTTTAATAAAGTAATTTGACACTTAAATGTTTTACTTGTCTTGCCACATATTGTGCAGATAATATAATATTAATGAAACAAAAGGCCACTTAAAGGGAGCGTTCACCCAAAAATAATAAGTCATAATTTACTCATACTCAAGTTGTTCCAAACCTGTATGAGTTTCTTTCTTCTGTTGAAAACAAAATAAGATATTTTGAAGAATGTTGGTAACAATAAACATGACATTTCTCAAGAGCAAATTTTTGAAAGGAGACAAAATAATACAGCCAAAATTGTCCTTGTGAGGATAGATATGTGTACAAAGCCCGTGTTTAAATATGAGTTTGGTTCATAGGTTCACCACGCGGTCATATTACAGTTATTAAATTATTTTGCGTCCTCCACATAATATTTTAGGTTTCGTCTGGGACTGAGGACATCTCGTAATTAGATATTCAACCGCAGCAAGCCCACTGATCTGCCACTTAACATAATATTGAGCAAAACCCAACACATCAGTAGGTCTACAATATTAGCCTAATATCAGTTCACACACAGGCTTATAGCCGTGTAAAGGCCTAACGCCCAAAGTATATACTTCACTTTTGACGCGTACGCGAGGGACAGATGTCCATTGTTGCTGTAGCTAACTTGCATTCCGGTTTGTTCTGTTTATGCAGTTTTTCTTTGGCTACTTTGTGAATCAATACCCCCACGGCAGGGTTGCCATCTTGTGGATAAACTAATTACTGCAAGAGAGTTATATGCGCATGTGCGACCTGCGCATACAAAGTATTCCAGCGGTGCGCGTACAGTATGCACTTACTATTCTGATTGCACATAAAAAGTGAAGGGTTCTTTGGCCTTAATGGTGGCAACACTGTCCCGGGCCGTTGTTTTACAGTAGAAAACGAAGCTAAAGAGCCGGACAACGACAACAAAATAGCGGAGACTGCAACAACAGACGCTCACATTGATAAGCGCTTGTGAGTGAGAGTGTATGAGACAGCTCAGCTTTGGTTTAAAAGAGTTCAGAAATATTTGTTATCAGTCATGACTTACTGGAGAAAAATAGAACAGACACTGAACATGGATGAACCGCTCGCGCTCGCACACAGCTTCAAATGGAGCTGTCTCAAACCCTCTCGCTCATGAGCACTTGTCAATGTGAGCGTCTGTTTTTTGCAGTGTGCAACCTGAGCGTGCGCTCGGTTACAAAAATCGGGTGGTGCGCGTACAGTACACGATTTCTGTTCTGATGACGCAAGTGCACTGTACGCCGTCTCTCGCGTACGTGTAAAAGTGAAGTATAATTTGGGCTTTAGTTGTAGTGAGTGACAAGCTATGTTATTAAACAAGCTAAGCTAGGTGAGCTTATAATTGCTCATTGAAAAATACATCGGATATCATAATTTTTTGTCATGACTAATTTATTAATGATCCAGCATTATCTGTATTAAGGAGAAAGTATCACTTCATCCGACGTAAAGTGAATAAAAATAGCCTTGATAGCCTACTTACACATAACTACTGAAGAACTTTGTTCTCTCCTACCAACCAGACATGTTTGTGTGTGTGTCGGTGAGGTAAAGGGGGAAAGCAGGCATTTCTTGGGGGGCTTGAAACATTTCTAAACTTAAAAACGCTTTTTTTCATTTAAATTGCTTTACTACTCACACAATTATTTGAAGTATATGTCCATTATATTATTTACAATACACAGAGTGGTTTTTACTTATAGTTTTAGGGGAGGACAACCCTCAGACAACCCACCCCTCCCGCGATGTACGCCCCTGGCGTTGAGTACTACTGTAAGGTTAACCCTACTTGCTTTAAATGATTAACAGTTGAAAGCATTCATTAAAAATTTAGAAAAGTAATCAAAAAATAATCAAATGTAATCAGTTACATCACTTTAATAAAGTAATTTGAAAGTTACACTACTTTACATTTCAAATAGGGTAATTTGTAATCTATTACATCTCAAAAGTAACCTTGCCAACAACTTTTTGTGTGATCTATCTCTACATTAATATGATTAGGATCTGTTTATTTTTATCTTGACACCTCTTCACATCACATTTTGTTCTTAGCACATGCTTGCCGACATTACACAAAACACATTATTACACGTACTGTAACAGGACAGGCAGCTGAGAGCAGAGGTGTTTTCCTGTGTAGAATCCCCCATGTGCCATGGTGTAATGAATGGTTGTTTGCTTCCTGGTCCAAATCAAATGGGCCCACCCCGTTTGCCCACCACACTCCCCATGCAATTTTGATCTTGAGATAAAGCTTAAATTCTCACGTGAAAATAAATCAGCTCACTTCAAAATATTAGCAACCTCTCCTCAATAAACCACACACACTATCAGAAGTCTGACTCATTACTGTGAATGAGATGTTACGAACAGTTCAACTTCAAACAACTAGAGAAAAAAATGATTCAGAGATTCGATATGTCATCATGTGGTTCCTGCCACATCACGCGATCCAAAATAAAGCCATACATATACTGTAACTAAGGGTGTTTTGTGTGCACATTTCAGTTAATTATTTCAAATATAATTTTGGTTACACATTTATTCTGATAGCCCACTTTTGATATTTTTAACTATAAGTAACTGTATAAGTTTCCAACTTCATGTAAACTAACTCTCATTAGAGTATTAGTAGAGTGTTAGGGTTAAGTAGTATAATAACTTGACATGTAGTTGCAAAGTTACTTATAGTTAGTAGAATGTCTAAAGTGGACTATCAAAATTGTATAATATTACCATCAATTGTTACAATTAACAACAATATACTTATTTCAGATGAAAATGTTTTTAAAAAATATATGAAAATGAAATTCATATGTAAGTTTATTAAATGGTTATATGAGTTTTTAATTTGCAAAGAAAATCTGATAATTTGAATGTACTGTACATTTTTTTTGATGTTCAAATGATTCATTGAACAGATCTGACTCAGAGAAGTGATTCATTTACAAATTAGACATTTCAAGCCACATCATTTGAGGTATCATTCATGTCTGTATTAGAAATGGAACAAGATGAGTTACGCATCAAAATTATATATTTAAGATTAGGGATATACAGTCCATGCATATGAGAAATACTATGATGCTTGTCTTAAAAGCAAGAACAGGACATTAATATTTCAAGTGCAGCTATAAGGCTTTTTGGGGAGGTGAAACGTTGACTTTGGTAGGGGTGTTTGCTTTTCTCACAGGTCTTGCACTGAAGGGCAGAATTGAGGAGCTGTAAAACCCTTCATGTGGAGACCGGAAGCTGTGTAAGACGGCAACAGTGTCTTGAAATGAATTTGAGCAAAGACTGGGGGTGTAAAATGCATCTTTCAAAGAGATTTCAAAGTGTAAGGCTTGCCACTCGTGTGAACGGAGAAAAAACATGGCATATGTGTGGCATATGAACAGATGTTAAGGCTCTGCCTACAAATATCGATGATCTCCAAGATCTGAGGCAAAAGTTGTTAGAATGCTTTCGAAAAACAGAGCCAAGGCTTAAATCCATTATAAACTCAGTCCAGGCACATTTTACAAACTTTTCTTTCCCTGTCGGCTCAAAAACACGTTTGCTCAACCATGAAATTAAGTTTAACAGCAAGGGTGACATTTTACCTTTAATATCAAACATATCATAAAATATATAGCAAAGGAAGGGATCCTGGTCACAGAGGTAACAAATTACCTTTTTCTTTCTAAACTGATGTATCCTGATAATATTTGTGCTATATATTTTAGTGTTTAGAAATACAAGAATATATTACACTTTCTCTATAGACTATTATTATAATTATTTCTGTTAATTTGCTTTCCATGTTTAATTCTCCATTGTAATCATGACACATAAAGCTAGTAATACTGGGGATGACATTTTGCTACTCGTTTAACTTTAAATTAATTACCAGGCTTCCTGCAAGCTGCTATTTTCTGATAAGAATGACTTGGCAACCTTTTGTGAACCTTGATTTGTAAGAGACTGTGGTGTGTGAAAAGGTCTATAAAATGTTGCTTTTGTATATAAATTAAGCAACAAATGTGTGTCTGGCAATATATATATATATATATATTTTTGAGTAAAACATGGGTTATATTTGATGTGCAGGTGTTGTTAATCTGAGATGCCTTCAGTGACTCATTGGTGTTCATCTTGGCTGGTTAACCATTACACCTTGATTTAAGAAATACAAGGAAATGTTTTGTGCATCAGGGTGTTCACTTCTCATTGAAACCACAGCCATTCTGCAACTTGCATTAACCGGAAATTTGTTGTTTTAATTTGGAGTTGCCATCTCCGAGAACATTTTTGGTTATGTGCCTAATGCACACTATAAATTCTGAGTAGTTAATCAGTACATTGTCTGAGCCACACTTTAAGTTGATTGATATTTTCACATCTGTCATGACAATTATAATTAACATCTAGATTAATCTAGAAAGGACTTTTAAAACATCACTACATTGTGCACCATGACAACATCAGCATCAACAACAATCAACAGCAAAAACGTCTAGCCAAGTTTAACCGCATCATAGCTATGAGTGCTCAGATTTTGAAAGCTAAAGGTCAATGTTTTACCACTATTTTACATGCGCTGAAATGCAAACTGACAACAGCTGTATGCTTGACTATAAGGACATAACATTGCAAGTGAAAATGCAATTACAAATATCAATAATAGCGTTTTTTTCACTAAATGTAATTCTTGATATCAATAATTGTTAAGATGCCATTGTTGATATAAATAATTCATATTTTATTAGTGAAAATTCCATTCCTGATATCAAGAATTTACATTTTAAATGAAAATGGAATTGTTGATAAAAAAATTAATAAATCATATCCTGGGAATTATTAAAACTCAAAAGAGCTTAGTTATACTAGAGCTTTAATAATGCTTATTAAACTTGGTAACATTTATTGCAGTGTCCTTGAAACACAAGTTACATGTACTTTCAATAATAGTAATCGTAAATTATGCATAATTACATGCAATAACCCTGCACGTACTTGCACAGTACTATATACTTGTTATAATAATTGCAATAACTGGGTAATAACTATGTACTTACCCTGAACCTACTCCTAAACTTACCCCTAACCCATGTAGGTACCTTATATTATCCAGGAATTTCTTATGTAAGTACACTGTAGGTACATATGGTAATATAAAGTGTAACTCTTAACCCTAACTAGTAAACACGTTGTTAGTATTACATTTTACCATGATTTTACTCAAGCAACATTAAATGCAGCCACTAGGATATGTTGTAATAATTATAAATTCCTGTACACAACAGTCTGTTAAGGAGCCATCCATAGTTGCATATGTGGTGGTTGCCAAGGTCTGACTACTAAGTTAAAGTATGGTAAATTACAATTATGCAAGAATTGGTGAATTTCCCACCTATTTTAATCAGGGTTGTGCACCATTTTCAACTGAATTAGAATTCTAATCAACTTAAATTCAATTGAGTTTGATCTTTGAAAGGGCGAGCATGATCTAGAATTACAATTAAATGCAGAATTGAAAATTAATGATTTTTTTATGAACTATGGAATTTTCTGATGCAGATATTTATTAGTGCATATCTTTCTTTGTGCACACAGATTATGATGAACGCAACATACAACACAAGCAACTCATCATGTGTGATCATGACCCAGCCAGCAGGTAACCTGCTGATGTCCATCTACATCATCGCCTTCATCTTGGGGCTGCTGTTCAACTTGATCACCCTGGGGCCCATAATTCAGCAGATCTGCAGAAAGAATGTTCTAGGGATCTACCTGCTCAGTTTGTCCTTTTCGGATCTCCTGTACATCCTTACCATGCCTGTGTGGGTCTATTATTTCAACAACAACCACAAATGGAACCTCGGCCAAGGACTATGTAGTCTGGTCGGTTTCTTTTACTACTCCAACCTGTACATCAGCATCTATCTCCTCTGCTGTATCTCCATCGATCGCTGCTTGGCCATCACCTTCCCGCTCAGAGTCCAAGTCTTCCGCCGCCAGCGCTATGCCTGGATCATCTGTGGACTGGTCTATGTTTTCATCATGGCCTTGCACTGTTTGGTGCTGGCCCTGGATAAATTATCGGATCCACTGGATGACACTGAGCAAACATGCTACGAGACCTTCCCCATGACGGAACGCATTGCGATGTTCAACCTGATGCGGGTCGGAATTGGTTTCTTCTTGCCACTGGTGGTCATCACCGTCTGCTATTGGTTGATCCCAACCAAGGTGCAGCAAAGCAGAGGGGTGGACAATCAAGGCAAGCGCAAAGTGAAGCTTCTGTCTATGGGGGTCATTGGCATTTTCTCCTTCTGCTTTGCGCCATACCATATCCTCCTGATGGTGAGGTCTATCGTCTTCTTTTATTTGGGAGAAGAACAAACCTGCAGTTTTGAACAAGCAATGTATTTGCCCTTCACTTGCTCCCTCGCACTATCCAGCCTGAACAGCATGGTGGACCCAGTGCTCTATGTTTTGGCCAGTAATGGAGTAAGAGAGGACATGAGGTTGTTCTGTTGGAAAAACAAGCAGAGGCAGGTGACAGGAAGCCCTCTTGTTGATTCCAAATGGAAGACAAGAGTAACCAACTTGGGGTAAAACTAACCTCAGATCTTTGAAAACAGACTTGCATTTGATAACGTACACACGGTTTTTGAAACTATTCAGGAATTTCGCAAATTAGTGACTAGCACAAATGTGCCCAAATTGTTTGCGTTGACAGCATGTGCACTATATTGTGGGTTCATATTGTTAAGTTGTGGAGGGTCCAGCAGGCTTTACAATCTGGCATGCTCCAGCTCTGTGATCCAGACACATTAGAACGAACTTTTTGACAAATAACTGCCAACGTGACTACAAATTGCTTGCTTTTCTGTAGGAGATCATAGGCAAATTGCACCAAGTTTTATAAGTAAAGAGTATCTACTGTACAATAAGCTTAATTTACATAGAAAATAATGACTTGCACTGACAATACTGGCACTGCAGCACTTTTTAGTGCATATAGAGCCTGGTAAAATTGGATTGTTTCTGTTTGTGATGCTATTTTTGTGCCGACATACTGTGTATTGCAAAAGTGATTGTTTAGTGAATTAGCCACTGTACGACAGTGTTTAGTCAAGCCCAGTTTATTTTTCCAGGTCAGGAAAGAGACGAGAGGAGGGTCAAATCCAAGTCAATGACAAGTTTTCATGCTCCTGAGCTCATGACCAAGACCATGAACATATGCTTTTAGTCTGGGTCTAAGATCACATTTTTATGCCTTTGTCCTTGTTTCTCGAATCTGAGTCCAAGAAAATATTTTTGGTCTTGGTCTTTGAATCTATATGTATTTTCATGGGATTGTTCTTGTTTTTCATGTCCAAGATCATATTTTCATGATTTTGGTCTTTGAATCTGAGTCTAACAACATATTTTCATGGCTTTGGTCTTGGTCCTCAAATCCTAGTCCAAAACTATGTTTATATGGTGTTGATATTGGTCATGGTCCTCAGATATGAGTCTAAGACCATATTTTAAGCTTTTGGTCTTGTTCTTCAAATACAAGTCCAAAATCATATTTTTATGGCAGTGTTCTCAAACTCAATTCCTGGAGGGCCACAGCTCTACTCAGTTGTGCTCCAACCCTAATAAAACACACCTGATCCTAGCTAATCAAGGTCTTCAGGATTACTAGAAACCTCCAAGCAGGTGTGATTTGGAGCTGGTTGGAGTTAAACTCTATAGAGATTGTGGCCCTCCGTCGGCGCCGATAGCCTGGTGGTTAGTGCGCAGACATATAGCACAACCATGCTCACGGCGACCCAAGTTCGATTCCCATCTCTAGGTCCTATGTAGATCCCGCCACCCTCTCTCCACCCAATACTTTCCTGTATGCATTCCACTGTCCTATCTAATAATAATAAAAGGCATGAAATCACCCCCCCCCCCCCAAAGAACAAAAATAGTCGTATTCTTCCAGGAATTTAGTTTGAGACCACTGTTTTATGGTTTTGGTTTTGGTCCTTGAGTCCAAGATCATATATTCATGGTTTTTGCCATGTTCCTTGAATCCAAGTTTAAGACTATATTTTCATGGTTTTGGTATTGGTCTTGGTCCTCTAGAAACAAGTCAAAGACCACATTTTTATGGTTTTGGTCTTGGTCTTTGAATCTGAGTCTAATAACATATTTCCATCCTGGTCCTAGAATCCAAGTACAAGATGATTTATCCATGGGCTTGAGCTTGGTCCTCGAGTCTGGTCTTGGTCTTGCCATGGACAGATTAAATCCTTTTCTGGTCTTTCTCCTTACTTGAACTCCACCCTCATCTGATCTCAGTCTTGAATTTCAAATTTGGTCTTGTCTACAACATGGATATGTGCAGGCTTTTGTTCTCAGACTCCATTATGTCCACTTGTGTGAAAAATTATAACTTTGCTGTTTTATTTGAGCTGTGAAATATGTATATGTGTCTTTGCGAACATCAAGAGGATGTTTAAAAATTCCGGATTTGCAGCGTAACAGGACCTATATCCCTGTCTTTGAAGGACCCTTGAATCACTTGAACTTTTTATGTGAGAGCCGTACTCAGCCCGTGTTGTTATTGTGAGATAAAGCCTAGCTTGTTTGTCCTTGTTTAATTCACAGATGACTCAATGTAATTTACCGTTAAACCAGATTTAGCCGTTAAAGATTTAATCTGGATGTTAAAAACAGCTTGTTGCAATGTAAGTAATTTCAATGCACAGCATGTCGCTACTCTCTACATTTCCTCTCATGTAACATTACCACAAAAGAAACTGTGTATTATGAAATAAAATAAATGTTCTGACTCTGACTGTTATGCCACATTTAGGGAAGTGATGCTTCCGTTACAGCTCTTTAAACGGAGGTAAAATGATTAGTGTTTTATTCAAGAGGTGGGAACATCTACTCTCAGTGTAATCAAGCAGCTTTCTGAAGAGAGAGAGCGACCCATATGACACAAGCAAGTGTTCTTGAAGGCTGATGAGGAGGAACTTTTGCAGTAGCATCTCTAACCGGTATCACCCACAATACACTTTTTTACAGCTTTGTTCACCCACCTTCTGCTAGAATGATTGCCTCTATAGATGAGTGGCTCTCATGTGACTGCAGTCTTCTGTAAGTCTGTGAGTGAGAGTGGCCTTCTGCTCTACTGTAAAATGCCACAGACCATCTGAATGGAGTGATTTTGGATTGTGAGCAAAGCAATGAATTGTAGCTTTGAGTACCTGATCTGCAGACTGAATGGTTTAAATGACTGCTCGTTTTCACCTTTCGCACCAGACGCTGTGCCATTCAGGGAAGATGGAAATTGGATGCCATATAGTGTTAGACTTTACTTGTTTGTGCTGTCACTCGTCCATACATACCAGAACATTTCTGCGAAGTTCACTTAAGGAAAGAAAGCCACATTCTTTCATCATAATAACCGCATTGCATCGCAATAGAACTAATGCGAGCTATTCTGCATTACACAATGAAGCTGCCGATGAGCTCTCGCCGCAACAGGAAGTCTGGAGGGAGAACAGCACAGAACACTGTGTCTGCTTTCCTCTGCTCGAGCAATTGATTTGCACCTTGCTGAATGCAGACAACAGATGGAGGTGAGAGAGCATTTTCATGTAGGAGGCACAACCGGGCATTGCATCAAAATGCAGATAATTGATTTTGTGTAACTAAGTGAATCTTATGAAAACATGTCAGGGTCACGTTTCACACCAAAATCAATGAAGAAAAGGTCCTTGTATGAATGTACTATTGTTAATAGTTTATTGCTAATATATATTAGAATTAGAGTTAACCAAATTTTGCCATAAGTTAAATATATTAAGTTTCTACAGTATATAAATCTATTGTAGAAACGTAATTTCCTCTAAAGCTGCTTTGCAACGATTGTAAATTATGATATAAATTCTAATTTTCTTAGTACTTTTTGAAAGGGAATGGGATGATGATATGAAACGTCATATAAGCTGTCAAAATCAAAAACTAATATAAATGAAACCACTTGAATTGATCAAAATTAGCCCTTTACTCATCACTTTGACTGACATTCTGACAGCCACTCTGACTATTATTCATGTGGCATCACCACAGAGCTTGGAATGACCTTTTGGACTGAGAACCTCACAGGGATGTCTCAGACCACGCCAAGTGAAATTTATGGATTCAAAATAAGAAAAGAGGTTGTCAGGGTGGTTGCAGTTGGGATTATACACTTCATTATTATTCTCTCAACAGGTCAACCTCTTTGTCATTACAGCGCCTGGTGAGACAAAGGGATTTTGGAATCCATTAGTGACTCTTAATGAAGGGCCAGGAGATCATATTTGACTTCACAATAACCCAACTTTTTTCCATATGTAGGCCCACGAGTCTTTAATGTGGGATTCACAATACATTGTTATGCAGCAACAAACAACAGTGGTGCTTTAATGAATGTCTTATCAAAATGAAGACAAGACTCAATTAGCAATAAAAAAGCTAATAATATATATGGTTTATGTTTTAAATATACACATTAAATATATATTTTGATTAAACTTATTGTTACATTTTGCTGAAACATATTTTTTTATTTGAATTCATTTATTTTTTAGTAACAGGTCTAAAAATTGCAGACAGACTTTCATGTTAAAGGGTTAAGCTGTTGACATATTTAACTTCTTGCCCTGCTTTCTGTGGAAACCGTGCAAAATTAGTAAAACAGGATCTTTGAACATGTTCCGTAAAAAAAAAAAAAAAGATTTATGGGAATTTTACAGCCACGTGCTTATTTCTCATGATCATATTTGTTACTAAAATAATCTCTAGCATAAAACGAGTTCTGGTCTGAGCACTCTATTTAGTCAAAATGAAATAAATGTATATGTATTTCTCTATATATATATATATATATATATATATATATATATAGAGAGAGAGAGAGATAATTGGAAGTACGTATTTGGCTGCTTCTTTTGTCCCTGAAAATATTGGTTCAAGGAGCATAAAAAAAGGGGTTGAAGAAATAGTTCATGCACTCACCCCCATATCATTCTGAACCTCTTTGATTTTCTCTCTTCCACAGAACACAAAAGGAAATGTGAGACAAAATGCACTGGCCTGGACTTTTCTTTACAATGAGAGTAAATGGGCTTTCCAAACTCAAAATTAACAAACAAAAAGTATCTTACAAGTGGTTCTCAAACTATATATCATAACCAGCAGCTTTGTGGGAAGAGACCAATATTTATATTATTACTCATGAAAAAATGATTCAAAAGCTCACTCAACATCAATTCAAATATTGTGACAAGTTCAATGACCAAGAGTCATTGAGGATCAAACACATCATGGAAAGATACCTTCATAGAACATAATAGACAAATAGTTTCTGCTTACATTATACATCTTTGCAAATGCAGATTTACCTGCTTTCAAAAACCATAAGAGCAAACCAACATATCTAACACCGACACTCTGGCACAGGAGCTTTTTCATTCCATTCCAGCTTTTCCAGAATTTTTTTCTCCTCTATTTGATAATAGTTGACCATGTGACATCTATTTCTGGCAGCTTGAAGACAAATGGACATGAAATGTGAGGCATATACAATCTGCCTCAAAGAAACACAGCATGAGCTCTTGGTGAGAGGGAGAAAACTGTTCCAATCAAACAAATCACTGTCATATGAGTTTCCTGTCTTATGATGAAATATGTCACTGATGCACCACATAGAGATTTGAATTGAGAGGATTTCATCCATAAATGACAATTCTGTCATAATGTTGTTCCAAACCGGTTGCATTTCTTTTTTAGTATTTTCTTTAAACTGCTTTTCAGCATACAATCAAAGTCAATGGGCTCCAGTGTCATTTTGGACCCCATTGACTTTCATTAAACAGTTAACACATCTTATTTTGTGTTTCAAGATGCAACAAAGTCATACAGGTATACAACGGTATGAAGGTGATTAAATAATGACAACATTTTCATTTTTGGGTGGACTATCTCTTCGAAGAGAATTTATTTGGTGGCTAATTTTATTCTAGCAAGCAAAATTGCTATTGCTCATGGCAGGCAGTGATTATCATGCATTTTTTGTACAGTATGGCTAAGATAAATTCACTTCGCTGTGTGTGACAGATCTGTCTTTATTCACAGTGGATTTGAATGTGAATGAAATGAGATACCAAGACAGAGAGGCTTATTTATGAGCAAGACCCCTATTCATCTCTCCTCCTCAGAGCGCTATTGATTAAGGTTTTTTCTTGTCCTTACTTATTTATTGAATATTCAGAGTACACAGAATGCTAAGAGCTCCTGATCGTTTAAAACAATTCCAGACGGCAAGCCACATAATCATCTCTCTGATAATTACTTGATAATAATGCAATTTCATATCACACACCAGCATAATTAAAGTGGTTCACATGTATAAGCCCACAGCTGTACAGCTAAAGCTATAATTTTAGAAACTAAAATGCATACAGATTAGCAGCTGATAGCGGTTCCAGTTTATCTGATTTTGTTTTTAAACTGTCCAAATACAGCTTGCTTGTATTTCAGTGTCTGGCGCATTTTGCCATTTATCTCGTTCATTGTTGTTTCCTATTCTGAATGGCCTATGTAAATTTATGCAAATCCCTGCATGGTTTACCTTGGGAAATGTGAGCCAAACACTTGAAGTTTCTGTAAAATAAGTGCATCATAACTAGCTGACTACCCTGATTGTGTTTTACATTAAGGCTAAGAGGGCTCACAGCGCAGCGGTAATAGACGAAATTAAAATGACAATGAAATAAAAGGAAAGTAATACACATGTGTGAGGGGTAATACAATTTAAAGGCGTTCCATCTTGTCTTTTTGATGCCATTTCTAATACATGTTATCTTGTTGTTGTTATCACTGTTGTTATGGCAGCTGCCATAAGGATTTGTACTTTGTGCCGTTCCCCAGAGGAATAAAGTGAAAGGAAGAAGGGTACAGTGGTGTGCTGCCAAATGGGAACAATCTAAATGAATATTACTTGAGTGGCAACTTAAAAATGGTTGCTATGGTTTCACTGAAGCACCATTTCACCCCTGCAATGCTCGCTTACACTTCAGCTTTTCGAAATATGTTGTCAGTATTGGACTTGGAGTAGGATTTTATGATAAAAAAGAGTGTAAATTTGAGTGCGATTTTCTTTTGGCTCACAATGAATGCACAGAAGATTGAATTTATGAATGAAAGAATAATTTATCTTTTGGCAGGATCCACTGTCATTTTGTGATTTTGTGCAGTTTTTAGGATGCTAGATTCATATGCATTCTAGCTACTTAAAGGAAAAGTGTGTAATTTATTTCAATGTTGTGAAATGAATTGTCAAAGTGTAATGTTAAAAATACATATTCCAGTTTAATGTGTTGAGACAACTGTATGTAAGCTATTTGTTGGTTGATGGCATGGAAGCTATTTGTTGGTTGATGGATAAGAGACAGAAAATTGATGACTGCTGCCAACTTTGGCTCAACCAGTGGTGTGAATTTGGGGCGGGGCTATCTGTTTGTCCGAACCAATGGAAGGTTTGAAAGCAAGTATTGTGCATTTTCCGTTCGCTCACTCTAGTGAGTTAAAGAAATCACACACTTGACATTTTAATGGCATGGCAATTATCCAACAGAAAAAAAACATTAACAAAATAGTCTCTGTGAGGATGTAAAGATGTGTTCACACCATGTCGGAATTATCATACTGATGAGATTTTGGCTTATATAAAGCGTTCATGTCCTTGTAAAACCTGTAATTACTTTGTTAATAACTTGTGAATATATATTGGAGAGCTCCAAATTGTACCACTAGACATGCAGAAACACTCAAAATGCCAATGGCTTTAGCAGCAAAATATAGTTTAGCAATTTAAAAAAACATATTTCAAATGAACAATCCTAGTTTAACATACAGTGATGCTAACACTGAGTTGGATAACTAATGTCTACTCTTATGTAGTAAAAAAAATAAAACTGGGTCAAGAACCACTGATATAGACAGCTTTGCAGTGTTTTATGAAAATATTTTAAAATACACAGTCAAAATATTTGTATCTATTTTTATCATGTGACAAATCAAATTAATTTCTATCCATTCCACAGATCCTAATTGCCTTTTGCAACAGATAGCCTTTAACCTCATTCGCAGAATTAATGCATGCAAATGCCTCATGCTGCCTTTCATTTATACCAAAGGTGATGCTTGTTCCCTCAAATGATTTGCAATAAATTAACCCGTTAATGAGTTAAATAAAAAAAGACACAATTCCTGACTTGCACACAAAGGCTGAGCTCTTTTGATCTATGTGCTTCGTTTTTACTTTGTTTTCCTTCATCTTGAGGTCTTGCTGAACAAAGCTTGTTTGTGTCTTTGAGAACCACTTTAAAGTCCTTGTTAAGTCAAGAGGTGGTCAGAGAATAGTGCAAATCTAAAACCTGATACATTTTTTGAAATAAGGACATGACATTTCACTCCTAGAATCCCTTTCTCCCCCTCTAGCCTAGTTGATTTCTTTCCAATTGAATCTTGAGCAGCCAGATGTGTTTGACATTGGAACCAATAACAACAGCTGTTCTTTATGAAACCTTCTGTCGCAGGCCTTGAGAATATATTTTTTTCCACCACATCGTAATATCTGCATCTTCAAGTCTGCCGCATTCTTCTTTTACCTATTCCTTTGCAAAGCTGCTCTAAGCTTAATGACATCATTAGACCCAAACTCTCACTTCACTGATTTTCCTAATACGTTTCGCAGGGAAATAAAATAGTCTTTGCTGGATAAAAACGTTGGCCAGTGATGTTGATGTACCTCATGCTATATTTAGCAGATATTGAGATGTCATGTCTGAGTACTGGCATAGAAAAGAACAGTCAGAAATGACATACCTTTAATATCTCACTTGTTTCTTTGCGCCAACAAAGAGATTACATGAAGAGCAGAAGAAGTCCCAACAACGTCGCAAACTGTGCTCAGATTTTTCAAAGACATTCAAGTGTGAAATGTTAGCTGTGACTATATGCTTACTCATAATGGGTCATCAACATGGGGTGACAAACTGTTGCTGACTCTCACAGTTTCAACAAGGTCCTGGGGTCTACTTGTCATCTATTATGACTCATGCCTATTAGCATCATTGCTACCGCGCTCCCTATTCAAATGGACCCATTGTGTGAAATTAGGTGGTCCAGACATGTTGACTGCAGGGAATACACAAGTTCTTATTAGGGAACCCTTGGGGATCGGTGGCTAGGTCCATTTTTTCCCCTGCATGCATTGGCCATCTTGCTCTTGGTGGGCCTGTGCTGGGCTAGCAATCAGCGTTGGTGGCTAGATTTGATAATTAGCATGCAGAGACATTTGCAGGCGTATCTCGCCTGACATAATTGTACCAACTTCTGCTTCATCCTCTACCCACTGTGACCATGTTTGTAATCACATAATTGTTGGTGCCTGCGTTCATGTGAGAAACAGACGACTATTGTTACTTGCTTGTAACAGTGTGCAAATGTATTTCATTTAATTACCGTGTGTTGTGATATATACATATATACATGTGTGTTCATGTTAGATACACTTTCTAATAAACGACAAGACTCTTTCAAACACTGGTGAACGTGTAGCATTTTACTCAAACATATACAAGGTAACACAGTTGCAAAAGGTTGCCCGTATTGACAGCAGATGTTATCTATGTGATTGCATTCACACAGGCCATAACCACATTGCAGTAGATTAGAATCAGCCAATAAAATACAAGACTGCATGCATTTATATTTTGTGTTTGTGGAAACTGTTGCTGTTGTAATTCATGTCTAAAGTTGAGTGCACCCTGTGATTTTACCATGAATGAATTATGCATTTATATAGCGCTTTATTGTGTATTGTTGTACACCCAAAGCGCTTTACAATCATGTGGGGGGTCTCTCCTCTCCCCATGCTTTCGGGGGTCATACATGTATTGTATTGTTGGTCACAGGCAGCTTAGTAGTTTTAATTGATTAAATTTAAGATGAATCTTAGCTTCCAGTGAAGTTCTGATAGTATTAGAAACATTGCGTGCCACAATGTAATTGCTGCTACAATGGCAGTCTAATGAAGAATTAATTAGGGAACAGCCATTGATGACAGATGTGTATGAGTCAGATCAAAATCTGTCAGTTAAAAAGTTTAACTATATTATATGCAAAATAAATGTAATGTTATTTTTTAAACATTACTTTCCCATATGATAATACTAAAGACACTGCAACGAGCAGTCCATGATCTCTTTGTCCAGCCACAACTCCAGAATTACTATTATTATTTTTTTCCCTGGCAAAACATTTCAATGTTAGTGCAATTAAATACTTGAGATTGTTGAGTTTAACTTCAATTTCACATTCAAATGAAGATGTAAGAACTGACAAGGACGAGGACTGAAGATATTTGATGCTGCATAGTCTACTTTGGATTTTACTCAAGATCTCCCTGGGGTCACATCAAACAATCTGAGAGGCAACTATTGTAAAGGATATGAAAAATCACAGAGTGTGCACCCAGCTTAGGCTAAAGAAAAAGAAAATCATGAAAACTATGGCTTTATTTCTGTCACACAAACACAAACACTGACATTCTACCATTAATTTCCATAAATCTTTTGGGTCATATACTCTTGTTAATTCATCTGAGAAATGTTTGACTTGATGAGTAATCTTGTGTGGTGTGAATGCATTGTAGAACATCTAATTAAGCATATCTCACACCTCCAGAGAGCTGTCAAAATGAGACCTCAATTCTTACAGCTCTCCAAGGGAAATGGCAAAACCACATAATAGCAAAACAACTGGCACTTGCTTTTGTGAAATTAATCATTACTTTAGTTCTTTCCACTTTTAAAAGGTCAGGCTCAGTCTCTTGAACATTTTATGGAACTATGCCTATCTTCAGAAAGGTAGAAGTGTTCCAGTGCGAGCTACCTCATATGTGTCTTAAAGCAGAACATGCAGTCCATTACCAGAGGCGAAAGGCTGTCATTTGATTGAACTCCGGTTGCCGGAGCCCTCTTGAGAGTGTCTGGACTTGAGAGTGAGAGGCTCTGAGGGCAAGTTTCAGAGCAGTGATCTATATCAGACGAGCAGTGATCCTTAGAGGATTGTGAGGCTGATAGGGTTTATAAGACGTTCTGCCTCATTTGTTTTCCGGTATGGGTGAGAGCTAAAGCAACAGCGTTAATCACTTATTCTATAAATGAAGATACAGCTGGGTCAGAGGTGATGGGAAAGAGGTAAGCCAAAACACATGACATTTCCCTGGCTACTTCCTAACAGCGGGAGAAGAGAAAGAAGGAAGTGACGAGCTGTCAACATCTAGTCATGGTTTGCTGATACTCCATTTGGCCTTAGTGGGTTCAAGGACAGGGTATTCGCAAAAAGATTCTTCTACGCCTCCAGTAAAAGCTGCACTGTAAATTGTGTTTAGTATCAGGGGTTTTCATTCAAGGTCAAATGGATGTATGAGGGAATCTTGAGCCTGGATCATTAATGTCCACAGAAACATCAAAACAAAGCTGAGAGCCTGAGTATTCTCTTTAGTCCTCATGAAAGAAAAGCCTACTAACAAAAAAGCCTTCGTTCTCATGTAAGAACATCGAATATTGGCTGAAATACCACTCCAGTGCTGCAACCCCCCTTAATGTCTAAGTGCTCCTTCTGATTAGTCTGTGCTGATGTGCCGTGGATCTTCAGAGGCAGCTGTCGGGGACGGGGCTCTCAGGTGAATGGCTCTCCTTCACAGCTACCTCAGAGATGAGCGTCAAGCAGGTGGCAGGGTTGCGGGAGGTGCAGCGAGATAGTAGCTCCTGTCCACTACGTCTGCAAGGGCACAGGTAACCGCGCAGGTGCATGCGGACCTTGCTGTGCAGCGAGGCATAGATGAAGGGGTTGTAGCAGGCTGAGCTCATGGCTATCAGGTGGCAACTGACCTGCAGCATGTTGACGTAGCGCTTGTCCACGATCTGGAAGTCCGAGTCTAGATCCAGGAGGAGATTGAGGACTTGCAGTGGGAGCCAACAAAGGGCAAAGGCGAGAACAGAGGCCACCAGAAGGGAGAAAGTCTTGTGCCGCTGCTTGCTCCATCGCTGCTGGCTATGGGACGGCTCTCCAGGCAATGTGTGTTTGCGGAGGTGCACACTGATGGCACAGTAGGAGATGCTTACAGACAGCAAGGGGATCATGTAGGACGCCAACAAGAAGAAGCAGGAGTAGAGTAGGCGCTGTCGCTCGGCTCCCAGCCAAAATTCCTCACATACTACCAGCTCCATGCCACTGGGTCGCAGGTCCACGTAGCGCGTGTGGAGGGAAGGAGGAGCAGCGAGGGCCAACGAAACTGCCCAGACACCCAATGCCACTGCACCACAGCCCCACACTGAGATACGCTTCCGCACTGGGTATGCCACCACCACATAACGGTCCATGGCGATGGCGGTGAGGGATAATACAGAGGCGAAGACCGTTGCACCTTGCAACAGAGGAATAAGGTGGCACATTGGACGGCCGAATGCCCAGCCACGTGCATCAAAAGCATACGACGCTGTCAACGGCACACAGCTCAGGCACATCAGCAAGTCCCCAGCTGCCAGGTTACCAATGAAGAAATTGGTGGCATTGTGGAGCTTCTTGTCCGTCAGAATGCAGGCAAGAAGGAAACTGTTCCCAACACCAGCAACAACAACGACCACAGCGTAGAGTGGAAAAAACAGAGGTTTGAAGCGCAAAAGCAGCTGGGTTCCTGAAAATTTATCCATGGGGTCTGTCCGATTCGTAGCTCCGAGGGTTGCGTTAAAACCCGCCATAACTTGTTCCAGAAGAGGATCCATTTCAACCTGTGACAAAAAAATTCATGAAAAACAAAGACAACCATCATGCACACACAGGTACACACGCACTCAGCTGTTGGAGATAAACTCAGTGTGAGATTGGCACATGGAAACACTGTTGCCATGCTCTTGATGGAACCCCTTTTAAAGAGTATTTCTCTTTCTGCATTGATGAGACTTGAGCCCCCTCTCAACGCAAAGCAGAAAGGCTACGTTTCACACATCCAAATAATTGCCGAAGCAGACTTTTTTCCCCAAGGTGAGTAATAAAGTCTAATTACAGTGTTATTATTTAGCATTATCAAGAAGAAACTCATAAGGCATTTACCTTTATTTAAAACCACATTGTCTGGCAGAGATAATTCACAAGGATCTACTGGTTATCAGGCCTTATGAATGGAGAAAATGAGCATTTGATGACTCTATAATTACTTCCTGAGTATACATCAAACTCCATTACACAGATTTTCAAAATGTGTGATTACATGAATACATGATTACAGTAGCAATCATACTACATTCTCAGCAAATATGAGTAGAAAAGGCCAAAACGTAACAATGATAATGAACATCACGTAAATGCAATTAACAACTTATAAATGCATTATAATTATGCTAGTTTAGCATAAATTATGATATGCGTTGGAATACAGTGTGTTGTTAATATGCCATCTTTTAATCAAAAACTGCTATCAGTGTGTCATGTTAGAAATAATGTCCAATGGTGCCATCAGCTGCCAGTAAAGCTGTCAGACAGTGTGTGGTCAGAATGAGACAAAACAGACGCAGTGAATTGTTGTAGACTGATAACATTTGATTTGAATTAGTTAGGGTTAAAGCAATTGAATACAAACTTAAATTTAAAAAGTCATTCATTTTTTAGTAATAAATGCAACGCTGATTCCACTATGTGTGGAAAACATGAATTAAAAAGTGTTTTAAAAGCAATGGCAATTCAAGCACAGTTTTTAGAAGGCACATGCGATGTAAATGAAAAGCAAGTGTGTGTTTGTCAGAGAAAATGCAAAAGACACAGAAAGAGTACCTGCTGCACAAAAGCTTGGTGGATATCAAGGTGTGATTTTTGATGTCCCCTCAGTGTTCTTCCACAGTTGAGATTTTGTTCATCTCCAAATTTCCACATCCATAAATGATCCTCTGTAACCAGTTTTCCATGCAGTAGTGTGTATCTGATGTCATTTACCACTGTCTCACAGGAGGAGAGTGGTTAGCGAGGTGCAGACCACCAACCCAATGGTCTGTGGTGGAGGGGGTGCTGGGGGGCTGAGAGTGAATGCGTGAGAGAGAGAGAGAGGGGGGGGGGAGGGGGTGACTCCATCTTCTGTCAAAACTGCAGTAAGAAAACTGAAAAGAGACACAGTTCTCCTACTGAGACCAACCTCCTTTTTTCACTCACTCTCTCTCTAGATTTAAATGCATACAGAGGTATATATTTTAGACATATTCTTTCTAAAAACTATTTTAATCTTAAGTCTTTAATCTCTCTTTGAGATAATGTTTCTCTTCCCCAGCTTGGTATCTGTGAGCAGCTGATAATTCGCACACACACACACACACACACGCACGCACACACACGCACGCACACGCACACGCACGCACACACGCACACACACACACACACACACACACACACACACACACACACACACACACACACACACACACACACACACACACACACACACACACACACACACACACACACACACACACACACACACACACACTTAGGGATGGCTAAACTTTATGTACAGCTAATTATGTGCAGCTAATTATGTTCCAAGACCTGTATGCATGTATGATAAAAAATTACAAAGATTGATCTGCACCCTTAACATATTTGTATTAAGTTAAACGGGAGATAAAAAAAACAACAACAACAACGACAATAGATGTTTCGGCTACCTTCATCAATGCAATATTTTTTTGGTTTCTCATTGATTATAGAAACAACACACATCAGGTGATCATAATCAATCAATCCACAGACTCCAGTTCAACATCTGAAAAACAAATTGATGGGAAAAATAACACATCAGAGAGAGAGAGAAATCAAAATTCTCATTTAAATCCAAAGATGACATTGTCTGTAAATAAAACATCCAAAACTCCTCTTTTTGTTTGAGTTTTTTTTATCAAATTCTCTACAACAATAGGAAGTAATCATTTTTTTCAATACTTATACATTTAAGTTGTTCAATATCGTGATTGCAATCAATCCAGTGTCAAGCAATAAGAGATCACTCACTTTGATTCTCAATGATCTTGATGTTTTCCCCACATACATTATTGTGCATGGACATTAAAGTAAATGTATCACATTTTCAGTAGAATATGTTACACAAGATTTGATATAACACACAATTTTGTGAGTGTAAAAACTTTCCTTTCTTTCTTTCTTCTTTTTTACATCGTAATATAGAAAAACATGATGTTTCTGACATGGAAAACAATGGTCTATATATGCTTTTTTTTCATCACTTATAACATGTAATCTAACTAGCATGCTCATAATGTTTTTAGATCTTTTGTAAGAGAACATTGGAGGATATTTTGAAAAAAAAATAACATTAAGCAAGAATCTGATGCTAAAATAAACCAAAATTGATTTAATAAAAATTTCATACGTTAAAAAAAAGATAATCAAAGTTTTATAAATTATTTTGAGACTAATGTTGTTTTCATATATATTTTCATGGTATTTAATATTTTTTAATTTAGTATTTATTTTAAGTTTTAGTAAGTTGTTATATGCTTTGTATTAGCTTTAATTAATTGTATTGCTGTTTTTGTCATTTTACATTTTTGGTATTTTTCTAAGTGTTTCATGTAACGTATATTTTATTTTATTTAAGCTTCATTTGAATTAATGAATTAGTTAATAGTTTTAGCTTTAATATTGACAATGACAATTGACAATAACAACAGTTTAAGAGATTAGATTTTAACTATATTACATATTGCACAGCAATTTAGATTTTGTTTGGCTGTTAATAATTACAAAGTTTGAAATAATGCATATCTGTATAATACATTTTCATGCTAAGTATTGGATAAGCTCAAACAATAGAACATCTATCTATATAGTATATCTACAAAATGTCACTTAAAGCTGAAATAGTTGAAATGTGTTAGTTTTAATAAAAATCAACCCCTGGGGCATGAAGCTAAAAAAAGCAACCAGCTGTGCAGCAAAATGTCACCCAACTGTAATATCCTTCCATTCTGAACTTGACATATAGCAGTAAGGTCCAAGCTATAGATTATTCCTCAAATCAGTCAATAGCACATTTATTGCCACTGTCATTAATTTGGAAAAAAATCACTACCTCCAAGTTTCTCTCTCATATTTCCTAGACAACCATTTCGATCAACTTTTCATTCGCTATTGTGGGTGTTTTATAATTTGATTGATTCCCAGTGATTGAAAACAGCCCATGAAGACTATGTTCCTTACTAAATGCCCTTGCCCACAATAAAAAGAAAGCTGAATGTCAGACAAGTAATTCCTTCTACAAGCATCACTTCCAACACTTAATCACCACTAGCTTTGCTATTTGCACCACAATGAGCAGGCAATCATTTGTACGACTCTGAATGGGAGCCATTCAGTTTTGAATAGTTTGTAGTAAGTGAATGGAATACAGGCGACTTATTATAGCATAATCAGGAGAAATAGAATCAGGAGAAATAAAAGTGACACTACAAATGAAAGTCTCTAATAATGAGCAAATGCAACGTGTATTGTACTGATTATGTATTACACTAAAATTAAAAGTAATGTTTCAATAAATTCATGGAAGTTAAGTTTCTACAGACAGCAATCATTGTTTGATGGAAAGACGTTTAATTCACATTCATTTACCGGTAAACGCCTTATCTCCCTCAAAGGACAGCTGACTTGGGTGTTTTCGATACTGACACAGAGTGGATGTGTTTGGGGCTGGCATGAGGCTAAACACAAGCAATTACCATCTTGTTGATGCCCTGAGAAGGGTGAACTAAAAATGGCCAAAACATGGGGCGAATAGAGTGAATTTGAAAGGTTAATTGCAGTTGTGTCTGTCTAAGTAAATGTCTTGGCATAGCTAGTGTTCTGAATTTGACCGCGGGCAAAGCCTTTAGTGTAAGACAATCAACACTAATAATTTTACCCCTGGTGTCATGAGGATTTTGACCTCTTCAGTCACCCGACCCTTGTTCGACCCCAGCGACCGCTCTCACACCGTGAACATGGTGTCATGTGCAAGCTGTTGCTTTTGCTTGACGAGGGGATGAAATAATAGAATAAAAGAAATCTAAATGAGAAGTTATAGATTCACTGGACGTAATATTGGCTTGGGTTGAAACTCATTTAATGGCACTGACTCAGAATCAGTTTTCCAGACTCAGACGTTGACCTTTTTTGAAAGTGCAAATCCCCTTTCACAGACAGTTCCATAGGGTTTTATATAATGCTTTTATTTTTTAATGAAACAGAATATTAAGAAAAAAAATTTTGTATTAATTGGGAATTGATTGGTTTACAAAAAGTAATAATGTATCAGTCTTGATACTTCTATGTCAAGTATATTTTTTCCAGCTACTACAATGGACTTAATTATGGAAGCTTATTTCCTCCTGAGCAGAATTTATTATTTAATACCTTTACCTTTACCTTTATGCATTTAGCAGACACTTTTATCCATAACGACTTACAGTGCATTCAGGCTGTACATTTTTTTGTCAGTATGTGTGATCCCTGGGAATTGAGCCCACAACGATTTGCGCAGCTAACGCAATGCTCTACCACTGAGCCACAGGAACATTTTATTTATTTTAGCATAATAAAACAACTGCAAGATTTAAACTCAAAGTTGAGTGTTTATATCTTGCTTTTTTTTTGTTAATACAGGGTCAATAAATGTCAAAAAGATTCAGAAACTCCCCCAGTTTGAACGCGTTCAACAGAAAATGTGTTTATGTACTGTTTTTGTGTTTTAGTGTATGTGTCAATGTGTCGTTGAAGGTGAAGTGTGTAATTTATGCACCACTAGCGAAGCCTGACAGAAAATAAAAGTGAAAAAATAAAAACATCTCCCCTAAGTAAAAAAAAACTTGTGTTCCTGTGGCTCAGTGGTAGAGTATTATGTTGGCAGTGCAAAAGGTTGTGGGTTCAATTCCCAAGGAACACATACTGATAAAAAAATGTATAGCCTGTAAGTCGCTTTGGATAAAAGCATCTGCTAAATGCATAAATGTAAATGTAAAAAAAAAAAAAAAAATATATATATATATATATATATATATATATAAATAGAGCTCTATAGGGAACTGGAACACAGCCATTTTAAACTAATTTCCATATAAAACAAACAATGATACATGGAGCTGTGCACAAATGTCACCTTCACACAGATAAAAAAAATAGTTTGGTCTCCCCAGAGGCTTTTCAGATGATTTCTTCAGTCCTGTTGAGGTTTTCGCATGCAGCCCAGCATCAGCTGCATACAATCGGATCTTTCTCTGTTTGACCATGCCATCAGTGCTAGTAAAGAGAACACGCTTCTTTTCCACTCTCACCTGAAGCCTCCTCTGACCCCTCAGGCTTTTAGCGTTCAGCATGTCTCATAGTTTATTCATACCCACTCACGCAGGAGATAAATAACATGGCGAGAACTTTGAAGGTGCTGCTCAGTTAGAAGCTCCACTTCCATCTGAAAAGCACATAGAAAATAGACATACGAGAACTTTAATAAACATAACCTTTATAGGGAATGGAGTTCACTCTGTGCAGAATATGTCCTCGTCGTTCCCCGGTGAAGGTCAACAAACATGACAATTCTATCATGAACATGTTTGTTACATCACAAATCCCCCCACAACCCCCCCCCCAGAACCTTAGTATAAGGTAAAAAAGACAATCTGTCATAATTTACTCGCCCTCATGTCATTCCAATCCTGCATGGATTTCTTTCTTTTGGAACATAAAAGAACATAATTTGAAGAATGTTGGAAACCAAACCATTTCTGTCCCCATTGACTTTCATTGTATGGGAAAAAATACATTAATATAATAGCATATAAACAATCATGATGTGGATATATGGCTGCTTCTGCAGAGATTAAATCAATTGGGCATCACATTTAGCAGAATGTTCCCTTTTTAGATTTGTATTGAGTATTTGAATGTCTTTTTATTGGCATGAACATTGTATTATGTAGAAACTGGTTCACTGTAGCACAACCTTTGATGTTTGAAATTCTATTACCAGAAGCCGAGCATTCAAAACAGAGCTGAGAGCGAGAGAGTATGGGATGTATGAAGTTTGCTTCAAAAAAAGCTGGACCAGACTGTGAACAAGAATTATATGCATTTTTAAGCTTTCATTCGGTCGTAATTTTATTTTGTATACAGCATGCTGGAAATTCAGAGCACTTCAGTTATTTTTTTTAACAGTTTCCAAAATTGTACATAGTTAAACAAAATGATAAATTACCAAATCTGAAACACTTTTTTCATGCACCATTTCATTTTTTAGAGTTTTTCTGTTTTGATGTACACATTTGATGCACGTTTGATGCACAAGTGTTGGTTAGAGGGAGAGAGGATGTGGAAGATGACTAACTTAAACTCTAATACCACTTGTTGATGCCAAAAAACCCTTGCCCTGTCAGCAAGAGCAAATCACTGCACATGCTCATTGCATGAATCCTCTTAATGCACCTGGATGGAGGTCTCATGTTACAGGATGGACCTGGCATGCATGGAGGTATTTGGGTTTGAGAAGGGATCTCCAAAGTAGGAGTCATTTTTGGCATTGTCAGTTTCTTGATTTTCAGTTTGGGAACAATTGACAAACTTGATTTAGTCAATTTGTAACGTGTACTTTGTTTGTAGACCTACTAGACAATTTGTATATGTGTGCACATTTGCATGAATTCTGTTCTCTTAATCTTATTAAAAAAAGGCTGCACAATACACAACATATCCTTAATATTAAACTGACTGAAATAATATTATGTTGTTTTATGATTAGGCCTATATGCGAAAAAAAATATATATTCAAAAGTTCAAATAAAAAATATACATGTATATGAAATATATGCTCAAAGAATGCATTAATTTGAAATTAATTTCGTTCTACTGCTTTCCTATGCATTGCGGTCACAAACAGTTGAACTGATCTGAAATGATTCTAGTAAAAGCCGCCTCTTAACTGTGGCGTCATAATGCGTCAAGTCCCAGCGCTGACGTTACTGCAGCAGCAGATGCTCCACGTAAGAGTAAGCAACACGAACGTACTCTAAAAGTCCTAAAAGTCGTGTGTTGTATCTTTCTTAAAAGGTTTAGTTTGGCCTGAAAGCGCGTTATTGGGGCATATATAAATAATGCAACTATTAAACGAATATAAAACCCGTATTGCAAACAGAGCATGTACTATTATGTATTTAAGTGTGTGCGTGTAGAAACGCGCTATGAATAATACATGATTATTCTGACCTCTTGTGGTGAAGTTACTCAACTGCTGACAAAGTTTTAATCAGTTAGATGCTTTTAATTACTTTGGGCTATTACTCAAAAGTAAGAGGACATTTTTCTCTAAACTTTTCTCTAAACTTTTCTCTAAAGGTCCTTAACTTTTAATTTCAGTAACTTTTTTATTTGCTTCTGTTTTCAAAGAATCCACTTGAAGCATTAAATGTAGAAATGCATTAATTTATTATGATTTGAGAATAGCATTATTTTCAAACAAGTATAAAATGTGAAATATATATGAATACAATTCTAGCTCCTGCTGGTAGATGACTTGTATCCCTCCAGTTTTGTAGTAATGACCCCTGACAGTACTGTTACCTCACTGCAAGACGATTCCTGGTTTGAGTTGGCTGAGGCAGGGAGGCTTTCTGAAGGGAGTTTGCATGTTCTTCTAATGTTGGTATGGGTGTCCCCCAAAGCTGTATATCCACAGATATACAGGTTAGGTGAAATGGATCCACTAAATTTGCCATAGGGGAGAGTGTGTACCAGCACTGGGGTTGCATTAGACACTTAGTCTCAGCACAATTGGCATTCCTTTAACACACCCATTCAATAACATAACCACATTTAACAAAAATCCTCCACTCCATACCACAACTGTCCCATCTCCCTTACTACTTTCTCCTCTTCCAGTGGAAATTAGGTTTTCAGAAAAAAAAGAAAAAGAGAAAAAACTTTTATCATGATTAAAATTAATTTTGAATTTACTGTACAGTTTGTATACATTTTGTAAGCATTCATTATACTTCTGAAGAAGTAGAGGAATAAAGTTAGCTAGAAAACACTGTACTTTAAAAATGTTTATTTATGGCAGGAGTGGCTTGTGAAACCTAATTTCCCAATCTTTTTTTTTAACAAAGACAATTTAGAATTTGGAATATGCTTTATATTTTTACAAAACAGTAAATACTCAGTTGTTTATAGCCACCTTATATGCAATGCAAACATAATAAAGACATGCAACCAAAAAAAAAAGATTTTAAGGTAGTTTTTATTTAAATATTTTACAATTAAGTTTTTATTTGTTTATTTGTAAAGAAGACATTGCAATATTCATAATGACAATAGTGTAACTGTGCTATGTTGGCATACATCTTATTGGTAGAGTATCAGAGGACACTGTTTACAGTGAGTATTACTGAATTATGTTTACATTTTTACATTTAACATTTAAGATGCAAATAAGTCAATATATCAGATTATTTAAACCATATTATTACAGGAAATAAGTAATCAATTATTTCATCAACTGGCATATAAGTGATGAATCAGAATTTCACCTTCTGTCGAATTTGTTTAGAGTTCTGTAATATTGTTGAAGCTCTGTAATAGTAAACAGTTTTATCAGCTGAAGTGAAATAATCAGAAAAAAATGTACATATGTGCATACACTCTTGAAAATAAAGGTGCTTCAAAAAGTTCTTCAAGCGATGCCATAGAAGAACCATTTTTGGTTCCACATAGAACCATTCAGTCAAACGTTCTTTAAAGAACCATCTCTTTCTTACCTTTTTATAATCTGAAGAACCTTATTTTGCCACAAAGAACCCTCTGTGAAACAGAAAGTTTCTTCTGATGTTAAAGGTTCTTTATGGAACCATTTAGACCAAAATGTTCTTCTATGGCACCGTGAAGCAACTTTATTTTTAAGAGTTTAATAAAGCTGGTGCAGGACATTATCACTCTGCAATTTGAAAGGCATCCCTCAAGCTCTGTAGTGCCTCCCTCTGAGTGATATTTACCCATGCTTCGGGTAATTTTGCAGGTGCACACTGATAATTTTGAGCAAATCTACTGTTGTACTTCATGAATACGTATCTCCAGTATACTGCAGCCCCATTATTCCTAGGATCTTCTGGGTAAATTTTCCAGTCTGGGTAGATGGATTGGTACTCCTTAAAGGGCAGAGACCGGCCCGCTGTATCTCTGTTTTGAAATTGGTTTGGTCCTGCAATATCTGCAGAGCAGGTGTTGTGAGACAGGGTGGTAGAGTTGGCATTGCACACTAGACCTTTGGGGCGATGCACCACTGCTTCGTGCACTTGATGTTCTGTTTCTTCCAGGTCACATGGAGCTTTGCAGAAAGGACAGCGCTTATCGCACCCCTTGACTCTTTCATATAGCATGTCCTGAAGTTTATCAGGGAGGTCATCAGGGACTTCAATGACATCCTCATTCTCCATAAATTCCTGAGCAATTGATGAGGATAACTCACTGACTGATTCCCCTAGGTTTGCAAAGAAATGCTCACGATGCGTACTTATGTCAAACAAAGGTTTCTTCAAGATTTGAGTTGGCATAGTGATTTTTCCTAGACTTTCCAGGCTGGCACAAACTTCCTCAAGTAGTTGTCTAACGTTGATCTGTGCTCCACTACTAGATTCAGATGCCTGATTAATGCACCTCTTCGCCCAATCAAAGATTTGGTGCATTCGCTGTTCCCTCCGGTCTTCGGTCATAACAGAACCTGACAGATGAACTCTGATAAGGTTCTCAATACTCTTCCGGCAGAAGCTCTCATGGGACTGAAGGTACTCATGGAAATCCTCAAAGCTGTCCTTTATCAGCATTTCTTTAAGCAGACTGTAGTGGAACTTCTTTGGTGAGCTATAAAGTTGTGCATTTTTGCTCTTGAGCATATCATTAAATATCTGTCTCTCCAAGCTGTTGTAAACGAAATCTTCGACTGTTGGCTTGAGGCACTGATTGATGAAAGATTGAGCAGCTTTTTGACACTGGTCCCTTTTTCTGAACTGATATATGAAATTCAACATGTGCCTCTCCCTGGTCTCATTCAGGAATCTCTCTTTTATTTGCCTTTCCCTTAGGAACGACTCCTGCACCTCTTGAAAGGACTCTGCTGCTTTGCCACAGACGTATCCTTTGACATCCACTTCAAATTTGGGACTCATCACGAATGGCTCACATCTTAAAACTTCTAGACCCTTGTCCACAATTGCTAGCAACTCTCTCATGTAGCTATCTGAGTAGCCCTCTTTGTGGCACACTTTATCTGAGACTCTTCTGTCACAGTCTTCTATCAAATTATTGGTGAATCTTTGTGCAATATCCTTATTGTACTTCAGTGTTTTCTTTATCTTACTACCCAAAGCAAAATGGGCAGTCTTCACTTTAAAGCCATTGAGCTGGTTTGGATCTTGCAGTCTTATGTTTTGTTTTTTTAGACCACGATTTCTTAGGTTTTTCTTTAGCTGCTCCACCATCCTTGTAAAGATTTCTTGTGTCTCTAAGGGGGAATTGTTCATGTTAGATGGGATATTTTCCCAAACACTAACAAATTCACATTCAAGCTCCTTGTCCTCAATCACAAAGTTATTGTTATTGCAGGTCTGCAAGAGTGAACGTAACCTCACCTCCAGGGCTGCTTCAAGTGATGTCAACAAGGCCTGCATCTTAACTCTCATATCATGACGAATGGTAGCAGACTCAAGTTTCTGGGCAACATCATATGTCATTTGCTCTTGAATGTTGTCTACTTTTTTGTGAAGGCTTACTTTGTAATTTTCCACTAGGCCAATATCAATATCCTCCTGCCTAAGGTAGTCCCAGAGATTTGACTTAATATGGTCTCTCTCTGTATTGATTTGGGTAGCTGCTTCATCTCTCAAGATTCTGAGTAGCCTATCTGAATCCATGCATTCTCCATTTTGGGATGCCGATTCTTTCAACTCTGTTATGTGATTGTCCAATGCTTCAACCCAAAGATCCAGTTGATCATTGAGCTGCTTCTCTCCCTGTACAAGTTTTCTGCAGAGGCCAATGATGGCATCAGCTGTGGCCGTTTCTCCGAACTTTATGGCAAAATTTCCATTTTTAACCAACTCCCACAGACTTAACATATGCTCCATAAATGCACCCAAGCAGGTTGGCTGGCCATTCGTTGCCTTTTCGTGGAACACAGTCAGCAGTCTTTTCTTTAGCCTTAGAATTGCATCACTATAGATTTGATCATTTTGTGAAGTCACAGAGCTGCTGCCCATACCCCTTGTTTCACTTGAGGGATTTTTTTCTCTTTGAGATTCATTTGGGAGCTGTCCTGTGGTCAGTACATCAATTATACAACTCATGATTTTTCCATCCATTCCTGCTCCCTCTGAAGCAACCTGGAAGGTAGTCTTCCTCTCCAAGTTGCGTGTGCAGAGAATAGCATTGACAGCAATCTGAATGTTTCTTCTTGTTTCGTTCTGATCCTCATCTGGTAGATTTATTAGTGTAATGTCACTCAGTCCACTGACAAAGGTAGCCAGTTCACTGGCATGCACAAGGCTTCTTTCTGTTTGGGCGTTCAAACCTTCTGTGCTAATCAACAAGAGAAATTCACAGTCCATCTCCATTCTGAAGTTGTCAGGCAGGCTGAGGAGAAGCATGTATGCCCCTTTGATATGCCTTCTACCCCACTTTGGGAAGTTGACGCCAAACAAGGCAGATACGATCTCTGCATTCTTGGAGTTGTGGAAACCTAGGATTGTCAGAACTCTCATGCGAATGAACTTTGGCAGCTGCTTGTGTACCTCATAAAGAACGCTGTATACCCAGTTCACGGGAAATACTGAGGCATCCCCATCATAGAGTTCAAGGGGAACTCCATAAAAAAGTAGTTCAGCCCCTAAATATGGTAAGCGGAACATGTCGTACAAATCGCTGTTTGGGCCACGGAAGTATCTTTCGTAGACCAGTCCCATCTCTCGAAGGAAATGTTCAAGTCCAATGCAAGGTTCTTGAATTTGTTCCTCATCTGCTTCCCGTTGATGGGACAGGTTATCCAACTGCATAACTTCAAGTTTCACTCTCATCCAAGAGAGAAAGAAGGCCCGCTTGGTTGTGTCAAATGAACAAAGAGCTGCAGTAAAAGCTCTCATGGCTGTTGTCAGTTTATAATCAAGCAGTTGTTTTATAAGGTTTTCCTTCTCCCCGGTTAAGCTCTGGGATGTATGCTGTTGGTGACGTGCCTCCTCCTTCTCAAGCTGGCACAACTGTTTCCATACTGTACCTTGCAGGGGCAGCTGATTCTCAAAATAGCTAGCCACTCCATCTTCAATTCCACTGAGGACTTCTTCAACTTCACCGAATGCCATTCGACAGAGCTCATCTTCATCAACATTAATGTCGAGGTCATTGGCAATTCCGGCTGTACCTACAAGGTTTGTGGTGTGCAGGTATGGAATAAAGCGACACAGTACATCTCTTAAGTTCTCAGAAATTTCTTTCTCATCACCTTCACAGACATTAAGCATTGTTCCATCAGGAAGTTCTAAATCCTTCATCAGCTTTTGTTTCATTTTCTCATTTTGATTCTCTTGTCCATCCTCTACTGATGTTGAGCATTTGATTATAATCATGTGGCTTGTATTGTCCCTCCACGAGGCAAGTAGATCTCGTTCCTTGGCACCAAAACTTCCACAGAAAACTATGAGGACTGCAGATGTGTAACACAGAAGACTCATCTGTTTTTCGCAGTTAGCTGCATCTCCACGAAGATTAGCTATTAGCACAGGACGAGAAAAGATGTTGTTATGATGAACTCCTGAATGCAGGTTCCAACAAACCTCCACCAGACCATCAGAGA
Organism: Ptychobarbus kaznakovi; assembly: GCA_027422405.1. NCBI lineage: Eukaryota > Metazoa > Chordata > Actinopteri > Cypriniformes > Cyprinidae > Ptychobarbus > Ptychobarbus kaznakovi. Next base: position 7,457,797 of record CM049813.1, read on the forward strand.
GAACTCGAGGCAGCTGCCCTCCCTCCATACCACAGTTTACGAAGCAGTCATTCTGCTCATGTGGACCCCCAAGAACACGGTTGAGTACTCGAGATTTCGAGACATTGCAGGAACCAAGCCTCACTGCGGAGAGAAATGGCATCCTGGAATCGGCCATGTTCTTCATGATAGGTCCCCCAGAAGGTGAATTCCACTGACCAAGAACACCTCTAAATGGACACAGGAGGATGGTTCCCTTCTTTTCTGGGTGAATAGGGGGAAGATACAGAGGCACAGCAAAGTTGCACTGCAACATTCGCTGGGTGATCTCTTGCTGTAGGAAACTATTTGTTGTCATGTAGAGGACAGCAACCAGGTCTAAAGGATTGATAGCGCATTGTGAATTCTCATCCATGTCCAAACCGTAAACTCCTACTGGTACCTTGCAGCATGTGCTGCGGGCCTGGGGATTACATAGCCAGAGCCGCCGGAGGAATGCATTTAAGAGCTCTGTTGGGTCCTGTGGAAGGTTGTCTTCAGTGCTTGGAGTGCTTACATATTGCATTGTTGTAAGGTCCAGAGGTGCCAGCTTTTCCCTGTGCAGGTCCAGCATGTGCAGTAAAATATACTTGTCCCTGTCAATTTCAGACACTAGAGGAGAAACATATTTGGTGAATAAATTAAGTTATTAAATATTTTTTTTCTAATCTTATAATGATCTTGTAATAATTATGAAAACTATAATGTTATCTATGATGTTTCTAAAGTGGTTGGAAATAAATGTTTAATAACGGGATGATGGAAACTGAAATCTGATTCATAAGGTAACTCTTACCTATCTCAGTAGTAAGGGGTCCCGGGTCGGGGACAGTCTTCCGATGTAGAGACATTGTTTTAGAATGTTTATTTAATTGTCAGTTACAATTCAAAGGATCACATTGACCTGCCGGCCAAAAATAATACAATGTTAAAGAATGTCCCTTTTTCTGCTTCAGAAACTAAATGAATGAATGAATACAAGTACACAATATATACAACATGCAAATACAAAATGCAAGTTTTAACTTGGATAACATTTTGTCAAATTCAACTCAAATGTCAACTCAAAAGTCAACTTAATCTCATTTTCATGCAGCAACAACTTGAAAGTTCATCCAGACACCACCTGATAATAGATTCATTAATCTGCTTTTTAGGACAGATAGGTATTTGCAAATTAGAGTTTCATATCCTTGAAAGAGGATCAATCACATCCAACTTTTCCTAAACTGCATCCATCTGAGGAACACAATTCAACAAAACTGTTGACACTTTGCCTTAGGGGGACAAATTATGGTAATCATACTGGGCTAATCACTTTCTGACAGTGTTGCTGAATTATTGGTTGGATGTCTAATAGTGCGTATAAGTGTGTCCCGTACATCAAAATCACATTGCTGGGGTTTTCTTTTATCGCCTTTGACTATAAACAGTGAATAGAGCCAGTATTTAATGCATTTTTCAGCAAAATTCATTCTTTTTTTTAGCATGAAGCTTTCTTCTTTCCTGAGGGTTATACGTATGCTTTTGATGTGCCACCCAGATAGATAGCAAATTTCTCATTAAAATCAATGCTTTTGCATTACTCTGCAAGGATTAGGCAGTCACTAGTGAATAATTCATTAAACATAGATCTAAAACCACACATCAGTTAAAACCCATTCACGTCAAATCAAATATAAAGTACACATCTATACTATTATACCTATGCAATTTCTAATTTATTAAAATCACTGAAATACTAAACTTTGCTAATGGTTTTATACAAAATATGTAGTCATCAGTATAATTTTTAACACTGACATATTGCCTATCATTTTGCTTTGGAGCTAAACAAACCAGCAAATAAATAAGCTTACCTAAAATATATGATGCCTTTTTTGGCTGTGTGCTGTGCTGTCATGACATGAAACTGACATGAAATTGAGCTTTTATATGAGCCTTGAGAGTGATACAGTCTGCTTTTTAGGAATTTACCCAACCCTGTTCATTAGGTATCTACGCACATGCAGTTCTTTATCACGTACACACTCAGAAAACAACAACCCCCCTGCAGCAGAAAAAGTACCAAATATGTCCTATACAGTATTATGCAATGTGATAAATTAACACACTTCTATAATAAATATAATTTAGTCAAGAAAATATTAAATCAAGTGTAATATATATATATATATATATATATATATAATCCTTTTATTTTTAAGCATTAATATATATTTTTTCAAGTAAAACATTTCACAAAAAGCTTGTTTGCTTGCTATGTTAAACATTTGGTTTTTCACAGGCAAGCACTACATTTAAAAAACAAGTTTAAATAATTATTGCTCTCTATTTTTAAGCATTTATGGTGTTTTAATAAAGATTTTGCTGCTGTGGTTTTGAACATGATTGATTCATTAATGACATCACACTTTCTGCTATTGCTGACTGATTAAAGTCTGATTAGTTGAGAAGAGATTCTGAACATTCATGTACTTCGATGACATCTGCTTTACGTGTAGTCCTGTTTACAAATGTGATTTCTGATGTCCTGGTGTAAAAGTATTTTACAGAACCCCATGATAATAATATGAGATCAATTTTAAAATAGTATTTCAATGATTTTTGAAGCAAACATACGGTTTCCCGGGAACTCAACCTAAGTGTTTTGCAAATGGTTTTCTTAGTGGAAAGCAAAGCTTTTGTCAGGTAAAGCAAAAGCATAAAATATTTTTTTTTAACAAAAAAAATATACTTATTCAAATATTATATTTATTAAAACTTACATTGAAATGTAAATGCAACACTAAAATATATAAAAGTGTAAATTAATGTATATAGTATATGGAAAGAACATCTTTCACGTGTAAACTAGTGCTTGCCTTTGTTTTTATCACTTTGCAATGAGGTTACCAGTGTTGGGGAGTAACTAGTTACATGTAACGGAATTACGTAATTTAATTACAAAATAAAAGTAACTGTAATCAGTTACAGTTACTGAGAAAAAATGTGTAATTAAATTACAGTTACTTATGAAAATGTTAAGGATTACTAAGGGGGTTACATCTGATTGTTTTTTTACACACTCCCACATACAGATTTAACTGATTTCTTTCATAAATTGTAGTTTTATGAGTGCTCTAAAATATGAAACACCAATGTTTCAGGAGTTTATAACATGCTTATTTGATAACTCTTTATTTCCTATATGGGTTTATGTAAATGACAATGCCATTATTTTTATACAATAAATTAAAACAAGGAATCAGTTGTAGAACCAGATGTGAAACCAGCAGCTGTAATGAATCACAGCACAAATACATTTTTATGACCAATAGATGGCCACAGCATGAACCATTTTTAAAAAGCTTCGAGTAATGAACCTTTTTCCGATACAATTGGACTGAAAGCTTCACTGGTTCAGAACGCTTCACTTCGCCATCAATACCGGACATTCAAAATACATCCTATAGGCCAGTGATAGTCAACTTCGGTCCTGGAGGACCAGTGTCCTGCAGAGTTTAGCTCCAACCCCAATCAAACACAACTAAAGAAGTTAATCAATGTCTTCAAGATCACTAGAAAGTTACAGGCAGGTGTGTTTGATCAGGGTCGGAGCTAAACTCTGCAGGACACCGGCCCTCCAGGACCAAAGTTGCTTATCCCTGCTATAGGCTAAGTTAACTGTCTTGTCTTTCAAAATGTGCGTCCCTGTCATTGGATTGCAAACAGATGAGTGGCGTTTGTATCTAGTCTCAGTATGGCAGCTGTAATGGACGGATAGGCTACCAAAACGCCAACTAGCGATCTGAAACAATGGTGTCAGCACCTGAAGGGTAAGAGGTAGAGTGACCAGACATCCTGTTTTTCCCGGGAGTCACAATTCGTTGTCGAAGATTAACTTAAAGTTGGTAAGGCGGAATTGCGCTGATAGAAGTGCTCTCTCTCGCACGCGCAAGCTCCACTTCTTCAGTTCTCATACAGCGCGCGATCAGTTCTCATTGCTCAAATACACATACAGCAGTCCAACTGTTTATCGTGTAGACAGCAGTGGCTTTTTAAACCTGTCCTGCAAGCACCCCTGCCCTGCACATTTTGTATGTCTCCCTTATCAGACACACCTGATTCAACTCATCAGCTCGTTAGTAGAGACTGCAAGACCTGAATTTGGAGTGTCTGACAATGGAGACATACCAAATGTGCTGGGCTGAGGGCGCTTGCAGGACAGCTTTGAAAACCACTAGACTGGTGTAACTCACGTAAATACAGTCAGGTATGGCTTAAGTGAGCAGGTTGGTGAAAACTGAATGTGTGTCAGTAATACATGCATGCATTCCATCTTAAACAGACAGCCTTCCTAATTAAATTATTGTGTCATCATGTTAACCAACAAAATAAGTATAAATCAAATGTATACTTAAGTAAACATACTGTATCTGAATAGTTTGTATCTCTACCAAAAAATGAAAATGTATTCCAGTTTTTCCAAATTCAATCCTTGATTCAAATTTCCCACACACTTGATTGATTTGGTCTAAAGAGAGAAGAATTACATATATTTTTGTTTGAAGACTAAATATAAAATAGCTACCAAAATAAATGTTGGTAACTGCAGTTTGACTAAAAGTAATGACTAAAAGTTGACAAAAAAGCAAAGACTTTTCGTTGACTAAAATGTGACTAAGACTATTAAGCATTTTCGTCTAAAAATAAAGACTCCTCCTCCTCCTTAAAATAAAAAATACCTGTCAAAATTAACACTGATTCAGGTTAAGTGTATAATGTCTGGCTCAGGATGAGGTGAACGCTCTACCCAGAGGGATAAACGCTCATGTGCGCATAGGAAAAGATTACATGCCTCCTATTTCTGTAACGCAAAGCTCTTTAAATGACTTAGCCTTGTGAGTGTGTCTGGCTGAACAGAAAGATGCAGCTCTAGATCCTTGACTTCTCTGAGTATAACCACGGTTGACGTGTTCTGGACGGGAATACCTGAAGAAAAACACAAAGAAAGGCAGTGAACAGACTTTCAAAATGCTGGTGACAATGCTAACAGCCATGTATATGATGGTGAGAGTGGCTGAACAGGTAAGGCAACTCATTGGATTATATCTTTGTGCATTTGTCACCTATGGTCAACAAACCAGCCAAACCCAGTTCAGTTGACTGAAATTGTTTTCATAGCTTCATATGCCAGACATTATGAGCTATGACAAAAATGCAAGATAGACAAAAATGATAAGAGCACTCAGTATAGCACAGGAAAATATCACAATTATTATATTTTTTTATTTATTTTCTTAATAGGTCCTTTTCTCACTGACTATACTTGGATATGAGAGATAACATGCATTTATTTAAAAGAGCTTTAGAACATATGGACAAAAGGAGACTTTTCATTAATAGTTTAACATTAAAAATTAGGTGCTAAAGATTTTGTAGAAATATATTCTTTAAGGTAACTTTTAGGGGTGTTTCTCTCACCAGCTTATTATGTAAATGTCCAGCATTCATGCATCACAGGAGGATTATTGTCACTTCCCCAGTTGCTGGCTGAGGTATAAATGATGTCACAAATGAGGGACAGCTTTTTGTAAAAAAAAAAAAAATGAATATAAATTAATTATTTAAACAAATGAGTGAACGAAAGAACAAATGAACAAAGAAATGTATATATTTAAAAATGGTTTACGTTCCTTTTAGTTTAGATGATCATGACATGTAATAATGTTTTATGAGGCATTTTAAGATTAGGAAAATAACATAATTTGAAAAATATTAAAATTAAAGACAGTAAAATGTTTCAAAGACAGTTATAATGTGGCAGGGATGTTCATTTGATGAAAAAAATGAAACATGATTGTAATACTACTACTACTACTACTACTACTAATAATAATAATAATAATCGTCGTCGTCATTTGTAAGTCGCTTTGTACAAAAGCGTCTGCTAAATGTAATAATAATAATAATTCCGTAGACACAAAAGTGCCTATAATTGATGGAACACCCTTAAATGCCATGGTACGTTATGGTAATTATTTAGTACCATAGTGTATATAATATAGAAATATATATAAAAAATAATATATATATAATAATATAGAACCATGTACCATGACACTACTATTGTATTGCCACATACTACTGCTAATAGCCTAATACATATTTTGAAATGTATTACATTAAAAGTCTTTAAGTTTACATTTCCTCTCTGGCTGGTTAATCATACAACATTCTTGAGTCTCAGTAATAAAGATATTAGGGTGTATGGCATTGCAATTCAGGGCCTTAATAATCTTGCTAAACAATGGAAATGAGATGGAACTAGATCACTTAAGTTTTGACACGAATGTTCTGTTTATTCTACATGAGTTGATTTAATTCACAGGGGACACGATGGAAGCTTTCCAATGACAGATTAGCATGCAAGATCATGACACATCATGAGTCAAACCAAAAAACCTGACAGTTGTCAGGTTTTTTGTCAGTGGCTAAATGTGGTCTCAAATGGAAAAACGTATAAACACACATCAACAACAATGTACTGTACAACATGCAACACACACCCCAGCACATGCACACACATGCACACACTGATTCTGCTGTGTCTGTTCTGCTTCAGCTGAGTGTTCGGTGGGTACGTCAACAGGAACCTCTTCCGTACATGGTGTCTCAGCCGCTGCCATGGCAGGTCCACTATGTCTCCCACAGTCGGAAAGGAAGTCGTTCAGAGGAGGTGAAATTCCTCTTTATTTCTTAACTTACACGTTACACAACTGCTAAAAAAAAATGTTGTCATGGACTAATCTCACCAGGAACATATGGAAGTCATGTTTCACCCTTTAATTAAATGAAGAAAAAAAACTGCATAATGAAAATAAAGCCTATTTGGGGTCTTTAATTTGTGTACTACATAATGATAACAATGTGGTAAAAAAATCATGAATTAATCATGAATTAATAAATGTCACGGCAATTATGGGCACATTCCCCCAATTATCATTAATGTAATGGTGAAAAAAACGTATTCTCATTAATGAAAATCACAAAAAATATACATATATTTCAATTATATAAGTATTTACACATTACATAAATTCTGTAATGAGATAATTAAATTGAACAAAACTAAATAAATAAATTAAGCTTTTAATTTTTTTTTATTTAATAAATTAAGTCCAGGCAGTCATTATTATGAGTATTATTTACATTAATGAGAAGTTAGGAAATATGCTTAATATTCATGAAAATAATGTTACAAACAAACAAGTAAATTAATTTAATAAAGTAAACAAATAACTGACCAAACAATAAGCTTTTGTCTTTATTCTAATAATTTTCTTGACTTTGAGATGACTTATGACCACAACAGTTCTTGATGAAATTCACCCTCAAAGTTATACAGAAATAGTCTGGTTATTAAATTTAAAAGACTATACTTGCATAATATATTTTTGAAAGAGTAAAGGTGAGGGTGAAAGCGGGCAATGCTGGTGGGTGGACAAAAGATGAGAATCATAATGTGGCCCTTTTACTGTATATATGGGTGGCCCTTGTTCAATGCTTTGGTCTCATTTGGGGGTTTCTTTCTTGCTATTAGTTTCCATGTGAACATAACCTTACATTCTTAGTAGCCACTGGAAGTTGCACAGCTTAGAGTTATTGTCAGACATTACTAGGTGCCGTTCAAGGCCAGTAAACACAGATATTCCCTCTCAGAATATCTAGGCTTGGACATCCCTCAGGTGCCTGTAATCCAATGTAGAAGGATTTGTGTCTTAATGCATTACGGTCTATAAAAGAGAAGTCTGTATAGATGTCCCGAGGTTCTGCTTAAACAAAAAGCCTGTTTCACACTGCCACCTAATAGATTTACAAATCTGTGGTTAAAGCTAGACACTACAGGAAAACAGGGTAAAAACAAAACAAAAAATGAATAGATATCACCATATTTCCTTCAGTTTATTAACTTCAGTACATTATGAGACTGTATTGCATTACACGTATTCTGAAATGTCATGCTCAAAAAGGCAGCCAATATGTTTGAACACGAGGCAGTATATTATTAATTTGAACATTGGTAAAACCACATTCAAAACTTTAAAGAATTAACAGCTTTACAGTAACTCCATTTATAGCCAAACATGTTATACAGGTGCATCTCAATAAATTAGAATGTCGTGGAAATGTTCATTTATTTCAGTAATTCAACTCAAATTGTGAAACTCATCTATTAAATAAATTCAATGCACACAGACTGAAGTAGTTTAAGTCTTTGGTTCTTTTAATTGTGATGATTTTGGCTCACATTTAACAAAAACCCACAAATTAGAATATGTTGAACTCCAAACACCTGCAAATATTTCCTGAGCCTTCAAAATGGTCTCTCAGTTTGGTTCACTAGGCTACACAATCATGGGGAAGACTGCTGATCTGACAGTTGTCCAAAAGACAATCATATATATATAACTTTAGAGTGTACATGGCCATAACACTGTAAAGCTTGGTGTAAGTAAGCTACAGAAGTGGATCTCATAATTATAAGTTGAGAAAACAGCTTTTAAAATATGTATTGCAATTAAAAGCTACAGATGCAAATAGGTAAAGTACAATAAAATAACACACTTTGGATATTTTCTTTCTGTTAGTCTGAAACATCATGTTATGGAAGTATAACAAGGCAACATAAAAAAGGACCTTCTCGAAAGCCACACCTTTATACCTTATTTACCCCCGAATAATGCATATTAATACCTTATTAGTACTTGTATGATATGAAATTATTTTGAAATGGCACCACCCTAGTGACAGCTTATGTACCTTATTTTTTCCGAATGCACATTAATGTTTCATTAAATATGAATTAATTTAAATTTGAATTCTTAACTTTCTTACATTGTATATAAAGAAAAGAATGTAAAGGTAGTCATTTTGCAGAAATTTTTATCCAAAGCATATCACAGAACACTGATAACGGGGACAATCCGCTGTAAAAGTCTCCTTACTAAAGCGAGCAAAGCCGCTTTTCTTTTGGCACGTGCTGGAACAGTCAAAATCAGGCTGCTAATGGTTTTCAATTAATAATTTAATAAGGTTATGACATTGGTGCACTTTCTTTGCATTAGCTTTTAAGCTCTTTTGTACATCAGTTCTAATGTCCGAATGGGTTTTGTGCTTTAGAATGTCGATCATATATATATATATATATATATATGTATATGTGTGTGTGTGTTTACCATTACCAGATGCCATCCAATATAACATCAATGAAACTACTTGGTCTCCAGTTCAAGATCAAACTTTCCTATCAAATGTAATGTTATGTAGGGGCCACATAGTTCTTTTAAAGATTAATTTACGGGTCATACAGTGCCTTTGAAGAGAAATTGGTCATGCACATGCACACTTTCATGCGCATTTCTTATTATATTGAATTCTTATGAAATAGTAATGTTCCATTTGAGTGAAAATAACTGCTGGTGCACGAAGTAGAGTGACCATAATGACCATGACATGACCCCAGCGGCATGAACACATCGCACATGAAGTCGCACAGTAAGCCGCTGCAGAGGCATGTGTGGAATGTCCCGGCAGAGACGTCTCACACCTGTGTGATCTGTCTGTGCCACCATGTCTCGCACATTCCGGCGAGAAAGACAGAGAGGCGACACACGTGTGATAAGACTGTCATGGCTGATGCTTTTGTGCATTCAAGGACACGAGGACACTTTTGTGGACCTCAAAGTAGTGACGTAAAAGCAAAGTATAAAAGCATTTTTGAGATGGTGCGGATTTCTGAATTGTTAAAAGCATAGTTCACTCAAAAATTACATTTATTTACTCACCCACGTTTCATAATTTTTTGGGGGAATACTTCCGTTTTATAAAAAAAAAAAAAATGGTTCATAAGACAAACTATATTCCAACCAAATCATTGTGTGATTAAATAATTCCCACCACAATAAAATGTATGCCTTCAAATGTATGCCACTTTAAGTCAATGACGGCAGGTCAGGGGACAGAAAATACCCACTGACATAAAACTTATTTCCAAGTCTCCTTTTGTGTTCCAGAAAGGAAAGTTAGTTATTCAGGTTTGGAACAATATGAGAGTGAGTACATAATTCTCATTCTGGAGATAATTATCCATTTAAAGTGTGTAGTTTGTATGCAATGGCATTACCAAGTGGAACTGCAACAGGTTTCAAACCCAAACGTTCTCCCATCTACTATTGGTTGAAAAATAGATAGCCCCGCCCACAAACTCACATGATTGGTTCAAGCAGTGTTGCTATGCCATGCTTGTCAGGATGCTCAAATAAACAAAACAATGTTTTGATAGCACCACAATGATCATACTTTTCTGATAAATGAACCTACAAATGGCTTATTTATAATTTTCTGTGCATATTACAAATCTAAAAATTATTTTAACAATTTAAACTTTTTTGTTTGTTTTACAATTTGAGGGCCAGAGAAGGAACAGCATGGGAGTTTACAGAAAGAGTAAGTATGAACAATTCTGAAATTGTATTCTAAAACAAAACCTGCAAAATAAAATATATCGTTACATATATAAAAACATAAAATACTCTCGAAAGTATCCTCTAATTCTCAAAATATGACCTAGTTTTATTCACTCTCCATGTTTTTCAGACTCGTTTTCCAGTAATGGACACACCAAAACTTCTGCCGACAAGGCAGCGGCTACAATTCAGAACCAGTACAGGAAGTACCATCAAAAGAAGCAGAAAGACCACAAATGAAAGCAAAACTGATTAAACTGCTTTCGAAGTGTCCATTTCAAGCTGATCAAGACCCATTATTCTTCTCTCTGAACCCGATAACCCCAGCAACTGTCCACATGCAAACCTGGTCTCCACCAATGTTAAAGGACGACACCTGTGAGCGGCACAGTCACGTATTCTGATTTACAGATAGCTGACACCTGCATGAAAACACGTTCACACAATGACAAACATTTCAGACCATCTGCTGATAACGGACGCCACAAACTCTAGACACAAACACTCAGATCTTTGTGATAAATGAGGACGATATGTACACAAAACATGCAGACTACAAACAAAATAAAATATAGCAAAATATCACAGGAATCTACTTTTCTCTTCTCAATGTCCTCTGAGTTTTTGTTAGATAATGCAATTCTGAGGACAACTGTGTCCTCAAAATATAGTTACATTACCCCCCCCCACACTTATTTTTTTTCCCCCCATAATTATTTTAGGTTAATCCACATTGTGTAACAATGAATATACTCTCATTGTAACATTTATATGTTACATACTACGTGGGTATGTGCCTAGGTGAGGAAGTGCAATATGTGCCTAGGTAGAAAGCATTGTGAAAAATACATCTGTCATCTGAAAGCCTGAAGAAAGCAGTGTGTATTTTTCAACTGAGTGCTTTTTATACACTCACTGTCATGGCAACGTACAATCACATACATTCAATAAAGATTTTATTTAAGTCCCACGTTCTTGCTCCAAGGTGTAATGTCATTCTTCCATCTGCTGGTGAGCTAGTGCTAGTGAAATGCTCAAAAATCAGTTGCCTACAAATCCTGAATAGAGAATATGTAAATATAAAAAATAAGTTCTGAATGTGTAGTTGCAAGTAAGACATATCATTTTATTTTAAATAAATAAACCACAGAAAACAAAACAAAAAACTATGACGGTTGTCCTGCCAAACGTGTTTATTTACTTTACAAAGCGCAGGCGCATTGCTACACTGGTCTGAAAAATGTAGGGGATTTATGTATGGATGACTTAGAAACTAGAATAGGCCCCAAGACGTATACACGCAGTTTCGAAGATTGATGGATGGATGCAGTGGTTTTCAAACTTTTTTACGAGCGACCCTATTTTTTTATTTTTAAATTGACGCGACCCATATATATATATATAACAGACCTAAGCCAACAACAGCCTTTAAAATTACTTAAAATACATTTTATTTAAAAACAATGAAGCAACTCTGCTGAAAAAAACCCAATAGAGCCACCACATACAATTTTAACACATCACACATAAACCAAAAATGCCATTACAAACCATCAACTTTTAACCATTAAAACCATTAAAATACGGTTTTCTGTAGTGTGTTTTAGGACATATTCCATTAAGATTTATTGGTTTTAACAAGCCACCAATAGAATGTGACCAATTACCAGATGAGGCCAACATGGTCCATTACAGTTTCCAGTAACAACAAGTCCAATTATAACCAGTAAAACCATTACACATTTTGTGATGTGTCTTTTTTTTTTTTTTTTCAACATTACATGATATAAATGCCTTTAAAGGGAGCCATATGCCTGGCAATTGCTGTTGTTACACTTACAGGATGATCGTATCCTTTTTTAATATGCTATTGACCAAACATTTAATTCAAAAATCCACTGAATCTTAATTTTTTGGCCACATTTTTGCTATAGATGACACAGCCTCTATAATTTCTTCAACAACAAAAAACATGTGGACATCACAACCCTTACAAAAATTAACCATGATTTTCGTTGTAAAACTGCTTAATTTTCTTTTGTGTGATTTCTGAATGCTTGAGACCATAACATCAATCAGACAACTGTATTACTTTTACATTTAACGTAACTGTCTAGAACTACATTTGTAATTTGTAAATAATGTAATTTAATTACAATTTATTTATTTATTTACTTTTATATTTATTAAAGTTCTATTTTGACCCCTATGGAAGGTGTTTTTTTTACTTGGGACAACAAGGGGGGGGGTCGTAGCCTAATGGTTAGAGAGTCGGACTCGTAATCCACAGGTTGTGAGTTTGAGTCTCGGGCAATTGTTGGTGGGGGGAATGAATGTCCAGTGCTCTCTCAACCCTCAATACCACAAAGAGGTGCCCTTGAGCAAGGCACCTAACCCCCAACTGGTCCCTGGGTGCCGCAGCATAAATGGCTGCCCAGTGCTCCGGGTGTGTTTTCACTGCTGTGCATGCACCTTGGATGGGTAAATGCAGAGCACGAATTCCGAATATGGGTCACCATACTTGGCCGCGTGTCATGTCACATTTACTTTTTCCCCCCAATAAAATCCTGCTTAGTGCACCCATTTGGCCTGCAGCGGCCCTGGTAAAAATATCTCCACGATCTGCTGTAGAAATATCGTAGTATCATACAACATCACACATTCTATCAGCTGCAGTTCTGGTGCCGCCGTATCAATATATTGAACAGTAAGAAGATATTTTGAAGAATGTGGTAACCAAACAGTTGCTGGTCCACATTGTGTTTGACAGTATAGGGAACACTGTGGACCAGCAACTGTTTGGTTTTCCACCTTCTTCAAAATAGTGTTTATGTTTAGCAGAAGAAGGAAACTCAGGTTTAAAACAACCTTTCAGTGAGTAAATGACGGTATAAAAATAAAACAAAATAAAATTTTACTATTAAATAAAATAAAACTTGAATACAGTTTCTTTAAAAGGAATCAATCTACATAGTGTTTTATTGTTATATTTTTGGAATGCTCCTGCTAAATACACCTGTACCTGAAAATAAAACACGGTTTATTTTATTGGTATATTATATGTATTTGTAATGTGTATCTTTGTTCTCATTTTTTAATAACAAAGATAAAATAATGACACAGATTTTTATCTTCTCCCACTTTGGCCTAAATATCTGCCATACTTTTTTATATTTTGTTACCTTGAAAGGCTTTGTCTTTATAATAGGGAAGTGAGTTTGGCTGTAATGCCCAAACAGCTTGCAAAATCGTGATAAAATCGTGAATCGTGATACGAAAGTGAAACCGAAAAAAACAGTGCACAGAAAGTGATTGCACGCTTTAGCGAGCGTTAGCTACTGCACGCGATCCGAGATTGCACGCTTCCCACCCGAATCCCCCTCCCCTCCACATACAACGGATTTTTGTCCCCCCTAGAAATTCAAAGGTGCCCTGGCGCCTGTGTCCTGACATTTTATCCTACCCGTCAGATTTTCCTACCTCGGCTTACTGCGCATGCGTGTATCAATATTGCATCCCTTTTCTCATGCTGAACAACAATATTTAATGTATCTGGATTACTGTAAGGGGTAGGTTTAGGGTTGGGATAGGTGTAGATGTTAATAAAACACAATCTAATTGGTAGAATTTTTTTTAGCTGTATCCCTTCTATCCATAACCGCAAATATAACACGTAATTACTGTATGTGTATTACTGTAAGGGTAGGTTTAGGGTTGTGGTAGGTGTACACATTAATAAAACATAATTTAACAGGTAGCATTTTTCGTTGTCGAATTGTACTACCCACTGTTTTAATGGGAGGTAGCAAAATCTGACAGGGTAGCACAAATCGACAGAACAGCGGCTCTGGATATAAGTGAGGGTGCTTTAACCTTAATGCACATCTATTTGACATATCGTATTTTGGCCAGTCCATTGTTATGATTATCACTATACCAGTCTTTGCGATTTCAAAAGGGAATCCCCATTGTCACTCCCAAAACTTTGCAGTGTGTTCTGCAAAGCAAGAGCTTGGTCCTCTTAGCAGCAAGAAAAACTAAACTTGTATTACAATTCTGAATGGATTATAGCAAAGAACAAATGTAAAATGTACGGATAGATAGATCTAGATACATCTCCTCCATCTTTATTTGACCCTCTAACTCTAGCACTCAATTCTAATTTCATTTTATCTATCTGTCTTCTTTTTATAAAAAAAAAAAACAAACACATTTGACCCTCTATAAATTGCATATTTATTCTCTAACTGCTAGCTCTTCTTGTAAAACTAACACTAGCTTTCTTTTTTTCTATTCTATCTACTTGTTTCTTACAAAAAACATAATAATAATAAAAAACAACTAGGTTTCTCTTTTCTATATTCGATCTACTTTTCTTAAAAAAAAAATAAAAATAATAATATTGCTATGTGTACTGCATTAGGCTAACCGAGACTTGTAATAGCACTTGCATGTTGTTGCTCTTTTGTTGGTTTTGATTGCTTCTAATATCCTCATTTGTAAGTCGCTTTGGATAAAAGTGTTTGCTAAATGACTAAATGTAATAGACAGACAGACAGACAGACAGACAGACAGACAGACAGACAGACAGACAGACAGACAGACAGACAGACAGACAGACAGACAGACAGACAGATAGACAGATAGATAGATAGATAGATAGATAGATAGATAGATAGATAGATAGATAGATAGATAGATAGATAGATAGATAGATAGATAGATGGATGGAAGAATGGAATATTTATAAAAAAAATAAAGAATCACAAAAGGGACAAGGCGCTATTCATAGAAAGATAGCTTTATTGCACAAGGTGTTGGAGTACTCTTTTTCTATTTTTGTTTTGTTTTCATAGAAAAAAAACTGTATATTTAAACACAAGCAATTGCAAATTGAAGCAACTTTTCCATAAAAGTTTAGGAATCCCCTCCGCATTTTTTTTTTTTTTTTTTCCCTTTTAGTTATTTGTCTCCATTTCCTTTTTCTTTTTATAACCAGCAAAATATTCAGAGCATGCAATGCCATTTTTCATCAAGTTAACCAAAAGGTAGAAACAAAACAAAACAAAAAGTAAAAACAAACAAAACAACCAACAACATAAATGAATAAAAACATAAGACAAATTATAAAAAGGAGAAAGTAAATCAAACGCCAGACATCTGGTCTGGGTTTATGTGCCCCATTCAAAATTCAAGGTGTAAAGTATTTTTTGTTAGATTTTAAACTTTTTTTGTCTTTTTAATCCCCTCACATTTAAAGTTATACCTTTAACCAGACTTATAATTGTGCCCTGGTTGCTAATGGAGATGTCGAAAATAGTAATTATTTATACAAAACAGTTTCATATATACAAGAGTCTTTATTTGTAGATTAGAAATTATGCTGACAGGGAGGTCTTGGGTATAGCAGGGATTTTTATTGGTTGAGGAAAAGGGGCTAATTGGATCATTCGGGCGGGGAAACAGGCGTGTGGGGATGGAGTTCTGTTCCTGACTCCGCCCAATATCCACACAGCTTCTCCTGTGATTGGTTGGAGCTAGGGGGTCCCTGATTCGACTGGCTAAACAGGCCTGCCCCGTTGCGCAACACAACTGCATTTCCTTTTCAACATAAATCATCATAGAAACAAACAAAAACTAAGTTGGATACATCTATTTTCATATAGAATGCAACCGAGGACAAAAAAATCTAATTAATTTTAAGCCAGCAACTGTCTTTTAAATATGAAAAACATGGGACATTGGGGCTTTCTGGGGTGGTCAAGGGAATATTTTGATGTTTCACTTGAACAGGCATGAATACTGATATAGATATCGGTCTAATCCTAATGAAACATGTTCATGGCAAAATGCACTGGGCACGTCTGCCATCAGACAGACTTAATAACCCAGTCAGTGGGAATTTGAGCAGCAATAAGAGGAAAGCATACTTCTTTCACTGTTTTTAAAACAAGTCCACATTCTTCTCAACTCTATCTGTAGTTTGGGTTAGATCTGGGTAATCAAATGTATTTATCTTACACAACTTTGGGAACAATGTAACACAATCCTAATTTACCAAGCCACCAATAAAACATCTCCTGGTAAGTCAAACATATTTTTTTTTTCATATGCCACAAATCATTCAATCAGCTCAATTTTTAAACCCAACACGACACATCCCTACTCTGTACCTTAGGATTTGTTGTGTACCTTAGGATTTGTTGTGTCAAGTCTTCCTAACATGAGATATGCTCAGGCGGCTGAATCAATCTGAATCATGTTGTACAAACAATACAAGTGTGCTATTTCCTGTGCTGAAGTCTGCAGGGGTTGTGTGTTTTAACTCACCAATAAATCTGCAGTACATCAATGTAGCAATCTTTCCCCTGATGTATAAGATCTAAACTACCAGACGTGCCGAAAGCTTGATTTTTTATATAACAGGAGTAATCTCACCTTAAAGGAATAGTTCACTCAAAATTAACATTTTGTCATCATTCACCATCTATTCACTATTCATCAATTATTCCATACAATGAAAGTCAATGGGGTCCGAATTTTGTTCATTTAGACCAGTTAGAGCCATTTATATTTCTATTTTTCTATTTTTACACACTGCATTATCTTTTGTTTCCATTTTATCATGGATGGCAACCAGCATTAAGGTGCAATACACTATGTTGGAGTATCAACCAGATATTACTGGTGCTGGATTACTTATAATATTATTTATATTATTACCATATCAATATTGAATTATCGCCAATTCCAGTATATTGCGACACCCTTACATTCACTGTATGGGCAAGACATTTCAAAACATCTCCATCTGTGTTCCACAGAAGAAATAAAGTTGTACAGGTTTGGAAAAACGTGAGGGTAAGTAAACAATGACCGAATTTAAATTTTTGGGTGAACTGTCTCTTGAAGGACCTGATGGAAAACTCTCAAAGCCCTGTGGGTATTTTAAACTATTCATTGGGCAGTAGAGATGGTGCATGGATTCAGATGGCACTCACAGATGTCCATCTACGAGCTGGAGTTGCAGTGGAAAATTTCCATTGTTTCCAAGCAACCGTAGAGAGTGTGTTCGGAAATGTCCACAAATATCTCCTTCATACCATACAGCCGTGTTGCACTATGCAGCCTGGCTGATTATAACAATGACAGGAAGTTAGTTTGGGAACCTCAACGATCTTTCCCCAGAATTCCCAACCGCGGCATGTCGAAACACACCCTCTGCCGTTCTTTTTCAATCTCTCTTAGTTATGTTACCCGTTTATCTCAGCGTTTCGTGATCGACACCTCCTCTCGCTTACTGCTGCACCTCCCACTGAGCGATTGTCTTCAAATCTTTTTTTTAAATAACATTTTTCTTTTTCAATTAGATATGGCATTAAATCTCTGCTCTCACCACTTATATATTTACTATATCTTTAGATAGAAATATATATGTATATATTTTGACAACAAACATTGCAATATATTTTCTTTTTTTTTCTTTTGTATTGCAGGAGCCCTGATGTAGTACTTTTTTTTCCTTTGAAATCATTGGGAGAGTTTGTCGATTTTTGGAAGTTTCTCTGTGATGGGGCTTTGCTTTGGAAACTGAGTGAATGAAGGAGGGTTGAGAGGCATTTCGATCCGTTTAGGGGTTGAATGAAACCTTTCCCTCCTACATTTCACTCATTCCCTCCTTTATCCAACCCTGCGCTACCTAAAGCTAGAGTCTCAAAGACCTTTGAATAGGAACGACTGCTAGAGTCTTCGTGTGGGGAAGGAAAGCAAAGAATAAAGAGAAACAATGAACAAACGCAGAAAAGCTACACAGCAACAGCAGATATCTCTCCCTATCTGTTCACGGGCCCGTCTGCCTCTAATTCCTCCCTACCTCTCTGCACTCTTCCCGCCTTTCTGCCTGTGCTCGATCCATCCAGGAGAGGCTGTTAGGCGTTCACAGTGAGACAGAGAAAGTGGTAACGTTTTTGGGGGAGGTTTTGGTGGGGAAGGAGGGGTGATAAGTATATGGCATCAAACACAAACAATCGAACGAACGAACAAACAAACAGCAAAACAAGAGCCTTTCTTTCATATCGAAGGGTGTTGAGAGAGAAGAGAAGGGAGATGCATCTACCCTTTACATACTCTCTCCAACTTGTCCCCCCTTTTCAGATGGACTCTAGACCTTGTTGCTCAGTGGGCGGCACTTGACGTCTCCAAGCCGATCCGATGCCAAGAGACCAAGCACGCAAGCTTGGTCGAGAGGTCCTTTAAAGGTGTGTGCTGGCCACATGTATACATATATATTTACACATATACATACACATGCACACACACCACACAAACACAAGCTTGAGAAAGCTCAGTGTATCCACCCGGCCCTCCTTAGTGCTAAAGTTCAAAATTTCAACAATAGAAAACCGAACAAAAAAATAAAAGTATAGTAACCATACATCCGCAGTGAAAATGGCTCCAGACATTTTTTCGCTTTTTTTTTCTTGTTTGTTTACAAAATAGTCAATAACACTCTATACTGTGTCATCAATTGCATGAAAAAAATCCCAAAGACTCGATTCAAGCGGTCGAGACTTTCGTGTTTGAGCTGTTTTTCCAGACCATTGTGGATCAGGAGGGGCGGAAGGTGGACCCGTGGTGGATTCGTTTATGCATAAGCTTTCCGAGGCAATGCGTTGCAGTATGAGAGACATAAAAAGAGACACTTTTTTGACAGCCTAAAAACATCTAGACAGGTTAATGTGAAACAATATATCTCTTAAAACTGCTTTTTTCCTATTTTCTGGAGTCAAGAAATCAAATGAACAAGTGCACATGGAAAGCATTTCGTGCATAAGGTCCAAGGTGTCTTTGACAGAGAGAAGAGAAAGGAGAGAGGGAAAGAAAGGTCAAAACGTAAGACAAAAAAAGGGCAAAATTGGGGAAAGGGTCCTGGGGCTTGGCATATTTAATCCTGGTGAAGGCCAGATAAAAAAGCTTGAGCAGAAGAATAAAAAAAGGAAAGCAAAAAAAGGTAACAGAGAGGAAAAGAGAGAGACCCCTGTCCCGCCATTGTTCATTTCCGCCCCTGCCCAGACTCCAGGAGTGTGTGAACGTTCTGTATGTGTATACGTATGTATGTGAGCTACACCAGAGTGTAGGATTTGGAGTACGCCCCAGCATTCTGCTTTTGCAGTCTGCCCAGACCGGACGAGCTGCTCTCGAGCAGAGAGTCTCTGGATCCCCCGACCTTGGAACTGCCGGGCGTTGGGCCGATGCCTCCCGTGGAGCCTGCGCTTGCTCCTGCTCCAGCGGCAACTGCCCCGCTTGGGACCGAGGAGATGGAGGAGGTGCTGGGCATGGTGAGAGTCCTCTGGGGCAGGGTGGCTGTGCCTGAGCTGATGCTGGAGCTCCCAGCAGCCCCGCTTGAAGCTGGGCCTGATGTACCAGAGGCCCCTGAGCTGGTCAGGCTGCTCAGGCCGCCGTGGCCTAGTGTCAGGGCCTGCTGCTTGGAGGGTTCTAATGTCATGTGTCGGCCCTGTGTGTGGTATGCACGGGCGGCAAGGCTCCGGATAGAGGCCTCGCGAGGCGGGACCACAGGGCAGGGGTCGTGCAGCTCTGCTTGTTTCCGGAAGAAAGGGTCTGTCTTCATGTAGAGGGGGAGGTTACAGTACTCACCTGTGGGAAAAGATACAAGTGGGAAAAGATACAAGTTGCAAGTCGCACGGTTAAATTTGTAGCAATAGCAAACAATACATTGATATTGGGTCAAAACTATAGATTTTTATTTTATGCCAAATGTCATTAGGACAGTAATTAAATATAATTAGTACATTTCTTATCGTAAATATATTAAAACGTAATTATTGATTAGTAATATGCATTGCCAAGAACTTCATTTGGACAATTTTAAAGGTGGTTTTCAATTTTATTTTATTTTTTCGCAACCTCAGATTCCAGGTTTTCAAATAGTTGTATCACAGCCAAATATCGTGCTATCCTAACAATATCAAACATCAATGGAAAGCTTATTTATTAAAATTCTGGAAATTACACAAGCTGGACATCACAGCTCCAACAATAAACGTTTAACACCCCCAAAATGTGTTGTCAACTCACTCTTGTTGGCGCGGTGGGGAATGGGCACTGCCACGTTTTTGCCGCGGTCGTAATCCTGCGGTTTGGGCGGAGAGGCAGTGAAGCGACAGATGCCCGGTTCGGATGGTGTGCTCATAGAGGTCATGCTGTCTGCATTATCATTGGTGCCTGTGGTCATCTGATCAGAGGAGCTGTCAGAGATGAAGCACTCGGTGATCTCGAACTTGGCGTGCTGTAGGTGCTCCTCCAGCTTAGCGTGTTCGTATGCTCGGGCCAGCTCCTCGTACGTGGAAGACGCACTCTCTGTGGACACCATACTGTTTCGTCCCTTATCTGAGCACAGGAGAGAACAGAATGAGTGTTAACACTCTTCATATGCTGGTGAAACAGACCCTTTCTGTCAAATTTTTGGCCAGAATAAGACCAAGTCTGGTTATAGGGACCATAAATATTCTTAAATTCTGAAATGTGTGTGTGTGTGTAAGTTTGTGGACCTGTGTCCTGGGACAGGCTGGCGCTGTAGCTGTCACTCTCAGTGACCGTAATGCCATGCTGGGAGCCCACTGTCCGCCAGTCTGAGGTGAGAGTGCGAGCAGGTGTGGACGCCTGGCATTTAGTCAGAGTCCACTGGCTGGAATAGCGGTTTCTCGTGCTGTGCGCAGACTTCACACTCTTCCTCGATACTGGATCTGGGAAAAGTAGTAATAGAGAGTTTATGAAACATTCACTAATTATACTATCTTCCATCTGTTATGGAATGAGTGGGTGAGCTGTGACATACTGGTGCCTGGCCTGATGTCTGACATGTCAATCAAAGGGCCTGTGTTCTGGATGAGGGCGGGGTGATGCACAGACACGCCTGTACAGAAGCTCTGAGGGTTCACTGATTGGCTGAACTCAGTGTCTGTCACAGGGATGGTGGCCTTGTCTTCACCTATCGAACCCAACAGAGAAATCATACCTTGAGGAGAAATTTAGTTTCAGGAGTTCAGCATTTTTTTCATTAATGTTTCTTTTAGGAATCAACTCAACTTTGTTATATATAATGCAATAGCACATGATTTGCATATGTGCAAACACATACACACTGACCTATCTGTTTGATTCCCTCTTTGTCCTCGATGAGCAGTTGCACACGGGGGATATCTATGTGCAGTCGGGGTCCCTGAGGTGGGCCTTTCACAGGAGTGTCAAAACTTCGATTGTTCTTACTGCTCCAGGTACAAAACAAACACAGACAGACACACAAGACAGAGGGAAAAAATGTATTGCCACTGCCACTTCCTTAAACACAAATTACGTAAGGAATTCATTTTGAGTTTTATTTCTGGAGTTTAATCTGTAGACAGATTTCTAAATATATCCTTACCTGATAAGCATCTCAGCCAAGCTCTTAGCATCTACAAATGGAAATGAGAGGACATTTAATCTGATTATCAAAATGTGTAATACAAATGTGAAAATATGAAATACACAAAATAGAAACTGTGGTGGCCAAAATTGTAAGAATACCTTAAATATCTGAAATTATTGACCTTTTTTGCCTCCAAAACATGATTTAATTTCATAAGGTTCATGAAACATGCAGATGGTTGCTCTGAGCACAACAGATATCAGATGAAGTGAGTCGTACTGTTTTTATCCACTTTAATATTTGGTATGTCCACCTTTTGCAACAATTACAGCAGCACATCTTTCTGGCATAGTATCAACATATTTCCTGAGAACTTCAACACTAATGTTATCCCATGCATTCTGCGATTCAAGCCAAAGGCTTTCCTTTGAATGTTTAATAGATATGTCCAGTTTATTTTCCAACTCGCCCCAAATTTTCTCAATGGAGTTGAGGTCCGGACTTTGATGGGGCCACTCCATCATTTTCAATGTTCCAGCAGATTCTTTCCATCGCAAGTAGTTCCAGCAATAGTTCGTTAATCGTAATGGCCAATTCAACAAAAACAACTGAAACCTCTCAAATATGCTAAGTGTTCTAACAATCTTAGCCACCACTGTAAATATAAAATTCTATTCAAACAGCATTCTCTCTCACCTCTAAGTCTCTTGAGTCTCTTTTCTTTGCGTTTTTTGCGGATAATGAAGAGTAGGGCCATGCCCAATGTGACCAAGATGACAGGGCAGCCGATAGAGAAAAGCTTTTTAACATCATCCCCTTCCCCTCGTGCTGACTTAATAGGCGGAATAGTGCCTGCGGAGGAAAGGAAATAGAGATATGTACAGAGATCGAGATAAGGCTCACGTCAGCTCTTATCTCTAAAATTCAGGCCTAAAAACAGCTTAATTAATTGATTTAGCTGCTAATTGTACATGTTCTTTTGTGTTGTCCTCTATTACATGCCCTGGCCCTGGTGGAAATATATTTGTACATCCGAACAATTATTGAATGAAAATTGAGTGATTTGACTAATAGTGGCAGAATTACTAGAAAACGAAACTCTTTCTTGCTTGTAAACTTACTACCGTCATAATCCAGTGTGGCAAACTGGGAGCTCTGGTTTCCGCACCCGGCGCTGTTGCATGTCTTCATCTTTAGCTCATACCAAGTGGCCTCACGCAGTTCGGCGAGGAAGATGTCAGCCGAGGCATTGGTCCGCACGCTCTGCCAAGCCCAGGTGCCTTTGGGGCGGAACTCTAGCAGGACAGCAGTAATGGGGCAGCCACCGCTCGTCCAGCCCTGCAGGTTGAGGCGGGCATGGGTGGAGTTGATGTGAGTGAAGAGGGGCTGGTCTTTATTGAACTGCGGCTCTGCGAAACAAGAAAAGATTACATTTTACAGTATATATTAATATGTCATGAATAAAGCGCTTGCACCTATGTCACGGTTTGGTCAGTTACTCGGATATTCGGATGCAAACGACAGGTTTGCATGGATACTGTACTACTGAAGACGTTATGCTGTCTAAACCATGGAAAAAACGTTTGGAAGTTGCTTAATCATATAGAGAAGGACTTAAGTAATAAAGGGCATTATATTTTAACTAAAGTTAATGGGTGGAAAAGATCCATACGAGAAGGGTAAGTTAAGATATTAGTCTAATATTTCCCCTACGCGGCAAGCAATGATAAGCACAAACACGAGTATTGTCAAGATTCTTGCCCTGGAAATCCTGGTTCAGTTTGGCCAACCACAAACGCCTTCTTTCCTCAGTTTTTGGCACTCTTCTCCTTGATTTGCTTTAACTTTTAGCAGTCTATATTACTCTGAATGTTTTTCCCTGTCAAACCAATGAATACAGCCCAAAACATGACAATAATTGACAATTTTCAGCAGAAATAATCAGAAAAATGTGCAAGTTCGGTTTGGTTCAGTGGCATTGTTTACATTAAGTGCCGCCAATGTGGCCGATTGACGATGTCTCTTGAAAACACCCTATTGATACAATAGATTAATTACCATATAATCTAATTTCATGTCTAAATGTCGCATACAACACCCAGCTGATTTAGATTTATCTTAGAATTTTACAATTTTCTTAAATAGGATTTCACTACTTTTCAAACTTTTTTTTAAAGGAATTACTCCGTAAGGATGCATTAAGTTAATCAGAAGTTGTTATAATGATTTCTGAAGGATCATGTGACACTGAAGAATGGAATAAAGGCTGCCGAAAATTCTACTTTGCCATCACAGAAATTTGTTATATTTGCATCAATTACATTTTAAATATATATTGCTCGGTGAGCATAAGAGACTTCTTTAAAAAACTAAAATTTACAGACCATCAAGTTTTGAACGGTAGTGTTTATGACATTTTTCTTTACATATTTCTCAAAGCTAAAGTAGAAAACAAGCCTATTCAATTCTAATGGTTAGTGAAATGGAGGGAAATAGTCATAAGGAACTAAATGAATACCATTTTTGGTGCAAGAACCTTGATTAAACGTAACATCAGGGAAGTAAACTATCTACAAGAAGTTTAATATATAGCTATTTAGAATTGCTCACCTCTGCCGTGAGTCTTGGCCTCAATGATCTCGCTGATGCGACCAGCTCCCACACTGTTTTTTGCTGCAAGTTTGACTTTGTACCAGGTACCACAACGCAGATTTTCCAACTTGGAAGAGCGTTCACTGGAGCTAATGAAGACATCCTTCCACTCCTCGGTGTTATCTACTGAATACTGCAGCACAAAACCTGAACATGCACAGACATATGCAATATATTACTGATAGGATTTTATTAATGATATTATTATATTGTATGTTATATTATCAGTTCATGCAATTCCTGTAAATCAAATTCATCATGTTGGCATTGCAAGCCTAACTCGGAACACTTCCTAACATCACCACCAGATGACGCACTGACCATGCAAACTAATCTTAGAGTAACAATCTCAGATGAAGTGCTGATCAGATTGCTGTAAACCTCCATTAGTAACCCAGACAGAGAGATAAATGCTGACTGCACAGTTATGCAAATAAATGCACAATATGGCGTCGCCCATCATTAGGAGCGGCCTGGATTTGGTGTCTCATTTTGGCTTTGGCAGATGGCAAAATAAAGCGCGCCACATCAGAAGGATTTACCCACTGACAGCCTTGTATTCTTCTTATTTTCCTCCCACCTTTGCATACACAAACACCACAGACATCTCATTTTTATTTTTATTTTTACCTAAATTACTGTGAGATGCAAGCAGTTTGACAGTAACATGTGACACGGTGACAGATTAATCACAGTCTGAAAGACAGACATATGGACAGCAAAAAAAGAGAGAGTCTGCAAAATGTAAAGAAACAAATCTTAGAGATAGAGAAAAGAAAATGAAAAAGGGAGAGAGATAAAAAAGAGACCTTTACTTTGAGGAGCCAACTACATAAAATACTGAGGGGACCAGAAAGAGAAAGGACAGGTGCTTGTACCTCTGATGGAACTTCCTCCATTGTCTCCGGGGATCCAGGCCAGAGTGATTGAAGAAGTAGATGTGGTGGAAACTGTCAAACGTGGTTGATCTGGAGGCACTATAACATAGGACACATAGAGATTGATGGAAATTTTTCTTTTAACATTCAAACACCAGCAGCCAGTCAATATTTGGCTGCTAAAATATATTTAATATTTTGGCCACCATGGTTTTCCTAGCATGTGTTTCGATGTAAATCAACTTTTACTTGTCCTGAAACAATATATATATATATATATATATATACGTATATAATCTATATCGCCACCCTATAGATGTGGTCACATTAACAGTTGTTTTGAAAATTTTTGTTGTCGAAATTGAGTCATCAATAGGACTCTGTGAAATTGAGAATTTTACTTGAGAGCGAAATATTCACCCTCACAGATTTTGCCTCAGGTTTAATTTGGTCACACAAATTGCCAAACTGACCAACATAAGGCTACTTTGAAAGTGACTTATGAGCTTTATGCACTGCTATTGACAATGGACCTTTTTTTGCCCAAATTCAAGCCAAATTCCATGTGACTGCACCTTAACCCTAAAATCTAATCTTAAAATCTTGTTCATAGGAATGTTGTCCCAGAAAATTTTACAGGGCAGGGTGAAAATATGCGCTTACTTACCTTGTACCAGCAGGTTTACGATGATTGTGTCAAACCCCAGTGTGTTGGTGGCCGTGCAGGTGTAGTACCCAGAATCCTCAGCTTTCACAGAGCGCAGCACCAGGGTTCCATTTGAAAGAATATTCCGTTGACCATCTTGAGTAACTGGGATGGCAGTGTCCTCACTGTAAGGATCAAATAAGTCATATTGGCCTTCTCATCTTTGAATAAATTAGAGGTGAATGTCTGAGAAGAGTCAGAAGACTGGAAAAAATATTTGGGTTTGTAAATCTAAACCTTTAAGTTTCTATATTTCAAGGACTCATTGGAAAAACACAGTGATGAAAGCTGATCCTGACCTGTCTTTGGTCCATTTGATGGTGGGTGTTGGCTCTCCCACTGAGCTGCACGGCAGCCGAACTTCCTTCATCCATGGAGTGGTCACCGTTCCTCCGAAAGACAGGATTTTAGCAGGAGCTGAGTATGACAAATAAAGAGTCATGTATTAATATACTGGTGAACTAGACTGATTTATTTTTTGGTATTTTTGCCTTTATTGTGATAGCACAGGAAGCGAAATGGGAGGGAGAGAGAGAGGGGGGCGGGATCATGAAAGGTCTGCGAGCTGGGACTCAAACTCGGGACGTCCGAAATGCAATAGCACTTTATGTCGGCACACTACCTATGAGGCTAACCAAGCCAACTTAGATGGACATATTTGACCACTGCGCTCAACTCTTTTGCAGAGTCTCATGCATGACACAACACTATTTAAAAAAATATGATACTCAAGTTCAATTTTAAATTTTATTTTTGCATATTTCGACATTGAGTTTTATTTCCCATTCCACTTCACTGCACCTCGCATTTTTAAATACAAAACATTTTCTGTGTAAACCTCCCCATTAAAAGTATATTTTCTACAATTTAAAATGACACATGTTATATATATATATGGGCATTTAGAGTATTCAAATATATTTTTTTTACTACAATGGAAATGTACATACATGAAGAACATACATGTACGTACATACATGAAAATCGGCCATCAAGGGAGGCTTGCTCTTTAAACCAGCTGCAAATTACTTGTTAAATAAGAACACACACACACACACACACACACACACACACACACACACACACACACACACACACACACACACACACACACACACACACACACACACACACACACACACACACACACACACACACACACACACACACACACACACACACACACACACACACACACACACACACACACACACACCATGGATTTTCTGACCCAAGAAATATTGATTGAACTGCCCCCTTCATTGTCTGGTATATTGGCCAGGTCATTGTCTGCCATCACTTTCTCATTTAGATGCTTTTACTCCTCTCCACATAATAAATGACAGGCTTTACCTCCATCCATCAGGAGAAAATCAAAGAAAAGGATGAGAAGAGAGCATCAGTGACAGATAATGACCTGTAACACCCAGTTCTCACTCAGGTCATTTGCCTTATCAGGCAATTGCACAATTTCTACATGATTGCTAAGTAAATAAAGCTAAATTACAGACAGGAAACCTCAAACCTCAATTTCTGCATAGATACTGTCAAACTGTCTGTCTTCTTGAGATCAAGTACTGATTTTAGTGCATATGTTTAGGTACAGAGGTGTTCACCTTTCCCAGCAGGCTCCACAGTCACCTTCTCGCTGATATTACCCCGACCAGCAGTGGTGACGGCGGCTGACCAGATCAAATACTGCTGACCCCGGTTCAGGTGGGTGATTCTGTATATCAGCAGCTCAGGGTTGGCTTCATATTCGCTGGGTGCCTGGGATCATTGCAGAAACACATACAATTACAAATGTGCCCAGAGCTGATAAAGACAACAGCATAAGTTGTTTACTTCTATAGTCAGTTTTCTCTTGTATCTCTTTCGAATTAAAAAAAAATGTAGGCGGGCCTTTAATATTCTATTCAGGAAACCAGTTTGAAAACAGTAATTATTCTTCTAGTTGGTCATACTACTGAGACAGAATTTATTTAGCTGTGAACTATAAAGTTTATAGCTAGTTACCCGAGTTAAAGTGCAGTCACATCTATCATTGGTCTGAAATATTTAGGGGACAAAATCTTGTAATTTCAATAGGAATCAGTGTGGCCGTGAGTTTCGCATGGGCATAAAAAAGTTGCTTACACAGAGTGTAAGTGCAGCAAATTCACATCAGCAGGTTGAAACCATTGTGGAATCTGTGTGAATAAATCATACTTTTCCACATGAAGCTCCGGATCCCATTTATTCCAACTGAAATGACAATAACGGTTTGCTGCGTTGACAAACAAAGTAGCTTGGTTTAAAAGCCACTTATGTGTGAGATGTGCTTTATACATTAATAAATGATTGACAGTGGACCTTTTCCCCGCAAAATTTTGCACCTTAATTACAGATTCAGTTTAAAAGTAACACATTTATAACTTAGTCCTGAGCTTTGTTACCATCACAATAATGAATGTTGTACACAACATAAATGCACTTGCTAAGAATGAACATGTGTGTTTGCACAGAGAATACTTTTGGCCTTGCTTTAGGCTTCAGCTCTTATTAAAATGCTTTTTAAAGCTAAACATGAAAGATGATGACTTGTTTTCAAGCAGAATTTATACTGGACTCTTTAAAGGTGAAGATGAATGCATAACTCTTGGTGTGGCGGCACCTGGAGAAAATGATTATTCAAACACAATTCTTTCCTTTACACTTGACTTAATAGTGTTTGCTATATAACACACTAAGATATTTCTGCTGCTTTTATTTATGAGTGAAAAAGGCTGAACTATGTGTCTGTATGTGCGTTTGTGTGTGTGTGTGTGTGTGTGTGTGTGTGTGTGTGTGTGTGTGTGTGTGAGAGAGAGAGAGAGAGAGAGAGAGAGAGACCCAGGAGGCCTTACACAAGTAGATGAGAGGGTAAAAAGACAATACCCCTAGACACACTAGATCAGTCAGCCTCAGATAACACTAACAATAGAGGCCGACTAATGAGAGATATCTGCTGCTCACCTCAGCATGCGTGAGACACACACACACGCACACACACTCCACGATGAGTATTTCTATTATTATATCCACCTTTCATTGTAATGCACAACAGAAACAAAAATGTACGCTGTACACACACACATAAATAACATGACGTTAGGCTGTGCTTCCAGCTCTCTGTAATTGTAGTGTGTTTAAGAGAGCCGTGTGTCTGCTGTCCAAACGCGTGCTCATCACAGTCAACGTCTCCTGCCCGCAGACATGCAAACACACACAGTGTCATTCCCACCGATCGCCCTGAATGCTGCCCTGCCATCCTCCGTCATACCCCTCACCCCTAACACACACACACACACACACACACACACACACACACACACACACACACACACACACACACACACACACACACACACACACACACACACACACACACACACACACACACACACACACACACACACACACACACACACACACACACACACACACACACAGTTGTCTTAATTCATGATGAGATGATGGTTTGAGACTAATGGACTTTGGATAAATATATTCCCATCTTCTGTTCCCAATCAGAAACATCTCTCTCTTTTTATAGCAGCTGTCTTCTGAGGGAGCATTTTAACTGAAATGGAACCTCATAAGTGATTGATTTGGAACACTTTACATTTAATTTCCACAATTGATTTTAATAAATAAATAAATAGTAGATGATAGTAGACCACCTTGGTCGGCCATCTTGGAATAACTCTTTCCCTGCATGTGAATATGCCTACTTCCATACTATATAGCAGGAGAAAAACGAGTAGTATGCGCAAATTAAAGCATTCACAAAACAGTAGGCGACAAATACCCAGATGACATGCTATTTCCATGGAGTTTCCGTAAGACCTTTGTTCATCTTCGGAAAACAAATTAAGATATTTTTGATGAAATCGCTTTTTGACGCTGCATAGACAGCAACACAACTGAAATGTTCAAGGCCCAGAAAGGTAGTAATGACATCATTAAAATAGTCAATGTGACATCAGTGGTTCAACCTCAATTTTATGAAGCTACAAGAATACTTTTTGTGTGCAAATAAAACATAAATAATGACTCTGAATAAATTATGCATTTATAAATGAATGATGCATTTATATAGCGCTTTATTGTGTATTGTGTACACCCAAAGTGCTTTAAAATCATGGGGGGGGGGGGGTCTCTCCTCAACCATCTCTACTCACATCAACAGTCATGAAGGTTTTTGAGAGACTTTTAAAGAACCACATTTGCTCCTCCATCCCTGTTACTTTGGACCCTGATGATGCCATCTCTCAGGTCCTGCACTCTTCCCTCACACACATTGACAGCAAAAATGGCAACTATGTCAGGCTGCTATTCATTGACCATAGCTCAGCTTTCAATACTATAGTCCCCATCAAGCTAGCTATTAAACTCACAGACCTCGGCCTAAACTCTTCACTCTGTGACTGGATTCAAGATTTCCTCACCGGAAGACCTCAAGTGGTGAAAGTAGGCCAGTTCACCTCCAACTCCATCACCCTGAACGTAGGAGCCCCACAGGGTTGTGTCCCGAGTCCCCTGCTCTACTCTCTCTACACACACGACTGCGTGTCCTCTCACAGCTCCACTTCTATTGTCAAATTTTCTGATGATACTGTGGTTCTGGGCCTCATTTCCAACAATGATGAGACCGCATACTTGGATGAGGTAGAGAGACTTACATTATGGTGCCAGGACAACTGTCTCTCTCTGAACGTGAGCAAAACTAAAGAGCTGATTGTGGACTTCAGGAAGCGACAGCTCCTCTTAAGATCAGTGGGACCCCTGTGGAGAGGGTGAGCAGCTTCAAGTACCTCGGTGTAAACATCTCAGAGGACCTGACTTGGACTACACACATTCAAACACAGGTTAAGAAAGCCAGGCAAAGACTGTACCATCTGCGACAGCTGAGGAAATTCAGGGTCTCACCAGCTATACTGAAAACTTTCTATTCAGGGGCCATAGAAAGTGTACTGACTCAGTGCATCTCAGTGTGGTATGGAAACATCTCCAATCAGGACTGCAAAGCTCTGCAGAGAGTTGTGCGCTTAGCTGAGCGCATCTCAGGGTCTACTCTCCCCTCTCTGCAGGACATCTACCTCAAACGCTGCAAAAGCAGAGCTGCTAAAATCATCAAAGACTCAAATCACCCTGGTAACAGTTTCTTCATTTTACTGCCATCTGGCAAGCGCTTTCGGAGCATGACAGCAAAAACTGAGAGATTTAGGAGGAGCTTCTTCCCTCAGGCCATCAGGCTCCTAAACTCAAACTCGGTCTGATCACATCAACATGACTCAATTTAATAAACAATAAGATATTCACTATTCTTCATCATCCGTATTGCTGCTATATATATATATATATATATATATATATATATATATATATATATATATACCCTGTACAACCTGTTTGCACATTCCTGCTTATGTTATTATTTATTAAGTCCACAGTATGCTATCCTACAAATGTAAATTTATTGCACAACCTATTCTTTATTTTTTCTTATTAATTGTATTTTTTTAACCTATATTTATGTATATTCTCTTGCGTTGTGTTACAATATTTTGCACTGTCCATTGAGCGGACCTGACCTGACTTACATTTAACTACTGATTATATTCTGTATAATTGAGTATGTGAGGAATAAAACCTTGAATCCTTGAATCCACCAGTATGCAGCATCCACTTAGATGATGCAACGGCTGCCACACGACAACAGCGCCATTGTGCTCACCACACACCAGCTACAGGTGGAGAGGAGAGAGAGTCATTGAGCCAATCAAGTGGATGGGGATTATTAGGAGGCCATGATTGATAAGTGCCAGTGGTGGGAATAGTGCCAGGACACCAGGGTTACACCCCTAGTCTTTACCAGATGTGCCATAGGATTTTTAATGACCACAGAGAGTCAGGACCTCGGTTTAACATCTCATCCGAAAGATGGTGCTTTTTGACTGTATAGTGTCCCCGTCACTATACTGGGACGTTAGGACCCACACAGACCATAGGGTGAGCACCCCCTGCTGGCCTCACTAACACCTCTTCCAGCAGCAACCTAGTTTTCCCAGGAGGTCTCCCATCCAGTGCACAGTGCAATTATTGTGTACATACATGTTTATACATTGTACTTATATTTTTTAAAAAAATAACTATATGTAGTTACATCTGTAATTAATTTCTGTAATTACATTTATAATTAAACTGTTGACCTATCCCTTACACCTTAACCACACTTAAACCTACCCATACCACCAAACCTGTCCCTAACCATACCCTGTATACCACCTCAATAGTAGCAAACGTATTTTACAATACAATATGACCACAATAAGTACATTGTACTTATTTTTTGATGCAAGCACATAGTAGTTAAGGTGACCTAATATTAGGCGTTGTCACTGCGGTTGTGTATTGACACCGGCGGTAGTGCACGTGACGTCACGCACTCTATAACAAGCATAATACAAAGTTTTGTATACAAGTGTAATAATAGTAACAGTTGCAAATTATTTTATTTAGACTATATATCTATGCTAATTCAGAAATGACCTCAAACGCCATACACAGCGTTTCCTTTAGATTGGCTGGATTGAGCACAGGAAAATACAGTTTATTCTGCATTCAGCAAATTTATTTTCTGATGAGCGATGTACCTTGTTATGAAATTGAAATCTCCGCCAAGCAAAGTCTTTATCGTCTATTTTCGATCTCTAAATTCTGATTTTATACACAATAATTTTTGTTTCTATATCGTGTGAATATATCCTCGATCGCATTCTGCAACGAGAATAATCAGAGCAGAGCTTGTTATCGCAAGTTTTATTTTGATTTCGAGTCCGCTATTAGCTTATAGCCCATTAGCAAAGCCAGCGCTGGGTGCAGCTAACGCAGCTAATACCCCTTTTTTACACACGCTACACACATTTAACACTGTTTCAATGTTCAGCTGGTTGACATTTGAAAGTGGTCCCATACGTGAAGTTTCTACTGCACAGTGATCAGAGTAGAAGTCAGAAAGATCTGCATGTCTACACTGCATACTGTATGATTGAGTATTGCTGCTTGCTTCACACGCAACGGCACAAACATGCGATTCACTTCCGGTTTGTCGTTGACGCGTGTTCTGAGCTGAATCTCCGTCAAGCCAATATTTATCGTCTATTTTCTATATAAAATTCTGATTTATACACAATAATTTGTGTTTTTATAACGTGTGAATATATCCCCGATCGCATTCTGCAACGAGAATAATCATGAGACGCAGCTGATTTATTATCGCAAGTTTTATTTTGATTTCCCGAGTCCGCTATTGCTTATAGCCCGTTAGCAAAGCCAGCGCGGGTGCCGCTAACACAGCAAATACCCTTTTTACACACGCATACACACATTTAACACTGTTTCACTGTTACTTGCTTAAATGGCGGATTTGTGTCTACCTTTGTGTGCAGGTGAGGGACACGTTCGAGCTGCATTCGGCGCAGCTCGAGCTGGAGGCCGTGGAGAGACGGATCCGCGAGCTGCTTGGGAAAAAGGCCAGCTGAGGAAACGGATAGCAACGCTGGAATCATCTCGGGCTGACGCTCATAAGTCCGGGGTAAGTATGCAGCGCGCTGCTAACACTCCCATCACCTCTACTCCGTGTGTTTCTCTGCACAGGCCCCGTGCACCCGGGACGCGATCGTCACAGATGGCCTTCACTCCGGCGCCGGGAATCCACGGACCCTTGGTGCAGCAGCGGAAGACGCGATCCAGGCCCCGGGCGACGACTTCTCCCCCCTCGGTCTTCGACATCTCATCCCGGAACCGCTCGCCCCTCTCTGCGAGACTGATCGTGACGCTGTGGTCATCGGAGACTCAATCGTCCGCATGTCCGTGCTACGCTAGCTGAAGGTAAAGTGCACACTCATTGTCTCCCAGGTGCTCGTGGTTCTTGATGTTTCTGTGCAGATACCCGCGATCCTGAAGGATGACGAGAGCGTTGCAGCTGTTGTGATTCACGCGGGGGCTAACGACACAAGCTGCGGCAGACGGAGACACTGAAGAGGGACTTCAGGAGCCTGATCGAGACGGTACGCAGCACATCGCCCGCGACGACGATCATCGTGTCAGGACCTCTTCCCACGTATCGACGAGGACACGAACGGTTCAGTAGACTGTTTGCTTTAAATGAATGGTTGTTTTCATGGTGTACAGAGCAGAAAATTCTCTTTGTCAATAATTGGAATCTTTTCTGGGAGCGTCCTAGGCTATTTCGTGCTGATGGCCTGCACCCCAGCAGAGTCGGTGCGGAACTCCTGTCGGACAACATCACCAGGACGCTACGCTCTATCTGACTAGTAAGCCAATTCTCAGTAACAGCTATGATGACTTTTGTTCTACCCACTTAAATGATAAAGGTACTTGCAGTGTCAATCTATACAGACTGTGTCTGTTCCCGAATAGTGAGTTCAAAATATAAATTTAATGCAGGATCTAGAACAAATCTGATCGTGATTAAACCAGAAAAATGCAAAATAAATGAAAAAAACAATTTTTAAAACTTGGGCTCCTAAATATCCGATCACTCACACCGAAAGCAGTTATTGTAAATGAAATAATCACAGATAATAGTTTTGATGTACTCTGTCTGACTGAAACCTGGCTTAAAACAAATGATTATTTTGGTCTAATGAATCTACTCCACCAAGCTACTGTTATAAGCACGAGCCTCGTCAGACTGGTCGTGGCGGCTTTGTCGCAACAATATATAGTGATATTCTCAATGTTACTCAGAAAACAGGATACAGGTTTGACTCATTCGAAATACTTATGCTCAATGTTAAACTGTCAGATAAGCAAAATAAATCTGTCCTATCTCTTGCTCTGGCTACTGTGTATAGACCGCCAGGGCCAGATTTACAGATTTTCTAAAAGAATTTGCATATTTCCTCTGTTCAGGGGAGTGTCACCGGGCCCACGCATCGTTTTAATCATACGCTAGATTTAATAATATCGCATGGAATTGATCTACTGATATAGATATCATACTCAAAGTGATGATGTTACTGACCATTTCCTTGTATCATGCATGCTGCATATTACTGATATTAACTATATGGCTCCGCGTTATCGCCCAGGCAGAATTATTATTCCAGCCACTAAAGACAGATTCACAAATAACCTGCCTGATTTATCTCAACTGCTCTGTGTACCCATAAATACAGATGAACTAGACACAATTACTAGCAACATGGGAACTATCTTCTCCAATACGTTAGAAACTGTTGCACCCTCAAATTAAAAAAGGTTAGAGAAAAACGTGCTGCGCCATGGTACAACAGTTATACCCATTCTCTCAAGAAAGAAACTCGTATTCTTGAGCGCAAATGGAGAAAAAGTAACTTGGAAGTCTTTAGAATTGCGTGGAAAAAACATTATGTCCAGCTATAGACAGGCTCTAAAAACTGCAAGAACCGAGTATATCCGCAAACTCATAGATAATCACCAATAAATCCAAGGTTTCTATTTAGCACAGTGGCTAGATTAACAAATAAACAGATGTCACCCAATCTAAATATTCCCTCACAGTTTAATAGTAATGACTTTATGAATTTCTTTACTGATAAAATAGATAATATCAGAAATACAATAACAAACGTAGATTCTACAGCGTCTAGTACTTCAGCTTCATTCATCGCACCCAAAGAAAAACTGCAGTGCTTTACAACTATAGGACAGGATGAGCTAAATAAACTTATCACTGCATCTAAACCAACAAATGTTTATTAGATCCTGTACCAACTAAACTATTGAAAGAGTTGTTACCTGTTGCAGAACAACCGCTTCTCAATATTATTAACTCCTCGTTATCTTTAGGTCACGTCCCAAAACCATTTAAGCTGGCAGTTATTAAGCCTCTTATTAAGAAACCAAAATTAGATCCTTGTGAACTGGCAAATTACAGGCCCATTTCAAATCTTCCGTTTATGTCGAAAATATTAGAAAAAGTAGTGTCTGCTCAACTGTGCTCCTTTCTGCAAAAAATGATATCTATGAAGAATTTCAGTCAGGTTTCAGGCCCCGCCATAGCACAGAAACTGCACTTGTTAAAATTACAAATGACTTGCTTCTTGCGTCAGACAAAGGCTGCATCTCGCTGCTAGTTTTACTTGATCTTAGTGCTGCGTTCGACACTATAGATCATGACATACTGATAGATCGATTACAAAACTATACAGGTATTCAAGGGCAGGCTTTAAGATGGTTTAGATCCTACCTGTCCGATCGCTACCACTTTGTTTATTTAAACGGGGAGTCATCTCAATTATCACCAGTAAAGTATGGAGTACCACAAGGATCTGTCCTAGGTCCTCTATTATTTTCATTATATATGTTGCCCCTTGGTAATATTATTAGAAAATACGGGATTAGTTTCCATTGTTATGCTGATGACACTCAACTATATATCTCA
Source organism: Ptychobarbus kaznakovi (assembly GCA_027422405.1). Lineage (NCBI taxonomy): Eukaryota > Metazoa > Chordata > Actinopteri > Cypriniformes > Cyprinidae > Ptychobarbus > Ptychobarbus kaznakovi. The sequence goes on from CM049813.1 coordinate 7,494,464, forward strand.
ACAAAACCAGATGAAACTTCTAAACTATCTAAGCTAACAGAGTGTGTTAAAAATATAAAAGATTGGATGACCAGTAATTTTCTCCAATTAAATACAGATAAGACCGAGATATTACTTATTGGACCTAAAGACAGTACACAGAATCTCCTGGATTACAATTTGCAACTAGACGGATGTAATGTTACTTCCTCTACAGTTAAAAATCTGGGTGTTATATTAGACAGCAACCTATCTTTTGAAAATCATATTTCCAATGTTACAAAAACAGCATTCTTCCATCTTAGAAACATCTCCAAGCTACGGAACATGTTAAGTGTTTCTGATGCAGAAAAAGTTAGTTCATGCATTCATGACCTCTAGACTGGACTATTGTAATGCACTACTAGGTGGTTGTCCTGCATCTTCAATAAACAAGCTACAGATAGTACAAAATGCTGCGGCTAGAGTCCTTACCAGGTCAAGAAAATATGACCATATTACTCAATTTTACAGTCTCTGCACTGGCTACCTATTAAGTTTCGTATCAGTTACAAAATATTATTACTTGCCTATAAGGCCCTAAATGATTTAGCTCCTGCGTACCTAACTAATCTTCTATCACGCTACAATCCAACCCGCTCCTTAGGTCGCAAAACTCTGGACTCTTTGGTAGTACCTAGGATAGCAAAGTCCACTAAAGGAGGTAGAACTTTTTCATATCTGGCTCCTAAACTCTGGAATAGCCTTCCTGATAACGTTCGGGGTTCAGACACACTCTCTCTGTTTAAATCTAGATTAAAGACACATCTCTTTAGCCAAGCATACATATAATGCATCTCACAATCTTGTACTGCTAGTCTTTCTGAACAAATGCACTTTATTATGCTTTAGCTTGGGTTATACTGATAATTTCATCCAGGGTTATTCCTGGATGGAACAACTGCTACGCTAATTGTCTTATTGTTTCTATGTTTCTGCCACGGGATTAACATCCCGTGGTAGCTAGGAATTACACAAGCTTCAGTCTGGATCCAACCCTTAAACGATCTGAGACGACCGAACACTTGAGAAGAGATGATGACAACCCTTTGGAGGACCTCAGAGGAAGCCAACCATCAGCAATTCTACTGACACATAGATGAGCCCCAGAGACAGATCTCCAGTGAGGAACTCGTCACCTAGACATCCATCGGGTAAAGACACTGGAACCAGTGGACTGCTTACACTCTGACTTTGCTGCAGTTGGAACAAACTACTGGTTTGTCTGGCCGGAGGGGAACTGGCCCCCCGACTAAGCCTGGTTTCTCCCAAGGTTTTTTCTCATTCTGTCACGATGGAGTTTTCGTTCCTTGCCGCTGTCGCCTCTGGCTTGCTTAGTTGGGGAATCTTCATTTCCAGCAATATCACGACTTGATGCACAAATATTATTTAAATGAACTGAGCTGGACAATGCCATCACTAAATTCAATAATGAAATGCATTCAGCTGAAAATGAGTGTTAAATCCTATCATTTTACATTATTGACACAACTTGCCTATGTTGATACTGTGCAGTGCTTTGTTACAATTTGTATTGTTAAAGGCGCTATATAAATAAAGGTGACTTGACTTGACTTGATTTATTCTGCATTCAGCAAATTTATTTTCTGATGAGCGATGTACCTTGTTATGAAACCAAATACTACATCGCCGCTCTGGAATCTTTTCCATTCATGTCACCCATCCGCCTTTGTGCAAGTGTTCAAGTTCACGTGAGGCTTTCTCCAAACTGGCCAAATACGAACGAGACAACAGTAAATGGAAGATGTTAACAAGAAATGTAGCAACATACGCCGCGATTCCTATTCCACAGAGAGCGCATGCAGCAGATGAGGAGTTAAAGGTGCACTGTGTAATATTTAGGATGATCTATAGACAGAAATGCAATATAATATACATAACTATGTTTTCAGAGGAGTATAAAGACCTTACATAATGAACCGTTATGTTTTTATTACCTTAGAATGAGCAATTTATATCTACATACACCGCGGGTCCCCTTACATGGACGTTGTCACCATGTTTCTACAGCAGCCCTAAACGGACAAACTGCTCTACAGAGCGCGTTTCATTACTTTGTTGTTCTTGCGAAAAAACACTGACACAAGGATGAACAACTAACAGTAATATTCGCAATGAGATCAGTTTATTGAATAATTAAGTAAATATAATTCCTTAATTTACCTTTGTAAAGAAACCTCATTGCTCTCTGCGGTCTCAGACGACTGCAATCACGGCATCTTAGCCCTGTATCGGCCACTGTAGCTTCTCTAAAGAGAAGGGTGAGCGGGTGACTGAGCCGTTGGTTGCAATTTGCAACCTCAACTGCTAGATGCCGCCAAAATCTACACACTGCACCTTTAATGCCCACTTGCTTGGAGGCGGAATATAGAACAGTGTCTAAACCGGATGCCTCAACCTGTTGAGTCTGTCTACAGGACATTTGAACTTTGTGTCAGTACGTCATAAATAGGACGAGGCAGTTTACTGAGAGGGATTTGTCATGTCGTATTGCGCCACATCCAGTTTAGACAGCATCACTGATTGTAATGGGTTCTCAAAACGCTGCTCGCATGAGGTAGACAGGGTGTATTTAACTTTCTTATTTAAGGCTACTTTCCAATTTAACTGTATTATTTCTTTTTATATTTATTTTAGTGTTTTGCAGGCTGAGTGTTCACTGACGGAAGTGTTCAAATAAACACGCACGTTTGTTAATAGATTACTGAGCCTCATTTATTTATTTTAGCGTTTCAGAATTAAATATATAGATATACACAACACCGCGCCACCGGCAGTAGTAAATCTGCCATCGTCACAGCCCTACCTAATATAAAGTGTGACCTAGAGTTGTTATTTTTGTTTTCTTTATGGACAAAAATGATTACCATAGCTTCATAAAATTACGGTTGAACCACTGATGTCACATGGACTATTTTAATGATGTCCTTACTACCTTTCTGGGCCTTGAATGTGGTAGGTCTGTTGCTGTCTATGCAGGGCCAGAAAGTGCTCAAACTTCATAAAACATATCTTAATTTGTGTTCCGAAGATTGTCTTTCGGTGTCATGAGTGACATGAGGGTGAGTAATAGAATTTTCATATTCGGCTGAACTAACACTTTAATAATAATAATAATACAAATGTACATCACTCTACATTTGTCACAATACAAACAAGAACAAACGGGTCTTAGATGTTTAGCTCCCTTCATATTTTAGGAAGGGGGTCCCTTACAAGAGATCATATTTCTGGGACATCAAAAAGTTTCCTTAGAAGGATGGGTTAGGAGTGTGTCTGTGACACCTAAAGACACTGTCTAGGTAGACATCTCATTAGGCTTCTGAACCTTCTCTCCATAGTTCATCTCGATTCACCTCTCTCTCTCTTTCTCTCTGTCTCTCTCTGTGTCTCTCAGCATGAATCAGGCATGGGAGGTGCAGACGGGAGGGGTGGAGTGCTGTAACGGATATTAAAATATTCCTCCGGTGTGGAGATAGCAGTGATCCGGGGAGCGATATAGGGAGATAATGAAAAGAGGAACAAAAGCACTCCCCGCACGCTGAGTCTGACCCCCCTTCCTCCTTCTCTACTCCCCCCCCCTCTCACACTCATTTACATAGTAATCACCCCATGCTCTGCGAGAGGCCGGAGAGAGAGAGAAGTGATTTGTGAATGAGTGAAAGAAAGGAAGAGAGTGAGCATGTGTACATCTGGACAGGTACATTAATTCAGTGTGAGAGTACACAAATTATGTGTATGTGTGTGTGTTTGTCGAGGAGGTGGTTATAAATGTGATCGAGCCTGTGGGATGTGTGTGTGTGTGTGTGTGTGTGTGTGTGTGTGTGTGCTGTCAGCTTGTTTCCTGCCCTCCCTGATGAACAGATGAGGTTGTCTAGGCAACGTGATGAGACGCAGATATGCAAATGAGACGGGAGGGTGAGCTTGCATGCACACACACTGCAGTATGAGCCTCTCATTTACACACACACACGCACACACACATCCTGCTGATACTGCAGCACAACCTCACACATGCACAGATTAAAAATACACTCGACACAAATCCAGATGCAAATAGAAAATACGGCGAAATAAGCACTGATTTATACTTAGAATCAATATAAAACTGATATAATCTAAAATCCACTCATACTGTGCCCACACCCATATAAAATAAAGCACATAAGTGTAAAAAATACACAAAATATTCACTTTCGTCCGCTTCAACGAACACACAAACGCAAGCATGCCTTCATTTTTGAACAAAAATACTAAACCAATCGACGTAAACAACAAAATCAATGTTAAAAACAAGTTTCCCCCTTTTGCCTCACCGGTTGGCCTGATCCAGGGCTGGAACAGTAAATTGTGTATTTTCGGATGATACCATTGGGCTTGATAGGGGGAAGCCAGGATACCACCACACTGGAGGGAGAAGATGGCACGGCTTTAATGCCAGCTGGAGGACCAGGGTCTGAAAGAAAAAAGAGAGATGAAAAACTAGATTAATGTATGACAGAGACATTGTGGGATTTTTTTTTATTTCCCAGTGACCAAAAAGGTATGTTCGTAAAACTTAAACGTAAAATGCTTTTCTGGACTTAGAAGATATTGTCATGCTGTCGTTTTACCTATTTAGTCAGCTGAACAAGTATACTTTGGGTTTTTCAAATATGTTAAGGTTTGCAAACAGTGTACAAGAAATGCAGTAAAGATTTTAAGTAGTGCTGTCAAATGATTAATCGCGATTAAACACTTCCAAAATAAAAGTTTTGTTTACATTATATATGTATGTACTATGTATATTTATTATGCATATATAAATACACACACATACAGTATATATTTTGAAAATATTTACATATATATATTTATATTCATTTAATTTATATACAAATGTATTGAATTAGTAAAAAAAATATTATATTTTTCAGAAATATATACGTGCATGTGTGTGTATTTATGTATACATAATAAATATACAAAGCACACATATTATGTAAACAAAAGCTTTTATTTTGGATGTGATTAATCGCGATTAATCATTTGACAGTGCAAATATTTTGTTGAATGATTGGTATTCAGACAACACATTAGCATGGCCATAAATGCGACCACATTGTATTATCTTTTGATTGCACTGCAAAGAAAATTTGCAGACCACTGAGCTTTTGGTCACATGGCAAGAGCCACTGCTGTTACAGAAACTATGACTTGGTCGCACTCACAACAAATTTGTGAAGCGACAGTAAACAAGAGAATATGAATACGGAACTGTCTCTCTTATCTCAGTACTCTTGTATTTGGTGTTATTTGATAAACACTATAGCAAATACAAATAAGCGCCTCCTACTGAGAGAGCAAATTTGCATTTTCATTCAGTGCCGTTTCTTTCCATTTGTCAAACCATATTCTAAAACTGAACATTCAAAGTGGTGTGAACAGCAGGCCTTGAATATTTTGTGGGGGTCCAGGGCTTTTTTGGCCCCAAATCCATTGACCCCCCCCCCCATCACACTTCTGCCATCTCAGAAATAACCATCTCACTTTGGTGTGTCTACAATATTCAGGAAGACATGGAGATTTAAGGAGGATGTGAAAAAAAATCACCATCATCATTACTAGGGTTCAATCTAATGGGTCGATCCGTTCAGGTCTTAAAATGTGGTGACACAAACTGTTGTGATATTTTGTGGCATTAATGATGATTTAACAGCATAATTCCTTGCTATGAGCCGAGGGAAAATGGGACAAAGCATTGACCAAAAATTCTGGACAAGTAGCCCATTGACAAACCGACACCGTGCACATCTACATACTCCTAAATGTATCAAATTCAAAATGCATCTCTCTAATTCTCCAGCACTAACACACCCCTTATTTCCCTGAATCCCTCTCAACCCCACCAGGGAAAAGAGGAGAGACAGAAATCGCCCTAATCCTATGCCGACCAGTGTAAGCACAAAATTAATGTCAGCTAATCCTCAAAGAATACATCCTTCTCCTTGTGTTGGATGGAGGATCTGCTTTGAGACACACACCCAGACCCCCCTCCTTCAGCATCTTAATTCTCATTAAGTGTGCTAATGCTATATCAGAGCCTAAATGTCGCCACAGCGACCGTATCCATCAATCAAGCAATCCAGCATCATTCTAGACCTGGACCATGCAGCACTTGCCTCCAGCTAATGTAGTTTTGTGGCAAGATTTTACATCTGACAACCTGCCCCCATCCAGACCTCATACACACAACACACTTGATCTTGAATAGAGCCTGAGTAAAGGGGAAGTGGCTTGCGCATAATGTGGCTGTGCATTTGAATAAGGGTCCACCACTGGCTGGGTTGAAAGCTCATTGGAGGGTCATAATTATCTGTTACATAGATACATTTAGATACATTTGGGGTCCAAAACCTAGTGAGTTGCCCATTTAAGGGATCATAAATATGCTCATTAGAAAGTAACATTAATTTGTCCTTAAAGTTCCCTCAGTGGGCCACATTCTAAAACAAAATCATTCATAAAGGCAGTCCCAGAATGAACTGCATTGCAGCAAGCTTAGAAAAAAAATAAAAGATTGATTGTAATAATCAATATCAAATTAAACAATATTGTATTCAGCAAGATTTAATTAAATTGGGGAATTAAAAGGTGGCAGTAAATATGTATATTAATGTTACAAAATATTTCTGTTTCAAATAAATGCTGTTCTTTTGAACTTTCTGTCATTATACCCCCACCCCTCAAAAAAAACTGAAATATTATATTATATTACACAAAAATATTAGGCAGCACAACTTTTTTCAACATTGATAATAAGAAATGTTCCTTTAGCAACAAATCAGCATATTATAATGATTTCTGAAGGATCATGTGATACTGAAGACTGCTGAAAGTTCAGTTTTGCCTGTCAAATTGACCAACTGCTCACTTGTGTGAGTCAAGTCTTGTGTGCTGCATGTGAGGACTTACAAATGAGGTCCCATGACGCCTTATAAGTCAACTGTCTACGTAGGGAATAGACAAAATGCTACATTCCCCATGTAGTGAACAGACAACCAACCAGCTGACTAGGTTTTGGAATAAGAGCTGAATTTTTTTTTGTAGTTGTTGCATATCTGAAAATATGTTGACATACAATCAGTGGTCATGTGTACATGTGTGGCGCATGAACTTACGGTCTTCTCTGGTCTGTATGTAGAGTACGTTGCTGCGGACGCCATCTCCTGCCTGTGTGTAGGCCAGAACCTGAATGCTGTAGTTTGTGAACTTCTCCAAGCCCTTTAGCTCCACCTGCTCACGAGTGGTAGTGATGTTTTGCATCTCTCCCCATTCTGAGAGACGTGAAAAAAAAATGTAATGACTCTCCTTTTTTGTTGCATGTTCATTTACTTACTAACAACAGCACACAATTTAAACACTTCACATGAGGGGACACGGGAGAACCATGTTTACAATTCCACTTACAAAAAAAAGTACCATGGCATTATTCAGAGGGAGACTAAAATAGTCTGTTTTGTTGGACAAAGGGTTGCTTGTCACTGCTATAGCTATATTTAACAGACAATGGTATTTATGTCCAAATGCAAAACAAACAAAAAGTAAAAAGTTTTCCCATGGCTCTTTTATTTTTGGACATACACCATGGTAACAGCATTCTTTTTTTGAGGAACCTTTATTCCTACTAAATACAATTTAGTTCAAGGTACATATCAATATATTATACAGTAGTTTCACCATCTGATATTGTTAGTGTGCAAAGGTGCTGTCACAGTTCTTGTTTGTAAGTGACATGGCCGCATAAACACAAAAAGACCCATAGACTTGACATTTTCTCTCAATTCTGTTTGGTATAAATAACATACCCTTACCTTGTCATTACTTTCACATCATTCAGCCCATTTATGAACCATTATTACTGTTTCAACAAGTTGGTTCAAGTATGCTACCATTCAAAGTTGTCAGTTTTTTAATACATTTTTATTTAGTAAACTTGAATTCATTAAAGACTAGGGCTGTCAATCGATTAAAATATTTAATCACGATTAATCACATGAGTTAACTCGTGATTAATCACAACTTTAACGCACATCTTTATTTGTTCTAAATGTAACTTAAAATAGTTTTTAATACTCTAATCAACAAGGGCATGGACAAATATGGATGCTTTATGTAAATGTATGATTATTATTATTGAAATCATAGTCAACATAGAGCATGAAGACTATGTTTCAAAGGTCAAAGATGTTTTTCAAAGAACTTGTTTAACTTATATTAAACACATGAACAAATAAATACCAGGTTCCCATTACTTCTATTTCTTTGCACTGAGCAATTTACTTACACAAACTTGTTTACATTTTTGCAGGACAGGGCAGCTCACTTCTTCTTAACATGGAAATATGTACATTTATTAGGCATATTTGTTATTAGATGTATTTGCCTATCTGTGCCCACATACTGTATTTTAATGTAGCGAAATTCTCAATAAATAGTTTTCATTGATATAGATTCTGTTGTCAGGATAATGGAATGAATATGAAATAGTGACTGAAAAGCAACCCATTGAGACTACATAACAGCTCCCTTCCAAGATGTTAATCTGCACAAAAATACTGATAATCAAGCCATCGTCTGATGAAATCAAATACACATACGATAAAGACAATCGATGTGCTGTGATTTCGGCTATACTTGCATGTAAAATTAGAGAAGCAACATAGTATCTGTGTTTAACTGAAAGTGCTGCTCCTCGCCGCTGCTTGCTGAACAGAGCAGATGCACAGAGAGAGAGAGAGAGAAGAGAGAGAGAGAGAGAGAGAGAGAGAGAGAGTGTGTGCGCATGCTGGGACAGCAAGACCTCACATTTGCTTGCACAGCAGTACCGGCGAATCTCAGAAACTAAATAAGGTTTGGGCAAAGGTAAACTATAAAGGTTTGGGCAAAGTAAACCCTAAAGATTTGTCACTAGGCCCTTTTTTAAGGGGGGGTTAAAGGGGTCTGCAAGTTGGCAACACTTGTGCATCTACATTTCTCCAAATACAGGCTAGGTCACGGGTCAAACAGAATATGTGTGCTGCGTTAATCGTGCATTAATAAAATTAGTGCCATTAAAATTAATTTGCATTGACGCGTTATTAACACGCTAGACACATTAAATTTATCAAAAGTTATATTAAACATTTCATTTTGTTATAGTTTACTCACCCTCATTGTCCCAAACCTCTATGAGTTTTTAATCCTCTGTTGAACACAAAATAATATATTTGTAAGAATGTTGGTAACCAAACAGTTGTCAGTAGCTATTGACTTCAATGATATAGAGGACAAAATATGGAAGTCAATGGCTACTAGCAGTGGTCACCTTCATTTTTCGAAATGTCATATTTTGAGTTCAGCGGAAGATTGATACAGGTTTGGAACAACACAAGGGTGAAATTTTGAAACTATCCCTTTAAGCATGACTGTTTTCAATATTGATAATAAGAAATGTTTCTTGAGCACCAATTCAGCAGATTGATTGAATGATTTCTGAAATTCACATTTCATGTGACACTGAAGACAACAGCAACACACACACATAAACCTGTCCACCCACAAATATACACCCTCTGTGGGTTGGACTGGACTGGAATACAGATACACAAGTGGGCAATAGGGGGCGCTGTACAGGGACTGCGTCTAGTGAGGGAGTAACAGTAATAGCGTATAATTACTCTGATTGAGTCTAAGTGTCTGGCCCCCACAGCACCCACCTCCATCGGGGTAGAGGGACCAGAACACCACACGGTAGCCCTTCAAAACCCCATTCAGGGTCATCCGTGGGGGCTCGGACCATGTGATCACCGCCTCGTCTGATGTCACCGTAATGGCCCGTATATTCTGGGGCGGCTGGCTGGGAACTGCGAGAGAAAAATGAGAGATGGTCACATAAAAGCAAAGGAAGCGGCAGGAAAATAATTCAGGCACCAATGGAAACAAGATACAATAGGTGAAGTGGAAACCAAAAATTGCAGTGAAAGACCCCAATTACAGTGATATAGTAAAATGACAGTAATATACTGCAATTGGAGCACTTGGTATGGCCCAAGAGCATCAACAACCTTGTAACTACACTCGAAATGGATGGAACAATCACGTCCCGAAGCTGAAGTGAAGTGAAACATTCCTGTTATCTCCATCTTGAGCTGTTTCACCTACTAAATGCATTTGATTTTTTCCGGATACACCACAAATGTGGCGGTGGTGATGTGCCAAATTGCGTCTCTGAATAAATAATGGCACTATTGAGGGGAAACAGTGCCTGTCTGTGTGGCTTGCTGGGAGGGAAAAAAGCATGTGCGGACGACAGGATGAAAGGAGGGATAGAGGAGGGATAAAGCTGGCTTGGCTCTATGAGGAGCAGCTGCAGCTGGCGCAGGAAGAGAAGGAGCAAGTAAAGGAGATGGTGTGAGGAGGGAGGGAGGGAGAGCAGAGGAGAAATGATGGTGTTTGTTTGAAGAGGCCTTAGGGTCCGACTCTGTCTGGCCCTGGTGGACCACACTAAAACTGCCATTTAGAGTAGAACGGCTTGACAGATCGCTCAGGAGCACAACTCACAATAACTCTTCAACTCTGCCCGCAAAACCCATGCTCTCACTTGCTGTCTGAATCTGATGTATAGAACAGGTATATTGGTATCTTACGGGTATATTGGCATCTTGCTTTGCCCCAGCCAAAATTACTTATTCACCTTTGTGTCTTTCAAACAAGTATGACTTTCTTTCTTCCATAAAATATATTTTTGTATATATATTTTTATCAGAATATCCTGGCTGCTTTTGTCAATATAATGAAAGTGAATTTAAAGCCTGTTTAATTTGTGCACTATATATCTTCTGTCTAACAATAGACTTACTGTACAATGTGCAACAAACAGACGAAATTAAAGTCATTATGCACTGAATAACTTGACATCCACCCTAAGTCGTCTTGGCACATTCATGAGTGAAGTAGCCATGTCTGATTCATGAACAAATAATAATTAGTTTAAGTCATATCTTTTCAATGAATAATTCCAAAGAGGCCTCTGTGAAGCAAACACATCTATCCATCTTTAGACCACTTTTCAATGACAATCAGATACATCATACCTACATAAAAAGACCTGGCAGTGATGAAAGCTGCATGTGGTGTTGCTTCACGTCACCTGCATCTTGGACAAAAAGTTGCGCTTGAACACACGGCAAAAACTATACCTAATATCCAACTAGTCTGTACATTCTACCCCTGCATGCGATGAAGTAACTCTTTTAACCAGCATGTGGCATTAGTCTGTATTTGTCATTCCAAAATGAAAACTGGAAGAGGTAGGAAGAGTCTTCTGCGTGTGCCCTCTTGACTTTGTTTAATCACATCCATTTATCTGGTGTCTTCTGAAGTCAATCAGTGTGATCTCACTGAGGTGGATGCTGCACATTGGTGGTGGTTGAGGAGACCCCCCCCCCCCCTTTATGTAAAGCACTTTGAGTACCCAGAAAAGCGCTCTATAAATGTAACAATTTATTATTATTATCTCTCTTGCCAATGGTCTCCACTGCTGATTCAATATGCTCAGTTGGTCCGACTGGAGGCTGCATTGCATAACACATCACAAAAACTAGACTGACAACAACGTGCCGACATTGGTCATTGGTTCGTTTTTACTCTAGGTCTACATTTTATATATTTTTTTTCCAATTCACATTGACAGTCCCCAACCAACAGCAACAGACATGTTTGACAGGTGTCATTGAATCACTGTATTGCCCTTTGTCAGTGCTTGTTTTTGCTGTTCAGGCCTTGGAATGTCTGAGAAGTGACGTACTGTAGTCTGGTGACTATCTGCATTGGTCTGGGTCTGTCGATGCAGTGTAAATTAGCCTTTAAAGAAGATACAAGTGAAAACACCTTAAAGTGGTAGATGGTTTTACATGATTTCTTGCTGGTCAGAGGTGGTCTTGATTGTCAATTGGCTGGACTACCAGCAAGTAGACATGGTTTTAATCTAGTAGACCATCTTGCTTAAGCTGGAATGTTTTTTTTTTTTTGGATTGTAGGGTTGGAAGAAAAACTAAAACTTGACAAAAACACTATTGATGGAGGTGAAAACAATTTCATTGGGGAAAAAAGATGGAAGAGCTCAACAGTGGCACAAAAGAACCCAGGAGCTTGCCAAAAATAAGAATGGAGAAGAAATACACTGGGACAGAAGTAGGCAGAGGGGTGGAAGGGGAAGTTGGGAGATGGAGGGAGAGATAAATGAAAGGTGTTTCGAGAGCGAGTGAGAGAGGAGTGGGAGCCGAGAGGAGGGGAGTTGAAAGCCGGAGAGAAGGATCTGGAGGAAAGATGAAAAGAGAGAGGGGGAGACAATGCGCTCAGCTGCAGATAATTAGACTGGGAGGAAAATGCAGTGGATCAGGGAGAGGGGCCTCGGCAGACAGGCTAATTATAATAATTTTTCCTATGCTTGTTGTTATTACTATTATCCTTAACAGCATCAATATCACTGACAGTGATATTGTCCACGCATGTGGATGAGGGCCATGGGACAGAGTTTCCCTGTTCTCACAACTCGTGCACAATCACACAAAATATAAATCCCCAGAGCATGACAGATAGACAAATAGATAGACAGATATATGATACAACCCAAATTCTGGAAATGTTGGGATGTTTTTTTTTTTTATACAATGAAAACTAAAATAATTTTAAATCACATGAGCCAATATTTTATTCACAATAGAACATAGATAACATAACAAATGTTTAAAATGAGAAATTTTACAATTTTATGCACAAAATGAGCTCATTTCAAATTTGATGCCTGCTACAGGTCTTAAAATAGTTGGCACGGGGCATGGTTACCATGGTGTAGCACAGGGGTAGGCAATGTCGGTCTTGGAGTGCTGATGTCCATGCAGAGTTTAGCTCCAACCCTGAAAAAAACATCACCTTGCCTGTAGCGCTAGTAATTCTGAAGACTTTGATTAGCTTCTTCAGGTGTGTTTGATTGGGGTTGGAGCTAAACTTTAAAGGACAGCAGCACTCCAGGACCAACGTTTCCTATCCCTGGTGTAGCATCTCCTCTTCTTTTCAAAACAGTTTGAGGACATCTGGGCATCGAGGTTATGAGTTTCTGGAGTTTTGGTGTTGGAATTTGGTTCCATTCTTGCCTGATATAGGTTTCCAGCTGCTGAAGAGTTCATGGTCATCTTTGACATATTTTTCGTTTAATGATGCACCAAATGTTCTCTATAGGTGAAATATCTGGAATGCAGGCAGGCCAATTCAGCACCCGGACTCTTCTACTACGAAGCCATGCTGTTGTTATAGCTGCAGTATGTGATTTTGCATTGTCCTCGGAAATACACAAGGCTTTCCCTGAAATAGACGTCATCTGGAGGGGAGCATATGTTGCTCTAAAACCTTTATATACCTTTCAGCATTCATAGTGCCTTCCAAAACATGCAAGCTGCCCATACTGTATGCACATATACACCCCCATACCATCAGAAATGCTGGCTTTTGAACTGAACGCTGATGACATGCTGGAAGATTTCCCTCCTCTTTAGCCCGGAGGACACGGTGACTGTGATTTCCAACAAGAATGTAAAATTTGGACTCGTCTGAATATAGAACACTTTTCCCCTTTGAAACAGTCCATTTTAAATGAGCCTTGGCCCACAGAATATGATGGCATTTCTGGACCATGTTCACATATGGCTTCCTTTTTGCATGATAGATATTTAGTTGGCATCTGCAGATGGCATGTCAGATTGATTTTACCGACAGGGGTTTCTGGAATCGTCTGAGGGCCCAAAGAAAGGTCTTCGACCTTGTCCCTTATGCACATATATTTCTCCAGTTTCTCTGAATCTTTTGCACTGTAGAGGATACGATTTGCAAAGCCTTTGCAATTTGACATTGAGGAATGTTGTTTTTAAAGTATTCCACAATCTTTTTACGCACTCTTTCACAGATTGGAGAGCCTCTGCCCATCTTTCCTTCTGAGAGACTCTGCCGCTCTAAGACATCCCTTTTATAGCTAATCATGTTACAGACCTGATGTTTATTAACTTAATTAGATGCTAGATGTTCTCCCAGCTGAATGTTTTCAAAATGTTTTGCTTTTTCAGATCTTTGCCCCTGTGCCAACTTTTTTTGAGACCTATAGCAGGCATCAAATTTGAAATGAGCTCATTTAATGGATAAAAGTGTATAATTTCTCTGTTTAAAAATTTATGTTCTCTATGTTCTTTTGTGAATAAAATATTGGCTCATGTGATTTGAAAGTCTTTTCATTTTAATTTGATAAAAAAAAAAATGTCCCAACATTTCCAGAATTCGGGTTGTAGATAGATAGATAGATAAATAGATAGATAGACAGATGAAGTGACTATCATTTATTACCATCCTCAAGTGTTGTGGCATTGATCTCAGAGCTGGAAGGTCCGGTTCCAGCTCGGTTGAACGCCTGGACCACCACACCGTACTGAGCAAACTTCTTCAAGTTATCCAGTGTGTACACCTCACTATCACCTGTGGCTTTCATCTCCACTATACTGTACTGTCCATTACTGCCCGGTCCATTCTCCCTGTAACCAATCTGATAGCCACGGATCACTCCATTCTGGAGCTCTTTCTTAGGTGCCTAAGTGGAGTGAAACGAAAATTACATATATTAAGAAGTGAATCTAAAACTCTAAAGCCTATATCTTCATCCCTGCTCCTGGGGACCTACTGTCCTGCAATTTTTTTGCAGCCTGCTTCAGCAAACCTGGCCTGTGATTTTTCAAGTGATCCTGAAGACCTTAATTAGCTGGTTCTGGCTGTTTGATTAGGGTCGTAGCTAAACTCTCCAGGACAGTAGGTCCCGAGGAGCAGGGTTGAAGAACTTGGGTCTAAAGTCCAAAAAAATTACGTTTAGGAGTCTCAGACATACCTTCCAGGTGACACGGATACTCTGAGAGGTCATTGGCTGTAAAATCACTTCCATGGGTGGCCCATCAGGAGCTGTAAAAAGAAAATCACATCATATCACAAGAATATTAAAGGAATAAAAAATGTTGTCACCTCGAAGTCATTCCAAACCTGCATGCCTTTCTTTTTTCCGTGAAACACAATAGAACAAATTTTGAATGATATCCTTTTAGTTACAATGACAGTGGACTAGTACTTTTAAGCTTCGTAAAGGGTACAAAAGCACCATAAAAGTATAACAAAAGTGTCCAATATTATTTAGGTGCTATATTCCAATTATTTAAAGTCCTATGATAGCTTAGTGTGAGAAAAAAGGCTGAAGTTTACTAATAATCTTCCCTTCCAGTGAGCTTTCAACGACTGTGATGGAAACATTAAGTCAGTGAGAACTCGAGAAACAGATCAGTACATTCTTGTGGAAAGGAGTGGCCAGGAAATTCTTCAAAAAATAATCTTGTGTTCAACAGAATGAAGAAGGTACAGGTTTTGAACTGCATTATGGTGAGTAGATGATGCCAGATGAGGGTCGGGATACGTACGGGCTTCCTCTGTACTGATGGTCAGCTCCTTGCTGGCTTGACTGCGTCCAATCTTGTTGTAGGAGTACATGCGAATGCTGTAAACGGACGCCGGGTGGAGCTCCACTATGTTG
Source organism: Ptychobarbus kaznakovi (assembly GCA_027422405.1). Taxonomy (NCBI): domain Eukaryota; kingdom Metazoa; phylum Chordata; class Actinopteri; order Cypriniformes; family Cyprinidae; genus Ptychobarbus; species Ptychobarbus kaznakovi. The sequence goes on from CM049813.1 coordinate 7,510,137, forward strand.
GCCTGGTTGTTGGTGGGCGAGATCTTACGGGTAGCATGTTTTAGCTCCCACGGGTCTGCGACAAGGACAAAATAACACGGATACATTACTACATCAGACCTCCATCCAGGCTGTTCTGGAACATTATGTTTGTTAGCATGCAAAAAGTACTGTTTACAGGTCAAATCATACGGATTCAAAAAAACATCAATGCACTGAAAACTAGGACTATCGCAGATGTACAAACAGCAAAATAAGGCAATACACCCGAGTCGCAACACCGCATAAATCTGTTCATATCCCATTCATCTTCTCGCAGTCTGAGCTTATTCGCTACATATTCTTCTGACATACAAATACATATTTAATGCACGCTTACAATGTAATTCATCCAAGCTTGAAATGGAAACAAAGCAATGCCGCACCTGATTTGTTCTTGTATTCGATGTCATAGCTGGTGATGATGCTGTTGCCATCGAACCGCTGCGTCCACCTCAGGTTCATACTGCGATCTTTGACCTCTCGAACCTCCAGCTCTGGGGGGTCAGGGGGTTCTGCCAACAAAGCAAGTGGAAATAGACTTCAAACAGATGGAGGAGATTGAGACAGAGAGAGAGGCTGAAGAGTAAGAGGTGGCTTGGGGCCAGGAGGTAAATTATTGATTTTGTGTCTCTAGATAAAGAGTATCATGTAAGATGTGAGCATGTTGTTCATGGCTGATTGTCTTGCCTTGCACCGTCAGCTGGATGAGCCCTCGGCCCTCGCCGTATGAGTTGATGGCATGGCAGGAGAAAAAGACGGAATCCCCTCGCTCTGCTGGCTTCAGCTGCAGAAAGAGAGAAAGTGTTTAAGAGAAGAAATTGTACATCTGTCACTTGGACAAAGGTACATAGTTTGGCAGTAATGTAGGAATGCTGGATGATTGGCTGTTTGTATTCAATAATATGTTGCCATTGGAGTAATTATGTAAATGAGTTCATCCTTGTGAACTTTTGTTTAGAAATCTTTACCCAGTGTTATTCTATTATTTAAAGCTGAAGACATATTAAGCTAGAATAAGAGAAGTATTTTTTCAAGGCTGAAATTCTTCTCTTATTCCAGCGTAATGTGTCTAAATAATGATGATGATAATAATGATAATAATAAGTACAATAATAAGCTCTGCAGGTTAAAATATATTATAATTTAATGAAAATAATTAAACAAACAAACAAATCAACATATAAAGTATGTCAAAATATATAATAATGTATAGATAATAATAATAATAATAATAAAGACTAGATTATAAAACCAAAACAAATAAACAAATACATACAGCTAAATTGGGTCACTAAATATATAAATAAATGTTCAATGTTCTTCTCAGGTCAGAATATAAAATAATTTTAGAGTAAACCAACAAACAAAACAAACACGTAAAAAAACAAAAACAAAAACAAACGACCAATTAAATCAGGTCTCAGGTCAATTTCAGGTCAGACTATAAACATTTCAGAGTGAGTAAACATATAAATAAATAAATGCAGCTAAATGAGATTCAATGAATGAATGAATTGATATATACACTGACCAAAATTATAAACGCAACACATTTGTTTTTGCCCCTATTTTTCATGAGCTGAACTCAAAGATCTAAGATTTTTATATGTACACAAAAGGCCTATTTCTCTCAAATATTGTTCACAAATCTGCCTAAATATGTGTTAGTGAGCACTTCTCATTTGCCGAGATAATCCAGCCACCTCACAGGTGTGGCATATCAGGATGCTGATTAGACAGCATGATTATTGCACAGGTGTGCTTTAGGCTGGCCAAAATAAAAGGCCACTCTATAATGTGCAGTTTTACTGTATTGGGGGGGGGGGGGGTCCGAAAACCAGTGAGTATCTATTGTGACCACCATTTGCCTCACGCAGTGCAACACATCTCCTTCGCATAGAGTTGATCAGGTTGTTGATTGTGGCCTGTGGAATGTTGGTCCACTCCTCTTCAATGGCTGTGTGAAGTTGCTGGATATTGATAGGAACTGGAACACGCTGTCGTATACGCCGATCCAGAGCATCCCAAACATGTTCAATGGGTGACATGTCCGGTGAGTATGCTGGCCATGCAGGAACTGGGATGTTTTCAGCTTCCAGGAATTGTGTACAGATCCTTGCAACATGGGGCCATGCATTATCATGCTTTGGGTTATCTCGTCAAAGGAGAAGTGCTCACTAACACATATTTAGACAGAATTTTGAACAATATTTGAGAGAAATAGGCCTTTTGTGTACATAGAAAAAGTCTTAGATCTTTGAGTTCAGCTCATGAAAAATGGGGGCAAAAACAAAAGTGTTACGTTTATAATTTTGTTCAGTGTAGATAGATGGACAGACAGACAGACAGACAGACAGACAGACAGACAGACAGATAAGTAAATAAATAAACAAATACATAAATACATAAATACATGCATAAATGCATACATGAATGAATGTGCTTCTCTGGTCAGAATATACAAATTATTTTAGAGTGAGTAATCAAACAAACAAACAAACAAACAAACAAACAAACAAACAAACAAACAAACAAGACCAAAAATAAAAGTTGAAATAAAATTAGGTGAAAGATTATACTAGGAAACCTGTTTGGAAACATTTAGGCAAGCGTCTGCCTTATTAATTGTATACATTCTATACATTTATTGAACTCCTTCACTGACAACATACTGTATGTTTGTGCACATGTATCTCACCTTCAGTGTGGAGATAACTTCATCGCTTTTCTCATTGGAATTGGTAGTGATGGAGTACCGAGGGTTGCGGTCAGGGTCAATAACGGTGTCACCTCGCTCCCAGCGGATGATGATGGGGTACTCACCCCGGGCAGTACAATTTAACTCCTTGTTCTGCCCCTTTATGGCCATGGTAGTGTTTGGGTGGGATGTGATCATAGCTGGAACTGCACAAAAAGAAGGTATAGTAGGAAAGTTGGTAAATATGTGTGAAGGAAAAAAATGAATTTAAAAAGAGGCAGAGGTCAGTGTGACTTTAACCCGACACCTGGCGTTCTTGTGACATGGGCAGTGAGTGTTAACATGTCTCTCTTCAACTCCTCAATCACTTTTTCACACTCTCTCGCCTGCTCACCCCCCCGAGTAACTCTTCTCTAGCGCTGCCACACACACACACACACACACACACACACACACACACACACACACACACACACACACACACACACACACACACACACACACACACACACACACACACACACACACACACACACACACACACACACACACACACACACACACACACACACACACACACACACACACACACACACACAATATCGATCTGAAGAGGGTTCCGCTGTTTTGTTTTCATCACTTATTCATTCCCTCCCTTCCAACGAGTGAAACAGATAGAATTGAGGGAGGCAGAACAGAGGAACGATTCAATCAATAACACCAACACTGAATCAGAGAGCGCGAGAGAGAGCGAAAAGGAGACAGATCCACTGTTAAAAAAACGGAGGTTTGCCGTAAACACAGAGCCGCATGATATTCACAGGCTTTGCATGAAATTTTAAAACCATGTTCTACTATCTCTTGTTGAATAACCACATAACATAAGTACATTTATCCCAGAAATCCTACCTATTACTGTCCTGACTCCTGAGGTTACAAACACAAGAGCATTTATTTTCTTTTTTAGTCAAGAACACTACAATACTTTTGAAAAGAAAAATAAAATGTTTACATTTAGCCCCAAACTAATGATAACATTATTTAATCATTATTATCATTAATAATGATACATTTAAACCCAAGAAGTGTGCAGCATAGATTTATGCATAAATTGTCAGCAGCCTAATGCCGTACAATCTCATTCTCAGTAAATGGAATGGTAGTAGTTAACGTACTAAGTGATTTATTTGGGTCATTCTTATTTAAGGCTTCATGTCCATTGATGATAATTATATATTTTTTCTAACAGTTTCTTAAGAAATAACTTATTTTGACGTGTCAAAAACAGTTATTAGCATATATTGGTAGTATTTATTTAAATTTTAATAAAATAATATAGTCTGTATACTATCATTTTAATTACAGTAATAAAGATGTTAAGCATTACAGAATATTATTTAGAATGAGATTAATTTATATTAATGATAAATTGAGGTGAAAATAACAAATAAAGTAAAACAACATAAAAAATAAAGTAAAATAAAATAAAATACGTTCTCTTTTTTCAAATACATCTCTTAGCACATTTCTTAAGATTTAACTAGATAGAATATTCTGCGTGTTAATGGATGCACCGGTGGATGAGGTCTGTTTAAATGTGGTCAGGACTGTAACTCAGGCCTAGGGCAGTGTTGCGTGTAAGGGAGTTTTCTGCACTCTACATTATGTGAAGGATCAATAATATGGATTTGGACAGAACAGATCGTGTGTCCGATTTAACGATCAGTCATGAGATGGCCTTACGGATTCGTTGTTATGTTCTATTAATCTAAATGAGCTGAGCACACTTGAATCTGTTGTTTTGGTACTTTTATTGAGAGCTTCTCTCTCTCTCTCTCTCTCTCTCTCTCTCTCTCAAACACACACACACACACACACACACACACACACACACACACACACACACACACACACACACACACACACACACACACACACACACACACACACACACACACACACACACACACACACACACACACACACACACACACACACACACACACACACACACACACACACACACACACACACACACACACACACAGCAAGCAGTAACTCCTGGCAATTCTAGCTACTATATAAAAAAGTCAAAGGCTTCTTGTATTTTTTGCCTCAGTGTGACTGATATATCATAAGCTGGGTCATTGGTTTGAGTGACAAAGTGTGACAGGTGCAGGTGTGTGTGCGCCTGTGTGTGTGTGGAGGTGATGTGTTGTGTGTCCACTCAAGCATCTCAAACCCTTCCCGCAGGCATCAGTCTGAGACGTGAAAGCCCATCTGAGGGCCGTTCTTAAACAAAGACCTCAAACACACACCATTGCAAACCATCCCAAAGGCTGCAGGTCAAATCACATCCAAGAAATCCTCAAATCTACTGTGACTGGAATTCAAAAATATGGCTTTATTTGTATGTCATGGTTTAATGAGGGATTTAACTATTATGAAATTTCTGATATTCAACAGCTATGCCCTGAAACCTGTCTAACAAGAGAACATGTCTAGGCATAAATTAGGCAGCCTTCTAAGGAACCTTGTTTAGGTCAAAAGCAGTCCTCAATGCATCCTTGACAAGTGAGAAAATCTCAGAATTGTTATCCAAGATTTTGAATGGAATCAAAAAACATTCAAATTTCGTAATATATAAACAGAAAATTATTGCTCCTTCGAAATATTTCAACAATTTTAAAATCTTTAAAATCTTTTTTTTACATTTTAGAAAGTATTGAGACTTGAGCTTAGTGAAATATTAATGTCAAAATCGATATATTTTTTATGTAAAAATCAGTAAGGTAATTTGTAACTTGTAAATGTTCAAGTTCAGTTATTTCAAGCTATTTAAATAAACTCACCCAAATGTCATCCAAGATGTTCACGTCTTTCATTCTTCAGTTGAAAAGAAATGACGTTTTTTTAGGAAAACATTCCAGGATTTTTCTCCATTTAATGAACTTTAACATGGATCAATGGATTGAAGGTCCAAATTGCAGTTTCAGTAAAGCTTTAAATGGCGCTATATGATCCCAGCCGAGAAATAAGGGTCTTATCTAGCAAAATGATCGGCCATTTTCAAAATAAATAACAATGTATATAATTTTTAACCACAAATGTTCATCTTGCACTAGCTCTGTGATGCGCATGCATGACTTTAGTCATTACGTAATACATTCCAAATTCTGGAATGTTTTTCTCAAAAACCTTAATTTCAACTGAAGAAAGAAAATCATGAACATCCTGGATGACATGTGGGTGAGTAAATTATCATACAAATGTCCATTCTGAAAGTGAACTAATCCTTTAAACAGCTTGATGTTGCAAACTGGTGTTTGTAGTCATGTGATATTCATTTATTATCATAATCAAACACAAAAGCGCAAACATTTTTTACCATTTACTGCACTTTCTTTTTACTTTCTAATACTTTCTACCTTTAAATCATATTAGTGTCTTTGGTTCTTAATTTTGTCTTTTGTTCATATGTCCACAGGTACTTTTTTTGTTTGAATTAATGTAGTACTGTTGTGATTTATTCCTGAACTGGTTGGTTTACTTCGGTTCATGGCTAAAAATGAATTCTTTATAGAATAACTTATTTGGAGGAAATTAATGGGAAAATTAACTTTTGAACTTAAATAAATGTGGGCAATCACTGTTGCACTCTGTTGTAATTTGCACTGTTTGTAACTTGAATTTGGCATGTCACGTGTCTCACGTGAGGGGTGCTATTTGCATACACAACCAATAACAGAGTTTCTGCCAATAAAGAGAGTTTTAAACCCATAACTTGTGAAGATCCATGATGGTTAAGATGGATCTTTAGGAAATGATGCCTACATAGACATTGAGGGGGTTGGAACAGAGCTGATGTCATTACTGTAAGTATACACACATAATTATTCTTTAGATTATTACAATTTTCTTTAAGAATAAATGGTTCTTTTAAGAACGGTTCACTGAAAGCCTCTTTGTCGAACCAAAAATTGTTCTTCTATCGCATCACTGCGAAAACCCCTTTTTGGAACATTTGTTTTTAAGAGTGTAGATGTACATGAGAGCCTGACATACTTTTAACAGTGAGCATCATGCTCTTGCTGATGTCGGACCCTACTCCATTGCTGGCCTGACACAAGTAGTATCCCCGGTCTTCCTCTAAAACATGGCGAATCAGCAGAGATCCGTTGGACAGGATCTGGATGCGACCCGTCAGTGGAACTGGATGGTACTGCTGGGGGTTCCCTATACCTTCCGGATCAAGATGAAAACAGTTTTGGTTGTGGCTTATTCAAATTTGAAATTGATGATTCAGAAATGCAGTTACAAAAGATATTACCTTTGGCATGCTTCCAGACAACTTTGGGAGGAGGGTACCCTTCCACAGAGCAGTTCAGAACTTCTGACTTGCCGTAGATCCCATCTTGGTTATTGGGTTGAACCCTAAAACCTGGGGGAACTACAACAAAGAACATATGCAGTTTCAGAAGAGGAGATACCAATAAAGTGGTTTGCCAAGTAGGACATTTTGTTGGTCCCAATCCTATCCCTAATCTTAACCCCAACCCAAAACTAAGTAAATAGGGACTTTTGCACCACGTAGTTCTAGGAACTAGCCAGCATGGTGGTTCCTAGAAAACCAATTTCCCCCTCGGGCCACCAACAATCGGTGAATGGTGGAGTCCATGATCAGAGCTGTTTTTGTTGTGTGTTGTGGGTTTAGTGATAACAGAGATGGAATTTAAACACACTATTTATGCGATTAAAAGAGCACGGAAATCTGACTAAATCTCTTATGACAACTTGTAGTGTTACATATTATTAAGGCTGAGAAAAGAACACAACACTGCAGACAACAGGTAGCTAAATGCTGTTATCGCTATTTTCATGTTCGTGGAGTAGATATTTTTACACAGCTTTTTAAAAATGCTGGGTAGCTGATGTTTTGGATGCGTTTGGCCAATCTGTGTACACTTATGTCACTGCTAGTTCCTATAGAACTCTTTTAGACCCTATTCTGAAGTAGGCAACCTGGTCTCATAAAATACGTGCCTCTGTGTACTTTCTGTGCGATACAGTTTTACGTACCTTACAGCACGTTTCGCCGCAGTTTCAAAGAGAAATGTCCACTGAGTGGCGCTAAAACACAGGTTAAATACGTTAACCCTGGCACATTTTTTTATTACGTAGATATGGGTACATATTGCTGTGTTTTTATTACGGTTCTACAGAAACGTATTGCGGCGGTTCAGAATTCAAATACCTGGGTTCTGTCCCTAAAAGTTAATGCTCTATCGTGTTGGAAATATGCCCTACACCAAACCCATCCCTAAACCTACCTGATAGTGTTAACAAATGAAAAACTGATATAAAAACGTATTTGTTGATGCAACCGTACCATTTCAACTTCCTAATATGCAGATTTGAATTGCTTTGTCGAACCGTGATTACACGGTATTTGAACCGGAGCTCCTCGTCTCCTAAGTACGTCTCTGTACTCCGTGAGCTACTGAATAAACTTACCGTCTATGAAAACCCATAGATATGAAGCTGGATATGTGTGACACTAATGTTCAAAGGCATTAGTTTTCAAATCTCCCAGCTTTTTAATATTGTTTAATCGTAACATGATATTCTTCAAGTAATTGTGCGAAAATTATGCTTTATTAATCAAAACTCTGTAAATTTGTGTGAAAAGGAGTAAATGGTGTTAGAGTTATACTGCCTTTAGTGTTCGTTTCTTTTGGAAACTGCAGTAATATGTAGTTATTGGTACATATTTCGTGTCTCACTAAAAAGTGCACCCAGGAACGTAAATGCTATGAGACCAGGTAGGAAGTAGGAGCTTATTTTGTTCCCCAAACGGAGTTCCTAGAACTAAATACATTACTAGTTCCTGCGGTGTGGACATGCCAAAAAAGCAGGTACTTCTTGCAATAGTTCTAGGAACTATGAAAAGTGTTCTCATGTGCGATCTGGTCCAGAAATTGTTCTAATTGGTGAAGCCATGCTGAGAATCCCATACTACATTGCCATATAACCCTCACTCTCTTGCTCACCTGTTACTATGAGTTGTCTCTCTGAACTGACAGTTGCTGCATCATTGCTGGCTATACAGGTGTAGTTTCCATTGTGCTCCAATGAAACTTTGGAGATCTGAAGGGAGCTCATAAACTCCTTGGTTTCGATGGTGACTCCCGATGTTCCTGACACAATCTCCTGCCCGTCCTTCCTCCAGGTGATCCGGATTGGCATGTCTCCGGAGGACACCACGCAAGCTATGTACATCAGCTTACCGATGGAGGTGGGAGGGAAGTCAAAGGGCTGGATGAGGGGAGGAACTAAGGGAGGAGAAGAGCAAGATATCTTCAGTATCAAATGCTTCATGATCTCCAATGTTGTACTGACCCCGTCACCCTCCAAAAATGCACATGCGCATATACGCTCACACATCCCACCCCTCCAGCCCATAATAGCTGCTCTAATTAGAGCCCAATTGGCATGGGGAATAATGGCATTGCCATGGAAACAGAGGTGGGGGGCTCCATCGGAGACATCTGGGGGATTTAATCTGGGGCTCGTTAAAATTCAGCTAATTAAATCAGAGACATGACAAGACAAGCAGCACACTATACTGACTTCACACTGGAGTCAGTGTTCTGTTGAACCGGTACACACATGCATTCATGCAAACACACTAGACCTCGCTGTCTTTGTACCAGGAGCTGTAGCCTCTTGTATGGACACACTTGGTAAAGTGAAGATTCAAAACCTACCATCAGAGCAACCTCCCTTTCATTTACATTTAACACACTGAAAATAACAACCCCACACACATACACATGCTAAGTACATTGGGTAATTGATGAATGGTTGTAATGCTGCAGAGGGCCTGTAATCCTGTTAATCAGAGGCTATTAGTGGTGTGCCTTCTCTCAGGGTCTTTGTGCCAGCGGAGAGAAAGACCATCCTCAACCTTCACCACCCGCCTACAGCTTAAATATACACTTGTTTGAAGGCAACACACACTTCATTTACCAAAACACACCCACTCTGCCACAATAAACTACTACACTTTTCTTTTCAGAAGACATTTTAAAAATTAAATACTGTACAGTGGGCATCTATTTTTGTATTATTATTAAAGCAGCATGTTTTCAAGAATTTCCAAACCTCAAATGGAGGGTTGTTTTGTTTTTGGAAATCCTCCATAAAATCAAGATACCCTGCTGACTAGGCTCAATTCCAAAAATCCTCTCAGGGTGAGCTCTTCACACCCAATCCAATGTTACTAAATGACATTAAAAATTAAGTATTTGCAATTTTCACACTACAACAATTTGCTTCAAGCAGATTGTTGAATTTTCTCATTTGATGTGGATGCCTTAAGTAATCGTTTGGCATATGAACAATTAAAATAAAAGGACCTAAGTTACCAAGGTTATTATAGATAACTGTATATCTATAGATAACTATAGATAACTAAAACTGAAAGTTGTTTTTATTATTATTTGTTTTCTCTTGATGTACTAAAAAGTGAGATACACAAAAAAAAACTGTAGACATGCAACAAAAGCTGCTGTGTTTAGGACAAAACATAACAAAATATATATTTTTTTTTACTAAAATTAAAATGTGAACAGAAAATATATAATACATTTTATAGGAATAAAAATATAATGTTCAATCTCAATACTACAATAACACTCTACCTTACAAAAATGGAAATAAATAAAACAATAACAATGGATATAGTAAAATGGATATTTCAGACTCAGCCTGAACGGTATTGTTTAATTGCTTTAGATCTAGTTCAAACTAAATCCACTGTGACTAAACAATGCATAAAAATGTCCAGTATGCAAACACAATATTGCACACAAAGACTGCACCCATGTCCGAGGAAAAATAAATGAATAAAAAAGTTCACAAAAATTTCACAATAAATCCAGTGTGACTAACTGATATCAATGCAGCACATTTTTGTAAAAACTATTTACAAGGCTGGTGTGAATTGTATGTATTCTCTGAAAAAAAAAAAAAAAATTTGAAATGCCCCAATTGAAATACCAACAAATAAATAAATAAGTAAATAACATATATTTGATGATTGATTATATTTCTAAATTGGCATAAATAATTTCATGCTAAATCCAAAATGAGGAATCAACAGTAATTTTAGATATTTTATAAATATCACATTTTGTTTTCTGCTTAGAAACCTGTGTATAAACAGCCCCAAATCAAATGTAGAGGGCATTTATTTTTCTGGGGGATTTCTGTAATCTTGCAACTTTTTCCTGCTTGTGGCTTTTTCAAGGGACGATAAAAATCCCCAAAATCATTATCAGTAGTAACTAACCTTTGACTGTGACATAGACAGTCTGGCTAATGGAGAGCTGGGGTTGGATGAGCACGCTGCACAGATACGCCCCCTCATCCGCACCCTTCTGCACATCGCTCAACTTCAGAGTGCCGTTCTCATACACCACCTGACGATGGTTGTCTGGCAATGGCGTTGTCCCATCTTTAAACCACTTGATGGAGTAATAGGGGTAGCCAATCACACGACAGTTAATGAAAGTGTTGCGACCGGCCACAGCTGTGATATTCCGCATGGCCCGGATACTGGGAGAACCTGAAAGAGAGAGAAAATAAAGAGAAAGAAAGAGAGAGGGGGGGAAACAGAGGAAGACAAAACAAAGAAGGAGAATGTGCCAAGTAGAAAAGGGTAAAAGAGTGAATGAGAGGGAGAAGGGTGACCAGGTTTTGCATGGGTATTTGGAGTAAAGAAGGGAGAAATGCGGGCAGAAGAAAGGAGAAAAGCGAGTGGTGGATGGGAAGGAGGGGGTTAGAATGCTCTTGGTCTTCACAGCAGAGAATCTGTAATAGGTGTGTGCATCTACTGTTTCAATGTGTCTTGTAACGTATCCTTCATCATAGCTTGGCACATATCGTAGAGAAGAACCATGAATGAATGAATGATGCATTTATATAGTGCTTTATTGTGTATTGTTGTACACCCAAAGCGCTTTACGATCGGGGGGGGGGGGGGGGGGTGTCCACCACCAGTGTGCAGAATCTACTTAGATGATGCACCGGCTGCCACAGGACAATGGCGCCAGTATGCTCACCACACACCAGCTACAGGTGGAGAGGAGAGAGAGTCATTGAGCCAATCAAGTGGATAGGGATTATTAGGAGGCCATGATTGATTAGGGCCAGTGGTGGGAATAGTGCCAGGACACTGGGGTTACACCCCTACTCTTTACGATAAGTTCCATGGGATTTTTTAATGACCACAGAGAGTCAGGACCTCGGTTTAATGTATCATCCGAAAGACGGTGCTTTTTGACTGTATAGTGTCCCCGTCACTATACTGGGGCGTTTGGACCCACACAGACTACAGGGTGAGCACCCCCTGCTGGCCACACCAACACATTTTCCAGCAGCAACCTAGTTTTACCAGGAGGTCTCCCATCCAGGTACTGACCAGGCTCAACCCTGCTTAGCTTCAGTGGGCAACCAGTCTTGGGCTGCTGGGTGATATGGCTGCTAAACCATGCCTTTATATAATTTCAGCAATGAATGGGATGTGTTTCTGTACTGTTAGCTTAATACGCCAAGTTAATGCATTTAGTGTGTAAATGCATAGTAATGCAATGTGTGGTGTAATCTTAACATTAAAATACAAATCTAATGTGTTTGTGTAGGCAGAGTAAAAATACAACATAACATTTAATTTCAATGTCCCAAAACACACACTTAAAGGATTGAGGACTGCAAGAGCAGAGGCCTTAGAATTACTTTAGCGAACCTGTGCCAGGCTAAATCAAAGAGTTATGGTTGAATAGCTAAATGCTAACAGCTACTGAATAGCTAATAACTATAAAGGCTATAATGTTGTGCTGCTTATGTAAAGTGTAAGGTGGCATTCACACTGACAGTGAATTAATCGTTAGAGCTCGTCAACTCGCTGTACTGCCCTACTGAAACAAAATCAATCAATAAATAAATATAACTTGTCAGGTCAGGCTGGTCTATTTTTTGGGATTTGGGGCAGTTTTAAGCATTTATGTTCAGATAAAACAGGCAAACACCAGGTTAGCTAGGCTAGGATATTAGCTAAGCCAGCTTCAACCAACTTAAGCCGGCAAAACATCTTATGCAGAAAATCTAGTTCATGCATTCATGACCTCTTGACTGGACTATTGTAATGCACTACCAAGTGGTTGTCCTGCATCTTCAATAAACAAGCTACAGTTAATCAAAAACGAAGCTGCCAGAGTTCTTAGCAGGTCAAGAAAATATGATTATACCACCCCAATTTTACAGTCTCTACACTGGCTACCTAATAAGTTCTGTATCGATTACAAAGAATTGCTACTTATAAGGCCCCAAATGGTTTACCTCTAGTGTACTTCTAGAACTAGTCTTATATCATGCTAAAATCCATCCCACTGTTTAAGGTTGCAAAAATTTACATTTCTGCCATGAACATTGCTGTCACCTCTCAAAACAAACTAGAGACTTGCATCTCATGTAAAGCTGCTCTGAAATTAAAGGTACTATATGAAATGCTCTATACAAATAAACTTGATTTGAATTAAATTGAACCTTAGGCTTGTTTTTTATTGTTAGTATGCATTCCTGCTAATGTGAGGGCCATTGTCTGGTAGTCGCTGTGGAATTGCAAAAAGTTTGTCAATTTTTGGTCTCTAGTAACCTCACCAACTATGACTGCATCTTGCTCTGTTGCTGCAAATCGCTGTCAGTGTGAACACCCTTTAATGTGATTAGCATATGCTAACAGCTTCTGGTTCTTTCTAGCATAACTAGTCATTGCCGAATTTGAAAAGGTTATGTTTGTTTGTTTTGGCAAAAGGAGAAGGCTGACTTCTTCAGGACTTTGCTCTCAGATCACACACGAGGATGGAGGGGTGTACGAACAAATGGATGGTGGGACACTGAGAAGATTTGTATGGCCAATGCCTGATGATGCAGAACAAAAAGAAACAGAAAGAGTCTAGATTGAGACAAGGTGGCTTAAGAGTAAAAAAACAGAGGAACCAGAAGAACGAGAAGACTTCCTGTAGAAGGGCATTTTGTTTGCCTCAACATGGAGGGCGGATCGGTTTATAAATCATCGATGGGGCATATATAGATTTTATGCACACAAATATTCTCATCCTTCTCTAACAGCCCACTCCTCATCCTCGTATCTCTCTCTTTTCTTCTGTTGCACTCTCTCCCTTTCTCTCAGCTCAGCGTGCGTTGTGCTTTGAAGTCACCGCTCTGACAAGTCAACCCTGATGTATTATTCAAGAAGACTGTCGCACAGTATCCCTCTTCTCTCTTCTTCACAGTTATTCTCTAGCTGTCTTTCTATTTCTCTATTTTTCTTTTGTTCTCAAATATAATATATGAATGTATGAACTTAGATAAGGATCCAGACAGGAACTGAGCTCCGCTATTGTGCTGTTCACAGAAAGAATGGGGCCTGATTGCTCACGGGTGTCTGTGTTTGTTAAATATTGTGTTGCGAAATGATCATCTCAAGAATAAATGCAAGTGCGTGATATGGATAGGGTGTGTGTGAAAGTCAATGCTGTCGGTTTTCATGAGCGTACTGCGGTTAGACTGTATTAGTCAGGCAGTGTGTCCATGAGCGTTGGTATCATTTGGCTCCCTGGCACAGGGTCTCTTTCTCACTGCAATGATTGTTCTGGCATGTCTCCTTAAAGCAGACAGATATGTCATAACTGAACATTTCAGAGAGCGATAGAGAGGAAGAGAGGGTGAATTCAACAGGCCTGTCAACACGACTCTATATCACTCTTAGTCTGAAGCTCAGACGACACGCCCATGGACCGCTCACAGTCCGTTCACTGACCGTCTGATGCATAACATGCACAAAACTGTCTCGATCTTACAAACTTAATCTGATTGACTGACTGAATGCGACTTCGAGAGTAATGGTGCACTGGAATTTATCTGTCTGACTGGAAGTCTTTGTATACAAGGTATCGGGTTGATAGAACAAGTGATTCTGTAATTATTACTGGATTTGTCAGTGTTTGCCAGGTAAGTGGCATCAGATATTTAAAGGATATTAAGGGTATGACTGTTACTCACTTTGGAATATACTTGTTAAAATATATTTAAATAATTTGAGGTGCTTAGTTGCGAGGTATCTAGGTAATCACGAACAGGAACTTTGAATTCCACTTTGTAAAATAATCATTACTCATTACTAATCTAAAGATTGAAAAATCATAGTCTATCTACATTTGCCACTGTTTTCTTGGACTTTCCATGTTATTATTTAACATTGGCATGAAATTCACCCTATCTACTTTGTAAATGCATGTTATAGGTCATTCTGTAAATGATTGTCCCTAAAAATTTGATAACAAGTCATAACTTGATTTTCTGGGGAAACGGCAGACTTCTCTCTGGTGATGTATACCAGACTTCTAACATCATTTAGTTCGCTTAAACACCATCCAACCACAACTGACTACAAGTTTTCATTCATTTTTGAGTAAAATGGCCCCATATCTAAATCCTAACAATGACCGATGGATAAAATAGAGTCACTGGTCTACATACTTTTTCAATAATACATATAGAACTAGAGAGAGAGAAAAAAGAAATCTAAAGTTCCTTCCATTTCATCGCTGCTTTAAATGCTGTTTTTTTCCAACTAGCCTTTTATTATGGTGTCTTCTAATTTTCTATCATCTAATAATAATAATAGTAACACTTCTTAACTAAATATAAAAATGAGATGTGGTCAGTCACATTTCATGTTAGTCCACTCTGAGCTGCTTCTCTGTTTGTGTCCTCTTCTCTTGTCTCTGCTCAACTTCTCGCCTTTCCTCTACTTTGAGTTTTTCCTCACCTTTTTATCCTTCTCTCTTCATCTTTGAGATTTTACTTTTAATAAAAAAATGCTCTAATTTCTACTCTTCTCTACTGTTTCAACTTGTGTTCTGTCCTCTCAGTCTGGTTTCTTAGCTGACGTGTCTCTTTTCTCTTTGGCGTGATGGCGTCTCCCTGCTGCCAGATCTCGAGTCTGTCCCAGAACAGCCAGCTCACCACACATGTGCCAGGCAGCCGGCGTCATCGAGACAGAGACACCGTGTATGTGTGAAAGAGAGGAACAAAGACTCAGCAGATGGAGAGACAAACAGGAGAAGGGGAAAGATACCGAGAACACAAACGGATGATCTGACAGTGGAAAGAATTAGAAAACACACAGGTGACAGCACTGTGATGAACAAACAACATAGGACGCTTCACCCACACACATACATCCACCCACGCACATACACAATGACACTTGAGTTGATAGGAAGCGATGATATATGGACTTGAGATGAGGAGGAGTTCAGGGGTCAAGGGTCGGGGAGGTGGCGGGTTATAACCCTAATTGTCTGAGATTGAAAAGTAGACAGGCACCTCTTACGTTTATGCGCGCTTGGTACTCGGCGCTACCGGCCGAGTTGCGTGCGGCGCAGCGGTACACGCCCCCGTCGCGGATCTGGGGGTTGGTGACGTTGACGTGCGAGACAGTGGAGCCGTCGGAGAGCGTGTACTGGCTGGCCCGGTGCGCCGAGTCCCGCGCTACCGGCTCGTCGTCCAACGTCCAGGTGATGGTGGGGGGTGGAGCGCCTTTGGCCGCGCACATGAGAGAGAAGGGCTCGCCCGGGGCCACTACGCGCTCACTGAAAGACGAGACAATCCGTGGGGTGCCGTCTGACAGGAAAAAGAGAGCGGAATACAGATAGAAGACTTCAGAATCTTTGAATTGTGCACTGCTGAAATTTGTATTTCATAAGAACAGCAACATTTTTCAAGATGAGTTCAAAAGTGGTACATTTTATGTCACTGTTGTTGTTTTGCCTCTGAATGACAATGTGTCCTATTGAGATATGATGTGGAAAAAGCAAGTAATGTTGAGTGTGGTTGTATGTAATTAATAATAAACAGAATTCTTGAATATTTTGTCTGAAGTTCATTTAATTGCTTGCAATACATTTAATTTGTAAAATCACAAAAGGGAAGTTAACTTATTCCAGAAGTATACAAACTGAGGGTCTGTGGATAATTTAAGCTAAATAAAAATAAATAAATAAATAAAACACATAATATTTATTAAATTATTACTGTTTGATCCTGCTTTCTAAAACTGTCACAAATTAATTGAGCAAAATTATTTTATTCTGTTAGCCCTCATTTTTAATAGTCATGTATTTTGAAATAATTTTGTAAAATTGCTTTGTTGCTGCAAATAAGTATGAATACACATTAATATTTTTTTTTTCATTTCAGTTGCGTGGTTTGTAATATTTTATATACAGCATATTAAACACCAAATATGCTATGCTGTATCGTTCGTGCAGGTTTCACATTCATTAAAGGTTTAGTTCACCCAAAAATGAAAATTAGCCCATGTTTTACTCACACTCAAGGCATCCAAGGTGCAGAGGCGGATTTAGTGAATTGGGGGCCCCAGGCAAACATAGGAATGGGGCCCTATACATTTGCACACATTTACCTAGATCAACCTCGAGGTTCCTTTTTTGTCATGATGCAATGGCGCCCCATAGTTGAGTCCAATGTTTCTACAGTTTTCATGTACATGTTATAATGGAATTCTTTCATTTACATTTACATTTATTAATTTAGAAGACACTTTTATTCTTTAATGTTGTAGACCACGGAATAGCAATTGATTTACCATTGAGATACAAGTTTTAACAAAAAAACTAAATAAATTATAAAATGATAAACCTCACAATTGAACCTTTAAACCATTTATTTTAGAAAAGGGATGAGTCAGAAAGTATAAATTATTATTATTTTTAAAATGGGTTTATGTGGGTGGATTTTTCGCATTGGTCTGAACAAAAACAGACTGGATCATTGAAAATGCACATTCATTCTCTGCCAGTAGGAGGTGCTTTTGGAACATCAGAAATACAGTGGTTTCCCCGGTAACGGCTGTAGACAAAGCAGCGCTCAGCTAAAAAAAATAATACTTTATCAGGTAAAATTAAAATGCCATCCAATTTTTTCTGAAGACAATCGGTTCCTTTCACATGTTCAGTCTTATAAAAACTTAAATTAGTGAGAATGAGAAAAGTGTAAAAGAATATAGCCTATATTGACTAGGTAAGTCCACTGATGAGTTACCAGCATAAGCCTACATTTAATTTTCTACTAGTCATTTTAACATAAGGCTGTCAATCGATTAAAATATTGAATCGCGATTAATCACATGATTGTCATGAGTTAACTCGCGAATAATCACAACTTAATTGCTAATTTTTATCTGTTCTAAATGTACCTTAAATTAATACGTTTCATGTTTTTATACTCTAGTCAACATGGGCATGAACAAATATGGATGCTTTATGCAATATATGTTTTTTATTAGTGAAACCATAGTCAACAGAGCATGAAGACTAGACATGTTTCAAAGATCATAGATATTTTTCAAAGAACTTGTTCATGTCTAGTAGAAATGTAAAGAAGAACATAGAAATAGGTTCCCATTACTTATCTTTCTTTGCACTGAGCAATTTACTTAAACTTGTTTACATTTTCGCACGACAGGTCAGCTCTTCTTCTGATCAGGCAAAATTCATATTTATTATTTATTAACCTCTGTGCCCCATACTGTATTTTGATGCAGCTAAATTCTCAATTAAACTGTTTTTATTGGTATGTTTTTCTGTTTCTGTTGTCAGACAACGGAATGAATATGAAATAGTGATTGAAACGCGACCCATTAAAACTACGTAACCAGCTCTCCCTTCCAAGATGTTAATCTGCACAAAAATTCTAATTTATAATCGAGCTGTCGTCTGATAAAATCAAATAGGCTACACATAAGATAAAGACAATAGCTGTGCTGTGATTCTGGCTATACTTGCATGTAAAATTAGAGAAGTGACATATCTTTGTTTTAAATTAAAGCGGAAAGCGCAGCTCCTTTCAGTCGCTTGTGGAACAGAACAGACGCAGAGAGATACAGAGGTGTTTGCGCGCTGGGAAAGAGAAAACTCACGCTCTCGCGTCAGTCAGCTTCTTCAGATGCATATTATTTTCATTTGCTACAAGCAGGATACACAAGAAGCACGTTCAACTCGGACATGCAGACGGTTGTCGAGGTAATAAACACCGTAAACAGCAACCGTTCGTGTGTCCGCGCTTAATGTTCATCTCGTATATGAAAAGCATTTTAGGGGCCCTTGGCTCTTGGGGGCCCAAGGCAGTCGCCTACCTTTGCCTAATGGGTAAGTCCGCCTCTGCCAAGGTGTATATGACTTTCTTTTTTTTCAGATGAATCCAATCGGAGTTATATGTTCTTGCTCTTCCAAGCTTAATAATGGCATGGGTGTTTTTGTTCAACAGTCCAAAAGTCAAATAGTCGAATAAAGCACATGCAACTATATTAAAACATGCCTCAGATGGCTCCAAGGGGTGAATAAAGGCCTCCTGTAGCGAATTGATGCGTTTTTATAAAAAAAAAATATCGATATTTGAAACGATATAAACAGTTTTGTGTAACTTCCGCTAACTGTCGTACACGTGTTCAAAAGAGGCTGCCTTTCTGGCGGATGCTGCCGGACGTAGGCACAGCGCATGCATGTTTGAATCTCCCGAAAAACAACGTTTGTCTACAGGAGCAATGGAAGCAAAGTTTCCTTACTTTACCAAAGGAAAACCAGTCTCCTCTTGGTTTATATCGAAATCCTCCAACATTTTTATTTACAAATCCTCGTTTTATGCTTCTAATTTGTAACTGGTGTTTTGTTTTGCTCGCCACTAATCACCGATGTGTGCACTACACCCACGTCCTACATCCTACATCATCCTCCAGAATGAATTCCGCCTATGACAGTTAGCCGAAGTGAAAGAAAGATGTTTATATCGTTTTTAAATATGTATATTTTTCCTACAAAAATACATTGATTTGCTACAGGAGGCCTTTGTTCACCCCCCGGAGCCGTGTGAGGCACGTTTTAATTTGGAGGGATGCGCTTTATTTGACTATTTTTGGACTGTTGAACAAAAATTCCAACCCATGCCATTATAAAGCTTGGAAGAGCAAGGACGAGTTTTAATATATCTACGACTGGATTCATCTGAAAGAAAAAAGTCATATACTGTACACCTAGGATGCCTTGAGGATGAGTAAAATGTGGACTAATTTTCATTTTTGGGTGAACTAACCCTTTAAGGACAGCATTACCTGTTTACCATTTACCTGTTACTGAAAACAATCTTGTAGTGCTTGTGTAGGACACAGTGTAACTTGCTTAAAAGTCATAGCAATCTAAATTTGGAACTTTGATGTCCAAAAATAAATGTACACTGCAGAGTTAGAATCAGAACAACAACCTTCAGCGCTATCCCATTATCCAATAATTCCACTCACCCTCAAGCAGTATAATGGAGAAGTCCTGTGCGGTCTGACCCTTGCGGGTGGCAAAGCATTGATATGCCCCTGAGTGTCTTTTTTGGGCTGCCGTGATGAACAGAGTCTCATTGTGGGCTCCCTGGATGGAGAAGTGCTGGTCAGGAACGATGGCTTCTGTGTTGCGAAACCAGGAGACGGTGAAGTGGGGCGAGCCCTGAACGGCACAGGACAGAATCACTGTGCTGCTGATGCCTGTTTTCAGGTTCTTGGGGGATAATGTGACTCTCAGAGGCTCTGTGGAGTAAGAAAAAGTCAGAGTGAAAAATATTATTTGAGTCTGAGGGTAAAGTTTTGTCTAAAAATTATAATTATGGTGTCTAGATAGATAGATAGATAGATAGATAGATAGATAGATAGATAGATAGATAGATAGATAGATAGATAGATAGATAGATAGAAAGATAAAATGTCAGTGAGCAATAAGGCAGCTGGTGTTATTTGCTGGAGGCCTCTGGGTGTGGTGGTGTGTGTGTCTGGTATGTATGCATGTGTGCCCTCCTCCCCTCCTGTTCTGTCAGACTCTGTGTGAGCACACCGGTGTGATGTGCCCACCGGCTAAACGTCCAAATGTCCACCCCACCTCCCCTTCCTCTATTCCCCTCTTCCTTTCATATTAAGACTCCAGCCAATTCCATCCCACTGGTCTAAGAATCCTTCCCAAGCCTGCTTGAAAACACACACACATTTCTGGTGGAACAGGGGTCAGACTGGAGAGGCCAGAGTAGTCTTCCTGTCTTCTCATATTATTTTCTCTGCAAGTCAACAAGAAGGTGGCAGAGGCCGACTAGTGTGCCAACATCTTTTAAACCCAAATGTGCTTCTTGCTTACTCACTCCCTGGTATACTCCATTTGATATCTCCCTCTCCCTATGACACAGTTGCACAGGAGATCTGGGGCAAAAGATTGGTCCAATGGTCTGGTGATGGACCAACATGACCTGGACCCTCTCCTTTGGAAGAAAAAAAGGTATGGATATTCCAGGACTTTGTAAGAGATAGACCCACCATTCCCTCTATAAACCCTTATAAGTGACCCAGACCCACTGGTCTCAAGGTTTTAATTATTGGGTCAACCCTTCTACAGTACTGTGAATGGTGGTTTATCCAATAGGACAAGCCAAAACCCTGGGGCAAAAGTCCTCATCCCTGTTCAGGAAGAACAACCATCCTGCAGAGCTTTGTTCCAACTCCAATAAACCATGAGCCAGCCAATCAATTCCCTTGGGTTTAAATTAAAATTGCATGTAGGTTATGTAGGTTGATTGGAAGCAAGGTTAGGACTAAACCTGGGAAAGTTGATCTCTTGGAACAAGCATAAGGACACCTGACATTAGTTTTTGGTTTCTGCTTTGGGGAATAGACTAGGTGGCCATGACTTTGAAGTTGCACACGTTCCTGGACCTTTTGTTAGTTATGTAAGAACATAAAAGTCAAATAAACAGTTATAATCCTACTTTGACTGTAGGTTGAAAATAAATATGTTGAAGCTCCAACCAGCTCTTTTCCCATACCTAACTTAAGTACTGTTTAATAGGAATGTTGTTCCTGCACAATGATGTTGATCCAGGAATATGTCCTACATTAAGGAAGTGAAATGGGGGATAAGACAAGTAGGAAATGTTCCTAGATATTTAGTTGGTCCTGAAAGAAGATTCCAAGTAGCGAACAAAATCCTTACTCCGATATCAGGCTCAAAAGAATGATGTTTAAGGTCCAATAACAGTCCTGTATGCCTAACCTTAAAATCCAAGTTCAAAGGAATGTGAGACCTACAAGGACGTTGATCAAAGAACATAATCGTGCTTGAATCTATGGCAAGGTGAAGGTAACTGGGATCTTTTGAAAAGCTTCAAAAGCTTTTTCCCTCACCAGCAGTTTATTCGTGACATCTTTCATCATTTACTCCTGTCCTATCATCAGTCCCTCTTCTTGTACCTCCCCTCTTTCCCTTTTGCCCTTTATTTTTTTCTCCTCACCGATGACATTTAGGTGTCCTGTGACCTCTTTGGAGCCGAAGCTGTTGGTGACTTCACAGATGTAGTTTCCAGAGTCTTCCAGACGGAGGTCGCTGATTGTGAGGCCAGTTAGTCGCCGTGTCCAGCGGGAGTCAGCAGGAAGCGGCCTGCCATCTTTCAACCAGCGGATGGTGGGGTTGGGGTAACCAGAGGCGATGCAGGGCAACTCTATGCTTCGCCCCACTTGTACTTCTCCTGACTGGAAACTGTCCATCACAGAGGGCGGGGTTTCAGTGGGGTCTAAGGACAGAGAGAAAGTTTAAAAAAAAAAGACCAAGCAATTCTTGCCAATTAATATATTGTCATTTACATATATAAGCCTTAAAGCTACAGTGGAAGACAATGCTCATGTTAAACAAAATTACAGCTCTTTGTTCTGTAAGAACCATTGACTAACATCATAAGTAGACTTTAGGGAAAATGTACACTCTCTTTAAAAATGAATGACATAAATTAGGATCTCAATGCTGTTTTTTTTTTACAAAAAAGTGCATCCAAGACAGTAAAAAATCCAGTTATGAGAATATTCTTAGTGCATGAGGATTTACAAATATGATAAAGATGTGTCAACTGCCCAGCAAACCGATATAAACCCACAGACTCACCCAGCACAGAGAGACGAGCTCCATTGCTCTGCCTGGTTTCTCCGCTGTATTTGTGCTTGGTGATGCAGCGGTAGGTAGAGAGGGCATCCTCTTTCTGAACGTCAGATATGTAGAGGGCCCCATATGACGTCAGGAAAAACCTATTACCTGAAGAGAGAGGAGAAGAGGTGATATAAACATATGCACATGTTTTTCAATGGCCAACAAAAAGACAATTTTTAAAAGTCCATTTAGTACCAACTTCATATGCAACTCTTCAACCACAGATCAGTTATTCTATTAATTTAGTCACGCAATCCATCATTAGACTTTTTAAAAAATGCAAAAGTTATACTGTACAAAAATGCAACTGCACATTTTTCAGCTTACGAAACCTTTTGACTCTCAAATACAAACAAATTGTATTTTCTTGAAACTGCATAAAACCCCTACAAGTCAAACACAGTTGTCTGAACAAATAACTTTATATTGTTGAATGTTAAGGCTCTGTGAGTTCCCAGCATGCATTGCAACATGAACAAATTATACAGTCACTGTTATAGGATTATTGGTTTGCTGTTTGCTGATTATATCTAAACAGTTTTTGTTGTTGTTTTATCATTATTGTTAGTTATCTGTTGTACTGTGATTTAAAAGGCTCATCTTTTTAACATTTGTTGATTGCCACCATTCTTGAAGTTAGTATGTCTAGTTTTGAGGCCTAGGGTATGTTCAACCACTTTTATCCAATATTTGGATATATTAGTCTTGTAAGTTGTCTTACAAACATAGACAATGTTGTCTACTTATAAGACTAACTTATCCATTAATGTTTGTAATTTTTGTAAACAAACATACATTTGATAACCTGGTGACTTTTAACGTTCTTTTGTTCTTTCAAGAAACAGAAATGAATAAATTACATCAACATTCAAGATAATAAACAAACCCTGAAGCCCACAGTTATAGTTTTATTTTATAAAACTGTATAAATGATAACTAGAACAAAATATCTTTGTCCATAAAACTCACAGAAAAAAAGTTAACAGAACATAATTCGAGAAACATTGGAAAAGCATTACATGTCTTTTTAACTAACAAAGCTGTGTTAGCTGAACAAAAAAGAGAAGATGTGACTTCATCCAAACTTGAGTAAACTTAAAAAAAGCAGTGCAGCAAGTTGCCTTGAAATTATATGTAAAGTCAACTTTTCATGTTTTACAGTGTATAGCTGGTAAAAAATACAAATACAAATAATGCTTTTTTTCCTTGTCCACTGGATTACAAATCATTCAGAAATGTGTTTATAGTCGCCACATTCAAAAACTAACAGATTTTTGAAGGATACAGCAAGTAACCCATTACAAAGTAAGAAATATAGAGTGTTTTAATATTTGATGTTTATGTTATTGTAACAGTATATTACTGTCACGGTGACTTCACATCAGCGAGGCCTGACTCTGATTTATCTGTACTTTCATGAAGGCCGTGTTTTACAATGCTGCACTCGCCCAGGAGCCAGAAGTAATTGTCCTTATTATTCAATTAACTACATTTTAGCTGTGAATGCATCTGACACACACACACACACACACACACACACACACACACACACACACACACACACACACACACACACACACACACACACACACACACACACACACACACACACACACACACACACACACACACACACACACACACACACAAAACACTTTAAAAGTTCACAAATAAGATGTTTGATGTGCTGATTGTGTGTTTTTGTTTTTTGTTTTCATGTTTAGAACACACTATTTGAATTTTATTTACGAGATCTCTATGTGTTCTCTAGTTTCTACATTGTTTCTCCTAGAGGGCAAAATGTCTTCTCATGTTTTTTGTCCTGAGAAACATCATCAGAAACATATAAGAAGAGGTTGATACTTAATTGAAACAACTGAGATGTCTCCTGAGCTACAGACTATCAACCTTAAAGTACTAAAATGTTCCTTTGGGATGAATTAGGTGTGTGTAGAGTGTAAAAGC
Source organism: Ptychobarbus kaznakovi (assembly GCA_027422405.1). Lineage (NCBI taxonomy): Eukaryota > Metazoa > Chordata > Actinopteri > Cypriniformes > Cyprinidae > Ptychobarbus > Ptychobarbus kaznakovi. The sequence goes on from CM049813.1 coordinate 7,534,968, forward strand.
AGAGTTTGTGTGTGTTCTGCTAAACTGCACATCACTGGACACAATAACAACAGCAAAGTATGTCAGTGTGTGAGAACAGTCAGTCAGTCCCTGTGTGTGTGTGTGTCCTAGTTTCTCCAGGTAGGCAGGGCATGTGGATTGGACCAACTGAATCATTAAAAATGTGAAGATGTCTTTACATATTTATGCTGAGGTATCATTAGTTGACTGCCATGTGTCTTGTTTATCCCTGTATATTAGGACAGACTTGTGCATTCAAAACTCACTCAGCAAGACACAAAGTTCCTATAGAAAGCAGGATTACCCTGTGGGAAGAAAGTGTATGTGTGTGTGTGTGTGTGTGTGTGTGAAGGATGGCGATCGATGCATTTTATGGCTCGAGAGCTTCATCCAATGCAGATTTATGAAAGCGGAGAGGACAGGCTTGACTCGGCAGCCCACACACACACTCCATCACTATAACAAGCAACTCACTCACTCACTCACTCACACTCACACACACACACACACACACACACACACACACACACACACACACACACACACACACACACACACACACACACACACACACACACACACACACACACACACACACACACACACACACACACACACACACAGACAGATAGTAGCTACAGACAAATAAAGACAATGGCTGGATACAAAGATAAATTCAGCATGCGTCTGTGTGAATGCCATGGCCATGTGATAAGACAATGAAATGAACTATGTGCACACAGCATTGCCTGTGTGTGTATGTATGCATGATTATTTGCATCACAAAAATATATTGCTGAATGAATATTTGTACGACAGCTAAGCACGAGCACACTTTTGTTTAAGTGTGTGTGTATAGATGTAACACCGTGTCTGTGTGGGTATTGTTGTCACGCTGAGTGCTAGGCCCGGCAAACTGTAATTTAAGAGTCAGCCCTCGCGCTTCAACCTGCATATTAAGCCTTACAGGATAATATGCACTTGGTGACTTTAACCCCCTACAACATCAGAGCAATGCTGTCACAACATTTCACCCGGAGTGAGAGACCAGGGAGCGAGAGAGAGAGAGCAAAAGAGAGGTAGTCAGTGAGTAGTTTTGGTTTAATCGCAGTCACTTGGATCTCTCTTGGATCTTGGATTGTGATCTTGGATCTCTCTTGACTCTCTTGGTAAAGAGCAAGACTTAAATATCAGATTGGAGTGTTTTTGAAGCAGCCAGGGACACAAGGTCTACCAGCCTTTCTCAACAATGACACTGGTTCACAGCAAAACTCAGACAGCTTCAGGCCAAAGAAGATTCAGGATGGGGGATTTCACCAAATCACACTGGAAAAGGAGATCAGGGTGCTAAGAGGAATATTTGACAAGCTTTCAGTTCTCTTCCAGTTTTTGCTTCATAGTTGTAAAATTGTCCCCCAGCACTGCACAAATGAAGTGAAAAAAACACCCCACACCCGCCCTATTAAACTGAACCCCCTAACCTGCACTGAAAATAAGTGAAGATGACTGGCATCTTCATAAAGAACAAAAGAAGGAAAGCACCAGGCCCAGACGGTTCCCAGCCTCCTTAAATCGTTGTTCCAAATCAATTTCTTCTGAGTTCCACCATCATCCCTGAACACAAAACTACAGACCTGTGGCTCTAGTCTGTGGTCATGAAATCATTTGAAAGACTGGTTTTGGCATAAGGCCTCCACTGGACCCTTCTGGACCCCCTGCAGTTTGCTACAGAGCAAACAGGTTGTGGATGATGCTTAACATGGGACTGCTCACCCTAATCTAAACCAGGGACTTATGTGAGGATCCTGTTTGTATAGCTCTGCTTTTACACCATCATCCCGAATCCTTCAGAATAAACTGACACAGCTCTCCGTCCCTACCTCCATCTGCTGGATCAACAGCTTCCTGACAGACAGGCAGCAGCTGTGAGGCTGGGAAAATTCTCTTCCAGACCCGCACCAGCCAGCCCCTCAGGGCTGCGTTCTCTCCCCACTGCTCTTCTCCCTCTAATGACTGCACATCTAAAGTCTACATTTTACATTTTGACAAATTACTCACCATCATGAACAGCACGGTAGCTAATGCATAGGACCTGATGGGACATTTGTCTGTAACCCAGCAGAGGTTGACTTTTCGCCAGCTTATACCACAGGAGCTTGAAACAGTTCTACTCTGCCATCATCGCCTTATAAAGTCTGGTTCAAACCAAATGAGGAGGAGGGTATGTCATACAACCCTCCCTACTCTCCAAGGTACTTATCCAGAGTGAGCAAAAGGGCTGTTGGACCCCGCACATAACACTCCCTCTTTGAACTCTGCCGTCTGGCCTATATTGAAACCCACACTGTCCATATGAGCACCACAGACAAATACACTGCTAAGCCATGGTTCCAACATCTTACCTTACCTTGCTTGTCAGAACAGAGCACATGCCTGTCTGTCTGTGTGTGACTGTACATAAGACTCGCATTTGACTTTACAGAAAAAGTGACCCACTGGGTGTACAGGTTTAAAAATGGAGATTGATGGATTAAAAGAGAAGCAGACAGAGCTATGCACATATTAGTCCCACGTCTCCTTACGATCAGTTCTGTTTGGGAGTGCTGATCAATTCTTGTCTAGTCTTTCTGCGCCTTGAGGTGTGTGTATGTGTGTGTGTGTGTGCATGGAGGATTAGAGGGGGGGCATGTACGGTCTGTCTAAAACAAGGGCTTGAGTACCACACACATACACGGTTCTGTGGAAGTGCTGGAGTGTGTAGTGGTCAGCCTGGGGCATCATGTCAGACCGATGGAAAAAAAAAAAAAATGGAATTGGATTTATGTGTGGAACATGGCAACCTTCCAGTTACATCTCACTCTACACAGACTCCCAAAGGCCAGAGAAACAAACTCACACACATATAAAGAGAAAAGAGGTTTGTATACATGTTCGAGAATGTGTGTTTTGTTACGGGATGTCAGTAGGGCAGGCAAACTCACTCACTCTCTCAGCACAGGACTGTGTGAGTGCAAAATCTGGTCTAAAAATAATACCCTACCGGAAGTAAAGCCGCCATTTTCCTGCCATCATTTTCAAGGTAAAAAATAAACAGAATAATAGAGCTTATGAATAGTAATGTGAAACACACAACAGTGTGGAAAATAGAACAACAACAAAAATAAAATCGTTACGTGCGGATGCCAGGAGACTCTGAGGAAGGGGCGGAGAATGACAGAGCGACAACAGAAGGGAAAAGAGGAAGAAGACGCTCACGAGATCAGAGACGAGAAATACCGAAAATATCACAAATAAAAAAAGAGAAAGAGACAGTTGGAAGGAGAATGCACGATGACAGAACGATAGACACATGAAGATGGAGGGAGAGAGAAACAAAAAGAGAGGGGTGTGTGCAGAAGCTGTTGTTGAATTTGCTCTAGGAGCTCCCATGCAAATGATGGCGCCACTGCAATGCTAACGAGGACCGGGTTTCAAACTGTTCGGCCCATTACTTATTAATGCTCTGCGTCTCTTCCCCCTCCCTCTTTCCCTCTTTCCCTCTTTTCCTTTCTCGCTCCACTTTTCCCTCTCTCTCTTGCTGTTGCTAGGGCCCCTGCGCTCACGTGACGTGTGTTAGGGGGCGCTGCGGTGGCATGTGCAAAAAACGGAGCGAGAGAAAGAGAGAGGGATGATGGGAAGGCTGGCGAGGAGGGGTGTAAACGGAGGGGATGCTAATGCTCGTTTGTTCGTTAAGCCACAAACGGGCTACCAGGGCACGCGTCGAGAGCCTGGCACACGGAGAAGACAAGCCAGCCGGTGCTCTGATTGGCTGCGGGTGGGACTCAACGTCATGTCGATGCAGAATACGGTTAACGAAGGAGAGCTGACAAAAATCAAGAGAGCTAAGAGAGCGAGAGGGATAAAAGATAAAAAACAATGTCACAAAGTGAAGGAAGACACTTGGTGATGGGACAGAGAAGGAGAGATGAAGCGAAAAAGGCTCTATTGTTGACTCTTTTTTTCCACTGAAACAGTCACGCTCAAACACACACTGCACTGCTGGTTTTGTGAGAAAGCCTCAACCGAATCTTCCTTGACGCAATATGGCATATCCAGAGATCACTCTAGAGTTCCCACTCACCTGGCCTTGTCTTATAACAAATCACCCTTTACACACAGGATAGGCCCTTATGCTGGACGCATGAGGTGTAATTCTTCGAGAAAATTGTCTAGATCAATGTCTGACAGTTCTAGACCTCGACAGGTCAAACACCTTTGATGTGAAACACTTGCTTAACACCTTCCGTGTACAGTGTGACTGCACTGCACTCTTACACCATGTCGACACATCTATTTTTTTTACATACTCTTGTGCTACTTCCAACAACAGTACAAATGTTTTTGACATTTTTGTTTGACATTCAGTATAGACGGTCTCAAAAGGACAGCCCAGTATAGACAACGTGTTAGCGGCCAACTAATAAGCTTAGTCTGCATGTCAGGAACTACTGTATCTTCTTCGTGAATGATGGCACTAAATTATTTTTTCAATATTCGTCTGCCCTTAATTTTTTCTGTTGTAATCATTTCAGTTATGCAATAAGACACTGGAGTTGTGCTACATTGTGAATATAGTCATGACTGAAGAGGTTGCAGAAGCTCCCCTGTATGTCATGCCTAACAATGCCCTTTAGCTCGGACTATCTTCACATATGGTGTTCTCTCTTGTACTTTAGTGAAACAGAGAGTTTGCAGGTACATTTGGTGAAGGAAGCAGATTTCTTTAACCAATGCACCACACATTTCTTGTGCCTTTCCCTGCATCTACCTCTTCTCTCCTCTTCCCTGCTGTCACTCTTTACTTCCCACCCACTCTTGTCCAACTTTAGCCTGTGTTCTCTAGTTGTGCTGTTCTTTAGCTCCTGCTGTTCTCCTCGTCTCCATACTCCAACCTTCCAACTCACTGTTCTTGAGAACCCGAGTCACGTATGAGTGGGTGATCTCTGCGACCACATTCACACAGTAACAGAATACGGTTGTTACTCCTGTATTTGATTTGTTAATACAGTTTACACAGTTGATACACACAGATTAGTTATTTACATACATTTTCAAGACTCACAGTTTTATTTTTGGTGAGCCCCTGCTGTGTTAGTGTGAGCAGAGTGGACAACTAATTGTCTGTCATGTCATTTAGTGTGAGAGAGGCACTTGGTGGACACTTGGTCTCGTATGTGTTGCATGTTTTTATGTTTTTTTTGGAGATAGGGGCTGTGTCATCTGAAGGTTTTAGATCAAATGGGGAGAACTCAGTTCCTGGAAGGTCACAACACCATTCCAACACTGCTCCAACATACACTCACTGGCCACTTTATTAGGTACACCTTGCTAGTACTGGGTTGGACCCACTTTTGCCTTCAGAAGTGCCTTAATTCTTCGTGGCATAGATTCAACAAGGTGTTGGGAACATTCCTCAGAGATTTTGGTCCATATTGACATGATAGCTCACTCAGCAGATTTGTCGATTTGTCTGCACTTCCATGATGCGAATCTCCCGTTCCACCACATCCCAAAGGTGCTCTATTGGATTGAGATCTGGTGACTGTGGAGGCCATTTGAGTAAAGTGAACTCATTGTCATGTTCAAGAAAACCATTTTGAGCTTTGTGACATGTGCATTATCCTGCTGGAAGTAGCCATCAGAAGATGGGTACACTGAGTCATAAAGGGATGGACATGTCAGCAACAATACTCAGGTAGGCTGTGGCATTTAAAATATGCTCAATTGTACAAGGTGCCCAAAGTGTGCCAAGAAAAAATCCCCACACCATTACACAACTAACACTAGTCTGAACCGTTGAGACAAGGCAGGATGGATCCATGCTTTCATGTTCTTTATGTTCTCTTACGTTCTTAGTTCTTACCCTACCATCTGAATGTCCAGCAGAATCCAATGACCAGGCAATGTTTTTCCAACAACCTGTTCATTTCCACTGTTCAAAGTCACTTAAATGGTATTATGCCCTTTCATGGTTCTTCCTCTATTCTGACCTCTGACTCAACAAGACATTTTCGTCCACACAACTGCCACTCACTGAATTTTCTCTTTTTTGACCATTCTCTGTAAACCCTAAGATGGCGTCTTCACACATCTAGTCATCACTTAAATCCCCTTTCTACCCCATTCTGATGCTCGGTTTGAACCTCAGCAAGTCGTCTTCAACACATTGAGCCTAAATGCTGAGTTGCTGTCATGTGATTGGCTGATTAGCAATTTGTGTTACCAAGGAATTGAACAGGTGTACCTAATAAAGTGGCCGGTGAGTGTACATACCTGCAGTTTTCAATTAACCCTTAAGGACTTGAGTAGATGGATCAGGTGTGTTTATTCAAGGTTGAAGCTAAATGCTGTAGGGCTGTGGCCCTCTGAAAAATAAGTTTTGGACCCCTGTTTTGGATCCAGTCACTATCTTCTACCAAAGCTACACTCATCAGTTTTGAGGTCTGCACTTGACTCAAATACTCCTCACTAATTCAGGTATAAAAGCTTCTGTTGGTTATTTAAGATTTTATGGATGGTCTCTTCTCTCAACTGGACTCTTCTTGTGTCATCTGCGAATAAGACTTTCCAGTTTTATGGATGCCAGCTTATTTCATGTTACTTTAGTAACTGTCATAGGTTAAAGGTGATTGACATACACAGAATACAAGCTTGACTTGCATGTTCATATAGTTAGTGTTAGAGTCGCTATTCTAAGCTGCTGTGTGATTTTGAGTCTCATATCTTTAAGTAAATGTTGTTACTCTCATAGTATGAACATAGCCTCTATTTCAAAAACTCTTTCCTACTATTTAGCCCTTTAGGCGTCTGAAGTTGTCCCACATTCCTTGTCATGGGTGTGTCTATGTAAGTCCATGTAAGGGGCCATGGGCAACTTAAGATTCATTCTTTGAAAATCAGAAATGTAAGGCGACAAAAGGGTAATAAAGATGCCTGTGCTAGTTTTAGGGCTGCTGATTTGGATGGTGACCAAAGTGGAAGATGCCCTATTAGTCCATCTCCAAGAGCTAAAAATTATTATATTTTATTGTACTGATAACATTAAAAAACTCTTGCCCTGATTGTTTCAATGTGAAACACAACAAAGCCTTACTAGATTACATAAAACTAAGACAGAATTTTGAATTTGCTTTCTGAGAATCAGAAAGGTCAAATAAAGAAGCCAGCTGTCCCCCATATAATCCACTCATGCATGTTAGTATTCATCCGAGTGCCTACTCCGTCCTGGTTCGCCCTAATGACAGGACACGGGGGGCAGGCATAAAACATTGCTGAGTGTGGAGAGTTCAACTATAAACATGTGTTCCCCTGGCCACAACATGTGTGTGTATGTGTGTATGTATTATCAAAATTCTGCCAACATTGCATTGCCAAGGTCAGAGCAGAGTCACCCCGATAAACTTAATTTGCTTTTGATACCAATGCTGTTCACACCTACATAATTATACATTCATACACACATACGCTCTTAACAATATAAGGTGCTTCACAATGCCATAGAAGAACCTTTTTGTCTAAATGGTTCCATAAAGAACCTTTAACATCTGAAGAACCTTTCTGTTTCATAAAGGGTTCTTTGTGGTGAAAAAAGGTTCTTCAGATTATAAAAAAGTAAGGAATAGATGTTTCTTTAAAGAACCTTTGACTGAATGGTTCTTTGTGGAACCAAAAATGGTTCTTCTATGGCATCGCTGTGAATAACCTTTTAAAGCACCTTTATTTTTAAGAGTGTTCACCGCCACAAAAAGTGTGTAAATAACTGTGTAGGGGTGGGGTCACACTATCTAATTGCCTTTTGGTGACTCACATACAAATATGTAACCTACAAACCTGTCTTTAGCCTGATTAATGAGCCATAAAGCCAATTTGGCTGGAAACAGGAGATGGTTAGGTTAAGGATACAGAGATCAACCAGATGAGTAGAGAGTATTTATATAGTATTAGAGCATTTCAGAACTACTGACTGCTACAATTCACCACAGGTCTGCTCTAGTTCAGCACTTTGGACAGCCACAGACTCTGTACACAACACAGTCTCTTTTACATAGAAACAACGGAACAGAGGTATATCACCACTAAAACACAACACTGCACAAATCCTAACCTCACTATGCCACATCATGTTACACCAGGCCGTGGAGATGCCCAAAGGGTCGCCGTGGATATACACAGGCAAATTAAATAGTAATGTAACATATGGTACATGGCCGCAAAACTCAACCCAGCAACAGTGACACAAACACTCATATACTGCAGAGGACAAAAACAACAACCTGCTTAGCCATACAGGAATATCTATCTATCCATCCATTGAGTGGTCTGTCTGTCTGTCTATCTATCTATGTTTCACACTCTTTTCACTCTATTCTCTCTCTCTCTCTCTCTCTCTCTCTCTCTCTCTCTCACACACACACACACACACACACACACACACACACACACACACACACACACACACACACACACACACACACACACACACACACACAGCAAACGCACACAATTACTACATTGCAGTGTAGCCACAACACACAATTAATTACCATTTACCCACAGTATGGCGTGTGTGTTGAGGAAGTAATTAAGATTGAACTGTAATAAAACACACATCCTCCTAAATCTTAAGGCCTCATTGAATGCTGTATTAACTGAACTATCTGACTGGGGCATGAATGGGAATGAACAGAGCTCCAGCAGAATCAATACCGCCCTCTCCCTCACTCTCTTCTACTCCAACTCGCACTGCCACCATCATTTCTTTTCTTCTCCTTTCTCTTGGTCGCAAAATAATTACTCAGCGGCTGACAATGGGACATCTACACCCTCCGACAATAGCCACTCAATCCTTTATTGCCCCCCCTTCACTATCTACGCTTATGAATGATACCTCTCCTTCATTTCAGCTCTATTCACATTCAAAGCAGAGAGGGAACAGGCAGCCTGAAGTGTCTTGTGATAAAAGGAGCATATTTTGATAAAAGACGCCTGACACCTCGCAGGCTCTCAATGACAATGCAAACGTTATGTCTGAGAGTCTGATGTGAGGTGGGAAGGATGTTTGTCACATCTGAAGGTCGGCTCATGTAGCTAATACCGGTCTCCACCCCTCTATAAGGTTGGAGGTCGCAACTTTGTAGGGTTCCAAGAGGAACTCCTTACTGCTGAGGAGACTTCTTAAATGGAAAGTAAACCCAAAAATGAAATTGTCATCATTTACTCACCGTTATGTCAATTCCAAACCTGTACAACTTTTCTTCTTCTGTGGAACAAGTTTTTCAGCATAAAAATAAAAGACAGTTTTAATTTTTAGGTGAACTTTCCCTTTTAGTTTCAACTTTAGTATTTATAATTTTTTTTATTAACTGGTGAAATTTGAGTCTTCTCTTACGTTCCCCTTCTTCCAAATCCTCCTCATTTCCCACACTCTTCCACCCCTTGACCTTTCACTTTACTTATTTTCCACCACACCTTTCCTACATTCCCTTCTTTCTATGTTTCTCTCTCTTTCTCTCACTATGTGCAATGGTTGGAGGAGAGGGGGTTTGTGGAGGACTAATATGCTCATTAAAAAGGCATGCTTCACCGTCAAATGCCAGCTGCCGCTCTTTTCCCTCCTCCTCCTATCCCTCTCCCTGTTTGTTACAGTGGGAAATTGGGATGCCCATGTTCAACCTCAGCTACTGCTTATGTCTGATCAAAAAAGGGATATATACAAGTAAGTATACAAGACATCTATCTATCTATCTATCTATCTATCTATCTATCTATCTATCTATCTATCTATCTATCTATCTATCTATCTATCTATCTATCTATCTATCTATCTATCTATCTATCTATCTATCTATCTATCTATCTATCTATCTATCTACAACCTGTGGCCAATACCAATATTTTTCAGCATAGTACACTTTTTTCACTTTCTCCTCTCATTTCCATTCTCTCTTTATTTTGGCACTTACTTTCTCCACTTGTGTTCTTCCTGTTAAGGTCTCTCTTGTTCTTGTTCTCCTTCCCCTTCCCTCTCGCTCTTTTCTTTCACATTGCACCCCTTGAATATTTCTCCCCATTCTAATTAGGATGCTGCGTGTGGGAGAGGTTTTAACCAGTACTGGCAAGAAGAGAGAGAAGGAGAAAGACACCCCTCACATTTTTGTAAATATTTTATTAGATCTTTTTCATGTGACAACACTGAAGAAATGACACTTTGCTATGATGTAAAGTAGTCAGTGTACAGCTTGTATAACAGTGTAAATTTGCTGTCCCCTCAAAATAACTCAACACACAGCCATTAATATCTAAACATCTGGCCACAAAAGTGAGTACACCCCTAATTGAAAATGTCTAAATTGGGTCCAATTAGCCATTTTCTCTCTCTGGTGACTTGTTAGTGTTACAACTTAAGGTCTCAGGTGTGAATGGTCTCAGATGTTAAATTTGGTTTTATCACTCTCACTCTCTCATACTGGTCACTGGAAATTCAACATGGCACCTCATGGCAAAGAACTCTCTGAGGATCTGAAAAAAAATATTTTTGCTCTACATAAAGTAGGCTATAAAAAGATTGCCAAGACCCTGAAACTGAGCTGCAGCATGGTGGCCAAGACCATAAAGCGGTTAAACAGGACAGGTTCCACTCAGAACAGGCATCGCCATGGTCGACCAAAGAAGTTGAGTGCACGTGCTCATATCCAGAGGTTGTGTTTGGGAAATAGACGTATGAGTGCTGCCAACATTGCTGCAGAGGTTGAAGGGGTGGGGTTCAGCCTCTCAGTGCTCAGACCATACGCCGCACACTGCATCAAATTGGTCTGCATGGCTGTCGTCCCAGAAGGAAGCCTCTTCTAAAGATGATGCACAACAAAGCCCACAAACAGTTTGCTGAAGACAAGCAGACTAAGGACATGGATTACTGGAACTATGTTCTGTGGTCTGATGAGACCAAGATAAACTTATTTGGTTCAGATGGTGTCAAGCGTGTGTGGCGGCAACCAGGTGAGGACTACAAAGACAAGTGTGTCTTGTCTACAGTCAAGCATGGTGGTGGGAGTGTCATGGTCTGGGACTGCATGAGTGCTGCCGGCACTGGGGAGCTACGGTTCATTGAGGGAACCAAGAATGCCAACATGTACTGTGACATACTGAAGCAAAGCATGATCCCCTCCCTTTGGAGACTGGGCCGCAGGGCAGTATTCCAACATGATAACGACCACTGCCTTGCTAAAGAAGCTGAGGGTAAAGGTGATGGACTTGCCAAGCAGGTCTCCATACCTAAACCCTATTGAGCATCTGTGGGGCATCCTCAAACGGAAGGTGGAGGAGCGCAAGATCTCTAACATCCACCATCTCTGTGATGTCGTCATGGAGGAGTGGAAGAGGACTCCCAGTGGCAACCAGTGAAGCTCTGGTGAACTCCATGCCCAAGAGGGTTAAGGTAGTGCTGGAAAATAATGGTGGCCACACAAAATAGTTTCACTTAGGGTGTACTCACTTTTGTGGCCAGTGGTTTAGACACCAATGGCTGTGTGTTGAGTTATTTTGAGGGACAGCAAATTTACACTGTGATACAAGCTGTACACTCACTACTTTACATTGTAGCAGAGTGTCATTTCTTCAGTGTTGTCACAACAAAAGTTATAATAAAATATTTACAAAAATGTGAGAGGTGCACTCACTTCTGTGAGATGCTGTATATATATATATATATATATATATATACTGAACAAAATCATAAAAGCAACAATTTTGTTTTTGCCCCCATTTTTTCATGAACTGAACTCAAAGATCTAAGACTATTTCTATGTACACAAAAGGCCTATTTATCTCAAATATTGTTAAAAAATCTGTCTAAATCTGTGTTAGTGAGCACTGCTCCTTTGCCGAGATAATCCATACACCTCACAGGTGTGGCATATCAAGATGCTGATTAGACAGCATGATTATTGCACAGGTGTGCATTAGGCTGGCCACAATAAAAGACGACTCTAAAATGTGCAGTTTATCACAGAGCACAATGCCACAGATGTCGCAAGTTTTGAGGGAGCGTTCAATTGGCATGCTGACTGCAGGAATGTCCACCAGAGCTGTTGCCCATGAGTTTTATGTTAATTTCTACCATAAGCCGTCTCCAAAGTAATTTCAGGAGAATTTGGCCGTACATCGAACCGGCCTTACAACCGCAGACCACGTGTAACCACACCAGCCCAGGACCTCCACATCCAGCATCTTCACCTCCAAGATCGTCTGAGACCAATCACCAGCTTCTGCAACAATCGGTTTGCATAAACGAAGAATTTCTGAACAAAATGTCTGAAACCATCTCAGGGAAGCTCATATGCATGCTCGTCGTCCTCATCGGGGTCTCGACCTGGCTGCAGTTCATCATTGTAACCGACTTGAGTGGGCAAATGCTCACATTCGATGGCGTCTGGCACTTTGGAGAGGTGTTCTCTTCACGGTTGAATCCCGGTTTTCACCGTACAGGGCAGATGGCAGACAGCGTGTTTGGCGTCGTGTGGGTGAGCGGTTTGCAGATGCCAATGTTGTGGATCGAGTGGCCCATGGTAGCGGTGGGGTTATGGTATGGGCAGGCATATGTTATGGACAACGAACACAGGTGCATTTTATTGATGGCATTTTGAATGCGCAGAGATACCTTGACGAGATCCTGAGGCTCATTGTTGTGCCATTTATCCACGACCATCACCTCAACTTGCAGCATCATAATGCACAGCCCCATGTTGCAAGGATCTGTACACAATTCCTGTAAGCTGAAAACATCCCAGTTCTTGCATGGCCAGCATACTCACCGGACATGTCACCCATTTGTCATCCCATGTTTGGGATGCTCTGGATCAACGTATACGACAGTGTGTTTAAGTTCCTGCCAATATCCAGCAACTTCGCACAGCCATTGAAGAGGAGTGGACCAACATTCCACAGGCCACAATCAACAACCTGATCAACTCCATGTGAAGGTGATGTGTTGCACTGCATGAGGCAAATGGTGGTCACACCAGATACTGACTGGTTTTCAGACCCCCCCCCCCCAATACAGTAAAACTGCACATTTTAGAGTGGCCTTTTATTGTGGCCAGCCTAAGGCACACCTGTGCAATAATCATGCTGTCTAATCAGCATCTTGATATGCCACACCTGTGAGGTGGATGGATTATCTCGGCAAAGGAGAAGTGCTCACTAACACAGATTTAGACAGATTTGTGAACAATATTTGAGAGAAATAGGCCTTTTTGTGTACATAGAAAAAGTCTTAGATCTTTGAGTTCAGCTCATGAAAAATGGAGGCAAAAACAAAAGTGTTGTATTTATAATTTTGTTCAGTATATATATACACACAGAGCTGGCTAGATTACTCACAAATTGTAATCCGTTACTGATTCCAGATTAAATGACAACAATTGTAGTCAGTAACGTAATCCGTTACATTACACATTTTAAGTAATATAATCAGATTACTTTTAGATTAATTTTAGATTACTTTTGATTTAACTCGTTTATCACATTGATTTAAATATCATTATCTTGTACCATAATGATGCAAAAAATGCAAAGAGTAAGAAACTTTTTCCATTGTAATTTACAACATAAAGTGCATGAAAAATTATATTACATCAAGGTTTACCAAACCAGGGTCCGTAAAGGAACTGCAGGGGGGTTGTGAGTTTAATGAAAAACTGAAAATTCATTAAATCACAAAAAAATTAAATAAATCAATTTTAAAACAAACTCCTTTTCAAGGAAAGTCTCTTCACTTGGCGGCCATATTTGCTGAACCTACTTAATCTTAATGAATGGGGGAATCCTGAAATCTCAAAAACTGCTTACTAAACTCACAATTAAATTACATATGTCAAATCAACAACAAAAATCTGAAATTAATGGCCTAATGAATATTGTTTCTTATGCTCAAATAGCATTTAAAAAGCTTATTTTCAGGCTAGACCAGGCAATGCGCATGCGGAGTCATAACCTGCTTATACTTAGCATGTGCATTGGCTGGTCTAGTCAGGTTTATATGGGGAATTTGGCTCTTTTAATTAGAAAGTGGGACTATTCCTCCATATTGCACACTGCAGTTTCTCCCATTCATAAGTATAGGAGTGAACCGTCTTTGTATTTCTGTAGTCTTTGTTTTCAATAAAACAATTAATACAAAATATGAAATATTTGTAATTTACCTGCATGCCATGTGATCATTAATCAACATCAAATAAACCATAAAAATGCAAATGTGATGATTAATTATTGAAATATTTATTTTAAAATCTCAGGGGTACTTAAAGCAAATATATTTGGTGAATCAGGAATAATTCTTCTTATAATTTGGCGAATAAGGAATTATTTTTAGATGACAAAAAGTTTTGGAATGTCTGCATTACATGTAACTAAGAAATAACCTGAATATGTGCATTTTAAGTAGTTATAATTAATAATAAATGGTTAAAAAACTACAGATTAATATGTCAAATAAAAATGAATGTGTTCATCAGTAGTTGATTCAATGTTGAAACCCTTCTTAAACCTGGAATGATTTTTGTAAATCCAGTGACAGTGTACAATATATAATATGTATATAATCGCTAGGCTATTTTAGAAAGGAAAATGTAAAAGATGAAAAAGAGAAATTAGGGAGAATCAAATTAATTATGAATAATTGTATTGCTATTGTGTGAATAATATGTAATCATGTAATCCATAAAAAAGTTACTGTAGTCTGACTACGAGTATTTTAAAATGTAATTTACTCTAATTACAAGTACTTAATTTCTGGAATCTGATTACGAAATCCAGATTACATGCAATCAGTTACTACCCAGTTTTGTGTATATATATATATATATTAGTTCAACAGGCTTGGTTAGTTTATATATATATATATATATAAAACCAGACACAAAAACTGTCTGTATTTGTTTTAATAAAAAAATAAAAAATTTAATTGAGCAAAGTTTGGATTTGAATAAGATCTCTGCTGAAACAAGATGAAGTTCTGGTGAGGTTATTTTTTTCTTTCCTTTTTTGTTCTACACTTTTCCTTTGGCTCTCCATTTAATCTCATTGCTATCTTGGAGAAACCATCGAGATGTTAAAATACCTTGTGTTATTCGACTTCTATGCTGTTGTGTCTTCATACATAAAATCATATGTCTTCATACGTAAAAGCAGCTGACAACATCAAAACACATTTGCAGTCCTTTTGTGAGTCTCGTCCTTTAATAATTAAGGCTCATTGATAATTGATATGGACACGGGCCTTAAGACGCAGAAATGAGGAATCCATATCTAATGCACATCACCAAAGAGAAATAACACCACCAAACATGAGCAGATTATCTACAGTCTAGAGAAAAAATAAATAGAATAGCCAGCCAGGCAAAAGATGAATCTGTGTTTTCTGCTAAAAAAATCTTACCAGCAAATAAATTATTAATAAACTAACCAGGCCTGTTGAACTAAAGACAAGATGAATCTGTACAGTGCATGCGTGTAACAGACAGTGATTTATGTAGGAATGTTTTGTGAGATAGACTTAAATCTGTAGGCTGAATGTGCAGAATACAAGACATACACACACACACACACACACACACACACACAGGCCATTCCCACACAAATCAATACAGAGTCTCGCCAAGGAAGTTTGGCCTGGCTGACTCCTACACTGAGGCAACAGAGCCAAAACATCACTCACAGAGAACTGCACTACTTCTTCCGTAAGTTTAATTGTTCTTATGATTAAGTATGCCAGTTTTTTTTCTTTTCATATAAGATTTAAAAGCTAAGATTTGCTTTTTTTGAATTGAGTCAAACTTCTAAACAGGCTTACGATTGCACTTTTGCTATAAGTGCCTTCTTCCACAAACACTGGCACAGAAAGCATTCAGACACAGTTGCATTTTAAAATGTGTTAAATTGCCTTAGAAATAAAAAAACAAAAAACAAATGACATCTGCAAAATATAAGATACCTTTTCTGAACTGGTTGCAAGAAAGGTTATTTCACCTTAATTTGACACAGCTCTCCTAGCAGAGTAACCAAACTTTTAGTTCTTGATATTAACAATCAACATGTTCCACAAAGTTTGAGAATCAGAATGTGTCCAATATTTTTTTTTTCTTCAAAATCTTGACTAGCTAGTTAGTTAAAAAAATGAAAATGCTACTTTCTTTGCTATTTTGAATCTAATGAGGTGACTTTCACGCATGTTTGTTTCCTGCACTTTTTAACCAATCTATATTTTTAAAGACTTCTGTAGTTGCTGGATTTTATAACATTTAATTTACATTCAGAGACATTAATTAACAAATCATTTAGATCGGTTTGTGAATAATTTCTACTGACCCACATAAAATAAACGACTTGCAGGGACAATTTGCTTGTTTTACTGTATGCAAGAGCCACATATATTTGATTTTTAAAGCAAAACATGCTAGAAAAAGACCATTAAAGCAACTAAAAATATATATTCACTACAAAAATGTTTATGAATGTATTAATTACCATGGCTTTTCAGACTGAAAATCGCAACTTTAAAATTCCCTACTATTTCCTGGTAATTCATGAGCACTGGAACACTGGCCACAAGTATACTATTTTGGGTCCACTGTATCAAAAGTAGATAAAAAAAGAACAACTGAAAATAATAAAACAATGATAAAGGCTGGGAATGTGTGAGGTGCTGTGCAGACAGATGTTGCAGTGTGGCACTTGGTGTCCCCTCATCTAAGGCCCAGGGGCCAAGAGACTGCACATGACAGAGAGAGAAAGAGTATGACTGTGTGTGTGTGTGTGTGTGTGTGTGTGTGTGTGTGTGTGTTGATAGAGAGGAGAGAGAGAGAGAGAGAAATCCTGTCTGCATCACTGTCTCTTCTGCATCAGTGCCTCATGCTCTGCCCCAATTTAACCAATGCCACTATAATCAGTAAACAGCATACGACACAGGGGGAGGGGATGAAGAGAAAACAAGAAAGATAAAGAAAGCATGATAGAATTAAAGTATGAAAGAAAGGGGAGCTATAAATCATAACTTTACCTTTACTTCATAACTACTTTAATGTGAAGAAGAATAGCTCCAGTCATCGACTCAAGGGGAATTATCTTAAATGTTTGGTTGTTTGTTTTTTAAATCAGAGGGATTCTCTTATTGAAGAAGACTAATGCATACTTTGAACCTTACACCCAAACATATACTGTGCTTTATACATTTAAAATAATACCAATACTGATATCTGATTCATCTGATTCAAGTCAGATCTTTTAAATAAGTCTGAAATGGTTCAATCTGGTTCTCAAGTTCAATTCACAGACTCAGTGATACAGTAGCAGCCATTAACGGCTCAGTGGAGAGAATTACTATCAAAGAATAACGACTTCAATTTCAGTCTGTTTCTCACATAAACCTCTATGACTTCAGAAGAGTTTGAATATATCACACGAGCTGTACGGACCACTGTAATGATGCTCTTTGAAGTTTGAAGACTCCAGTCTCTATTTATTATAACTGCATAGAAGATAGCAACCAACAGATAATCCACGGAATAAAGAAATTCATGCGATTTTAGAACGACACAAGAAACTTATCATTTTTGGTGAAATCATTGTTAATGTCCAATCATATTCGTTTGCCATTTGGCTACAGTTTCTCTAAAAGAAAAAGCAACAGAAGATTATGTTCACAGAGAAAGATGAAGAATGAAGTCATGCAGAAAAAAAAGAAAGAAAGAAAAAAGCTCTGACATACAGTACATGTAAGTCACTCTACATCTATATTTAGCCTTAATGCAAAGGAAACAAGGTTTTTGAGGGATCTTTTTTATTTCAGAGCTTTCCTTTTTTAAGAAATTAATTAGCTATTTATTTAATTGTGTGCAGTTGTTTAAAATTTATGAAATGGAAGGTTTCGTGATCTATTTATCCGTAAGATTTACAGATTTCAACTGGATGTACTGTACACTACTGTTTAAAACAATCCTGTCCCCGTTTACAAAAAAAAAACAAGTTCAACATTGATAATACTAGGAAATGTTTCTTGAGCAGCAAATAAGTATATTTCTGATATTTCTATTTCTGATTTCTGAAGGATTATGTGACACTGGAGATTGGACAAATTCAGCTTTGACATCACAGGGATAAATTACTTGTATTAGAAAACAGTTATGTATTAGAAAACCTGAACACTAGACCAATATGCAAATTAACATGAACCTGGTGGTCAGGAACAGAGGGATGAAGAGATTTGAGGAGGGGAGTTGGAGGAGTGAAAATAGGGGAAAGAGATGAGATGAGGAAAATGTGATGGGGGAGGGAGAAAAGGGTGACTTTATAATTTATGAGCCATGCACCATGTGCCTGGTGACATCTGCTATGGCACAGCTAATGTGTGTCCTCCATCGCTTTACTGGGATGCAAACATACACACACACACACACACACACACTTTTACATACACTATAAATACGAAAATCACTTGCTCTACAAGAAGCTGCAAACATAGTATTCAAAATGCATAGACTGTCCGTTTAAACATCAGTTCATGTGCACCACAGCAAATACATCACCATCAAAGAACAGCTAAGTGTATTCACTTGAATAGAACAATGCCATTGGAAAACATGCAGCTGGATTGTTTTGGGATTAAAAATAAAACAGACCTGAATTCATAAGTGAAACAGATCTATTAAAATGCTTTGGCAAGAAAAAGTATGAGAATTGGTTGGTTTTCTTAAAAGAATAAAAAATGAATATCTAAAAAACATGGAATAATATGCTAAATTAAATATTTTAATTGTGTGTTGTTTTAGCTTAAGCACATTATTATTTGTCTATACTTATGTTTTTGATGAAGATCAGATTACATTTTATAACCAATTACTGTAATGTAGAAAACAACCAGTTCCAATGGGTTCACATACTTTTTCTTGGCACTGTAGACATGTATCAACACACACACACACACACACACACACGCACACAAATCCTTTCCATATTTAAAAAATTTTTTATAAATAATTACACCCATCTACAATCTACATGGCAATCACCAATTTATTAACAGAAAAAAAGAAAGAAAGTATTAAGGTTCACCCCTAAACCCAACCATCAGCGGATCGTAAACAGATCGTACCAAAACTTACAAATGAGATTGTATGAATTCATACATATTAGTGACCGATTCACCAAATTGTAAAATAGTTAAGAATTGCCATAAATGTTGTGTTCCTTCTGCCTTCTGTCACGTCACACGATCCTTCCAATTTCAAACCGACAGTGGATTGTAAGCAGATTGTACAAAAACACAAATTAAATGGTACGAATCCATACAAATTAGTGACCAATTTGCGACATAAAACATTAAAATAGTTACGCACTGCCATGAGTTTCTTGGTTTTTCTGCCTTCTGTCTTTATTTATTTATTTATTTCTATGATTGTGCAAAACTAATTATATTCACAATTTTGAGAACTAAAGTCGAGTCACATAAAAACTAAGTAAGCAACTTTTTTCCTTCTGTTTGAACATGTTTTTTTTCTTCTGCTTATTGAAAAACTGCAACTGTATCCACGATTTCGAAAACAGAAATTGAGTTGCATTAAAAAAGGTGTTAGTTGTGTCTGTTAAGCAGGTGAGAATCATCCCTAAATCTACCCATCAATGTATTGTATTAGATCGTATGAAAACAAATGAGATTGTACAAATACATACAAATTTAGCGACTAATTCGCCAAAATGTAAAATAGTTGCATTGCCATGAAATTTTCTTGGTCTTTCTGCTTTATGTTTGAACTTTTTTTTTCCTGTTGAGATTGTGAAAAAAAAGTATATCAAATCCACAATTTCTTGAACAGAATTTGAGTAAAGCAGTTGAACTGCCAGTGAATTGTTAGCAGTTTGTACGAAAACACAAATAAGATTGCACAAATTCATACAATTTAGCAATCAATTTGCCAGAATGGAAAACAGTTATGGATTTCCATGAGAGAACACAATTTTGAGAATGGAAGTTGAGTTGCGATGAGCACAGTGATAGTTGTGTCTGTTAAGCAGCTGAGTTGAGTGTTGATGGTTTGCATGTGAGCCCCTTTCAAGTGAACACGGCCTGTCTGATGATGCGTTTCTCTGGCAACACCACGTCGCATAACAGCCCTAATCAAAAATCCTTTCAGAACTGGAGGCCAATCTCCTTTTTATGCACTGATTACAACATTTCTGCCTTAGCAGGTGAGAGCTGTGAATAGGCATAAATTAGAGGAAACCTAACTATAACAACGAGTGTAGTGTTACACATCTTTCTTGATCATTGTACTGTCAGAACTCAGGCAAGTAAAGTCATAGTATCGTTATCAGCTTTTTATTACAGAGTTTTGTTGTTGTTTCAGAGGCAGACTGAAGACAGAACCGGGATGGTTAACTGTGAGGTCTGTTGTGAGACGCTGGTGTGAGACAAGCTAAAATGGCATCTGTGATACGGCATATGCTTCAACTAAAAGACTGTGATTTTGTCAAGTAGAATGTGTTTCTGAATCAACGTCCACCAATCAGATATTATAGGGGGTGATATTAATAGCCTTTAGGCTTGGGTTTGGACTTGGTCTTATTAACTTCATTCACACCAACATTTAAAGCTCCTAAAATGTTTTAGCTGAAAACCTTTCAGTTTTTCAGATCAACTCAGATCTAATAGCATTTGATCCAGGTTTAATCATAAAATAAATTCCCGCTGATGATATCTTCATCAGGAATCCAGAAACTCTCCACCTACGATCTGACTGCAAAAAAAATAAAATCAAAGTGTATAATTGCAAATTGGGCATGCGCTAGAAGGGACATAATTACAATTCTTTGTAAAACAACGCATATATTATTTTGCACTTTTCCTATAAATGTTAATCCTCTTGGACAAAAGCTCGTTAACAAAGAACATTCCCATTCTTGAACAGATTGCGCACATGCATTTGTCTTCTGCAGTAATGCTACATCACATGCAATAGACTACGAGACACAGATGTGCTAGCATTATTCAAAAATAATAAAAAAAACAATGTTATTTCTGCACAAAAAATATTGTACAACAAGGTTAAAAGTTAGTTATAGTCAATTTCCCATCAACTCTGACAAAGTTGGTATTTTCTATAATATACAGACTTTAACTTAACTTCAGAATAAAACTATATAAATAAATAATGCAATACATACTTTAACATTTTGGTTTATATATATATATATATATATATATATTAGGGATGGGAAGATTCCCTGATTCGCTCGGTGCATCGGAAGAAAAAGTTAACGATGCGATGCATCGGTTTAAAAAGTGTGCATCAGATACAAGTTGGCATTTGTATAGCGATGCATCGTTCTTAACATATTTGCATCTGTAAATGATTTATTTCTATAATTACTAGTATATATTTTATTGTTTAGAAAGTGACCAATATTTTATATGTAGTTTGATTTCTCCTCTCTAAACTGTATTTCAAGCGCGTTCTGTCATCACTGCTGCTGTGTGA
Organism: Ptychobarbus kaznakovi; assembly: GCA_027422405.1. Lineage (NCBI taxonomy): Eukaryota > Metazoa > Chordata > Actinopteri > Cypriniformes > Cyprinidae > Ptychobarbus > Ptychobarbus kaznakovi. Next base: position 7,556,534 of record CM049813.1, read on the forward strand.
ATATGACGTATACACTACGACTACGGAATCCTGAGGAAAAGTGGGGCTTAAGTCCTTAATGTCGATCACGGATCAAATCGATCCATCAGGGCAAACATGGAATATATTTGTGCTGTTTAATGCATTTGAGACGTTGTGTTTTCCTCATGTCATGTCACGAGTACAGTTTTCATCTGTAAATGTTAGAAAGTAATGTAAATATTTGAATTTTAAACTTACATATAAGTGTATTTTTATGATAGCAGTAACTGTAAAAGGACTAGCTATTGTAAATAAAATAAGCTAAAACAATACTTTAAGCTAATATAGTCCTAATTACTAAGCTCAGATGAGTTAAGACTAGGTTCACACTACAGGATTTTAAGCTCGATTTTAGCCCGATTTGCAAGTTAACGAGCTCGCCGACAGGTCAGGCTGTAATTGGTGGAAAATCAGCGGGTGATCAGCGCTCCGCAATCTTTATGTGTGAACTACACAACGATACATTAAAGAAGCTCGCTGATGAGTCGCCTCGCCGACACCAAACAAATATCTAGCATGATAAATATCTGAACAACATCACGTGGTGTCATGTGTCCTGACGAGCTACAGCCAATGAAAGAGCAAGGCATAGGTTGAGGTCACCGGAAGAAAAACAACAGCAGCAACTTCGCTTATAAGAAAAGTTAGGCTTTTATTTTTGCACATAAGCATCTTTGACTCACAGGCTTTTGGCTGCTATATTTTTTATTAACCACCAATAGTTACTGTTGACATGACCGACAAACACTCGCACACTACACATCATGTTCTTACGCAGTGAAAAACACATCTCAGAGCAAAGAGGAAACTGACAACACACCGCCAGAGAAGACAGAGCAGGTTACTTCTGATATAAAACAAGGTCTCAGGACTCTCAGCTTATAAATTGAGTCATTTTTTAAAGAAATTCAAACAATAAATACTATTTGTGGCTCTTCAATGTGTCGTGACTCGTGACATATCACTGCCTCAGTTCAAACACGTGAACCGATCATCTTTTCATATTTACTTGAATATGAAATGAACGTGAATAAACATCAGAAAGTGTTTAATTTCAACTGCGGAACATACCATTTTAAGTCCACCGAAGTTAATCTGCTCTTCTGTCTGATTTGTGGTTAAAGCTGGAAGACAGCTGCGGCTACTGGGCATGCGCATTTACATATTTTCCGAGCCAACAATATAACGTGAAACCTATACAAATGGTTTTTAAGAGTACATAGTGCCATATTTCATCACTTTAGAGTGTCGCAGTGACTGCCTTTTTGCAGTAAAGCACCTGTCATAGTTTAATGAGAGGGAAGGTATGAAGCAACACGAGGAGAGCTGCATTGAAAACAGAGGAGCGCACATGTGCATATACAGCTCCCATTCAGGGCGAAGTTCACAGGATTTTGTCTACAGAATGATAAGAACACACATTTTAACATATTATTTTATTATTTAACACTCAGTATTTAACTTAAGCGCTGCAAACAATGCATACAGCGCTGGACATGACAGATTTTCTGGTACACAAAACAAGTACTTTTAAATACCTCAGCTTATTGCCGTTATCGTGGCAGCCAACAACAGCACCGCTTAACCCTCTACACATATTTATATTTAGTTATATTGAAAAAGTTTAAATTCAGTCGATATTTTTCAGCCTGTTTTAACATGGATTTCTATGAAGACTGGCCGTAGCTGTCGGGCAAGATGGCGGATAGCAGCGGCGGCACATAATATACATGTTCTGATTGGTCAGATCGCCTGTCAATCAAGCTCTTTGCGAACTGTCAATTATCGCGTGTTTTCATGACAAAATGTGGTTTAGGGACCGAATCGAGTCGTTGGGTGACAGAGTTGTTTTTAGCTCGTGTAGTGTGTAACCCCTGGTGGCGGATCCTTTACATAGAGTCACGTAGTGTGAACACCCTAACAGCACAGCGATCTGCCGACGTGTAAAGTCGTGTAGTGTGAACTTGGCTTAAATGTGTGTTTCTTATAGCAGTTAAAATATAGTTTTAATTTAGTGGTTTTAACTTTTAATGTAGGCATTTTAATGTTTTAAAGAGCAATGTTAGATTGTAATGTTCTAATGCTATCTGTTCTAACTATAAAAGGTACAGCTGTCATAAAATCTGAGAGAAAGACTGCAAGGCTATAATAGTATGTGAGAGAGTCAGTGGTAATATCATTGCATTCTTATTGGTCAGTGAGCTCAGCTTGACAGTTTGCCTGCCCTGAACCAGGTTCGTTTTTAGCAAGTTGCCACTGTGACTGAGGTTGACTTAGTTTAGCACACTAACTGAAATAAGCCTGGCCTATTTGGTAAACTTGTTTTATGAAACAGGCCTTGAGGCGTTAGAAGTCAGAAGACACATCATTTAATTTATGATTTGCTGTCTGTCTGAACCAAAGAACTAAAAGTGATCATATTCTTTCCATTGCATCGAACTGCATCGAATCAAAATCGGATCACACTGCATTGTAACAGGGGTGAATCGTATCGCATCGCATCACTAGCAGCGATTCAATGTATCGTATCGTTGGCTATGCATCAATATGCGTTTTGCATCGGCCTCAGTTATGGAGATGCACATCCCTAATATATATATATATATATACTCCACACACCCTGGTATTTCACATTCTGCTTGGTAACACAAATTGCTAATCAGCCAATCACATGGCAGCAACTCAATGCATTTAGGCATCTAGATGTGGTGAAGACGACTTGCTGAAGAGTAGAGCAGAGAAGAGAAGAGCAATAGAATGGGGAAGGGGATTTAAGTGACTTTGAACGTGGAATGGTTGTTTAGACGGGCTGTCTGAGTATGAAAAACTGCTGATCTACTGGGATTAGGGCCACTCTAGGGTTTACAGAAATGGTCCGCCATAGCAGCAGTGAGTGCAGTACACTGAAAATGATGTCAGAGGTCAGAGGAGAATGGGCAGACTGGTTAGAGATGATAGAAAGGCAACAGTAACTCAAATAACCACTCGTTACAACCAAGGTATGCAGAATACCATCTCTGAATGCACAACACGTCGAACCCTGAAGCAGATGGGCTACAATGCCTCTCCTGTCAGCTAAGAACAGGAAACGGAGGCTACAATTCACACAGGCTCACCAACATTGGACAATAGAAGATTGGAAAAACAATGCCTGGTCTGATGAGTCTCGATTTATGCTGCAACATTCAGATTGTAGGGTCAGAATTTGGCGTAAAGAACATGAATGCATGGATCCATCCTGCCTTGTCTCAACGGTTCAGGCTGCTGGTGGTGGTGTAATGGTGTGGGGAAATTTTCTTGGCACACTTTGGGCCCCTTAGTACCAATTGAGCATAGTTTAAACGCCACAGTCTACCTGATTATTGTTGCTGACCATGTCCATCCCTTTATGACTACAGTTTACCCATCTTCTGATGGCTACTTCCAGCAGGATAATGCACCATGTCACAAAACTCAAATCATCTCAGACTGGTTTCTTGAACATTACAATGAGTTCACTTTATTCAAATGGCCTCCACAGTCACCAGATCTCAATCCAATAGAGCACCTTTGGGATGTGGTGTAACGAGAGATTCGAATCATGGATGTGCAGCCGACAAATCTGCAGAATCTGCGTGATAATATCATGTCAATATGGACCAAAATATCTGAGGAATGTTTCCAACAACTTGTTGAATCTATGCAATGAAGAATTAAGGCAGTTCTGAAGGCAAAAGTTGGTCCAAACCGGGTCTAGCAAGGTACACCTAATAAAGTGGCCAGTGAGTGTATATACACATGTATATATACTGTATATAATGTTAACACATTAAACTAATTTATTTATTAAAATAAGAGCTGTGTGTGTATATATTATATTATATTATATTAAGGGGTTTGGTTTTGTTTCACATGAGTGCTATTCCAGGGAAAACAAACATGGTTGATCCAGAAACATGTCCTAATTGGCAAAATCATAGTCACTGATTGAGTTTGTAATTCTAACAATGGAGAATGGATGGACAATGAACAGTTGGAGGTTAGGGCAGATGATGCAGCATGCAGGAGATGAAAGAAAGAAAGATTGCAATGGATCTGTATATGGATGATATTCATCAGAGCGACAGGCGTGGAAAAAGGAGGGAGATACGGAGGGAGGGAAGGCAGAGGGAATTTCTCCATCTCCATATGCCACTCCTTCTTTATGAGGTTTCTCTCCTTGGACATATTGGATTTTCCTCTCGCGTTCTTCCTCACGGTTGTTTGGGTTCAGGCACTTTCAGAATTCATCACATTTGTCAACAGATAATCATTACTAGAGCACCGGGACCTCTACTGAAGGGCAAGATTTCTGACCTATCCGCACTCTCGCATGCTGAGGACCCAAGAGTTTAGTGTGCCAGCATATAAACAGCGTTAAAAACAGGAGAAGCGATGACAGAGAAAATAAGCTATAAGTTAATCACATTCTTAAATAAAGATAATATTATTCAAAAGAAAATGACCAATAAAAGTTTACTTTGAAATTCAAACAACTTTCAGGAACACAAGTAATGTACCACAAGTAATGCACCTTTTCTGGTATGAAATTATCTGATATATTAAGTCAATCCAAATAGCAGACCAGATAAACTGAATTAATGTCTTTTTTAAGGTTGTTAACTAAAACATTTTTTATTAATTTAAATAAAGTTAGAATGAGATTAAATATAAATATAAGATGAAAAACTTAAACGTAAAATAAATGTAGCCTTGGAACATAAGTCTAAAAAAGGTCTAAAATTACAAACTGTAAATAAATAAATAAACATATACAATTAAAATAAATTGAAATGAAAAATTGTTTTATGGTTCATTTGTCCTCTTTCCATCATGCACTTGGACATGAAAAATTATTTTGGTTTTGTCATTTTGTAATTTTAGTACCTTCTTGTTAATTTTGCTATTTTAATTTTGTAATTTTATTGCAAAAATACCCCCCCCCCCTAGACTTTAGACCAGTGTTAAATTTTTATTGATTGAATATTCATATGACTAATATTCATGTTACACTGTCAAGACAACAAGCACTTTACTGAACATAATAAAAATAATGAAAACACAATTAGCATTTTTACTCTGTCACAATACACTTTTTTTAACCCAGGAAAAGGCCAGTTTTAACTCTGGGGCATGAAATGTTTCAAACTAGTAATTTTGAAAACAGTTTAGCAGGTTATGAAACTCTGCACCTGAACTGCACAGCTGCACAGTGTGAAATGATACAGCATTTGAACATTACAGCCAGTTGTTTAGCAACAGACAACCAATCATAAACCCGCCTCAGTGCTCACCTCCTTAAATATTCATGTGTACAGTCACGTACACAGAAACTTTCACACTCTGTTCAGTTAGAGCATCTGAGGGAAACAATTAAAAATGTCAAACAGGGACACCAAACATGTTAACTGACACCGTTTGAGAGACTTAAAACAGTCAGAGTGAATTTATGTACAGTTATTAAGCAAGCTATATACATCCAATTGATGTTACTGACTTCATATATATGCAAATACCAACTACAACCCAAGGTTTACAAATGTACAAAACATGAAATCTCAAAATGTGGCTACCCAGGATAAAATATGAGCTGAAGGTTATGGTTACAATTTAACATTTAATTGAACAAGTGTGAAAAGCTCAAGTTTTGAAGACATTTATCCATAAATGAACTCAACTTCCATACTGCTGTCTTCATTTTAAAGCTCCACATTCACCGTTTTTTACAGTGTAAAGTGTAGAGAGAATGAAAGAAGGTATATGAGAGGGAAACGAATAGGCATAGGCTAGAGGAAGCGGAAGAATTTGACAGAGCAGTGACGAGGCGAGCACTGTGTGTGTGTGTGTGTGTGTGTGTGTGTGTGTGTGTGTGTGTGTGTGTGTGTGTGTGATTCATATCCCCTGGCTCTAGCACACATTAGCTGCATTAAGTGAGCTGACAGGTCCATCCCCATTACCAGTGCTGGTGGCACACACTGCACACAGCGGCCTGACACACACACACACACACACACACACAGAGACACATACAGCCGCCCAGCACACGGCGGCCTGTCTCAGCCTGACAACCGCACCACGTTGGACGCACACACACACACAAAACACATACTTTCTTTCTCTCCGAAGAATCCTATCCACCGCAAATAATTTTTCCCTCATGAAAACCCATCTTAATTATAAATGCATGTATTACGCTCTGGTCGATAATGCTGAAAAAGAACATTTACATTCATTTGGCAGATGCTTTTATTCAACGAAACTTCAAGCTTTATTCATTCCACCGGTTTATGTTTCAAACTTGTAACCTTGATGTTTTACCTGCTGAGGTAAAGAAGAAAAAACATATTGCACAGTATGCAGAAATAAAAGTGGATTTCCAGCGTGGTATCGAGTATGTCTGTATCATGTCCTCTAGCTGCATTATTGATTGGTTGTGTTGTCTTGAGGTTTAGGGTTAAAGACCTTCTGCCGCCCGCACGTTCAATTATTCACCCTGCCCAACGTCTGTCCACCAACCCACACACACACACACACACACACACACACACACACACACACACACACACACACACACACACACACACACACACACACACACACACACACACACACACACACACACACACACACACACACACACACACACACACACAGAGCAGCCATAAGATACAAACACAAATTTTGATTAGGTGGAATCAAATATTGATGATTTCATAATGAAATACAGAATAAATGTAAAGAAGTCACAGACCAATACACATGGAAACATATACTGTCTCACACTTGGTATTACGTTGTATGGTTTAACCGATAACACTTTATTTTATGTTGTCCTTGTTACAAATCACCAGTACTTACTATTATAAATAGCAACAAATTATGAATAATTACATGCAAGCAATCCTAAAACAAACCATAATCCTAACCCTAAGCATATAGTAAGTACGTGTAGTTCATTAATATTACTTAGTACTTATGTATATAAGTACACTGTAACAAGGGCACCTTGAAATAATGTGTAACTGTTAAACCTTAACTGGTCATTTGGACACATACTAAGGTAATACATTTTTTTTAGGACATATACCATACTGTATATACTGTGGTACATGGATATGAGCAGGATCAAGTCTTAAAAATATTGAAATATCATATAGAAGCCAATGTAAAAACTCACAGGCCAATAAATGTGACATGGACCATGGTAACCATGCACCATGGTAACATCATAAAAGTGTAGTTTTCAGATAAGTGCATGGACATGTAGCATATGCATATGGTAACCATTCAGTACCATGGTATATACTGAAGTAATACCATGGTTTTGATTATGTACCTTGTATACTATAATGCTTTTTGCTTATGTCCCATGATAATACTATGTTTTTGGACATGCAACATGGTAATAATGTGTTTTTGAATGTACCACAGTAATGCTTTTGGACATTTACAACAGCGATATCATGCTTTATGGACACCCACTATGGCAATACCACATGTTTTGGACAGGTACCATATTGACATGAACCATGGTTTTTGGACATTGACCATGCAATACCGTGCTATACCAATACCTAGTAGCTTGTACCATTGTTTTTGGACATGTATGATGGTAATTTCATGTTTTTTGACATGCGCACTGGTGATACCATGTTTTTTTGGACATGTATCATTGGTTTCGAGCATGTACCAAGTTAATACCAGTACAACATTATATAATCAAAGTAATACCTTGGTTTCTTTTGGATATGCACTATGGTAAAACCATACCATAATAAAATGCTAATCGTTCAGTATACCTAGGTAGGCCTATGTTATATAACCATATTATATCATCACTTTACCATACTGCCACAGTAACCACAGCACTTCCAGAATGTAATACTGTCTGACTTGCTGATGGCCACTTCATTTCTCTGCTTAAGCCTCATCTGGCGGTAACATTCAGGCTAGTTTCTTAACACGCTAAGCTGCCAAAGATCAGCAGCTAAGCTCTCATTTAGCCTGGCCTTCTGACACTCCCAGTCCATTCAGCACTTAGCGCTAATGTTAGCCTCGGCGCTAATGCCACTAACTACACCAGCCAGACCCGTGGTTATTCAGAAACATACAGCTAGAGATAGAGAGCGGCTGCTGACCCTTTGTGTCTTTCCCTGTCTATCTGCCCTAACATCATGAGGAGGATTATGGTCTCAATCTCGCTTTTCTCTCGTTCTGCTCCGAGCAATAAGCTACACATACAGAAAGAAAAAGAAAGGATGAGAGAGAGGGGGGAGAGAGGGTGGGATGGACTGGGGGATTGTTGTTTGGGGATAGTGAAGACGTTTTTCCTCAAATGCGATTTCTCTTCACCGCTGACTGTAATCTCCCTGGGCAAATCCGTCTTTAGCCAAACGAAGGAAAAACAGAGGAGAAAAGGAAAAGCCATCTTTATCCAAATCCAATTGCTGCTGGAAGAAGGAGAAAGAGTAAAGGAGGAGAAGATCTTGTAATTTGTCTGAGGGATTACAAGAAGAGCTGGCAGGCCTCTGTGTGTGTGTGTGTGTGTGTGTGTGTGTGTGTGTGTGTGTGTGTGTGTGTGTGTGTGTGTGTGTGTGTGTGTGTGTGTGTGTGTGTGTGTGTGTGTGTGTGTGTGTGTGTGTGTGTGGTATATTCGTGCTAGCATGCTAGTTCATGTTCAAATGTTACATAAATACGCTCCTGAATGTATGTTTTGATTGACAGAGATGAATTGTGTGGGAGATCTACTGGACCAGACAGAAACTGCAGAATGTTTTCTCGTTTTCTGCAATGATTTTGGAATGAAACAGCTGAATTCTTCTAAGGTATGAGTTTAAGGCCATGGCAAAATAAATTATGCTTTACATGATGCAATAAAAGGACAGTTAATTTGTCCTCAAGGGCTGCATGCAAAAGCAAACAAATCAAAACAAATCTGAATTAACTTCAAATCATAAATTAAATGAAATCCAAATATAAGCTTGTGAACTGCAATAGGAATCAGGAAATCTATATTGCTAACCAGCCCTTGTTTAAACTGTTTTTGATTTTCTTTTTTTTAACCTTGCACTCAGAGCCAGAATTCCAGTTGAGGAACTGAATTAAAACTAATGCTGTCAAACGATTCATCACGATTAATCACATCCAAAATAAAACGTTTTTGTTTACATAATATATGTGTATATTTCTTATGCATATATATATAAATAGAACCTAATGCAGGTATATATATTCATGAAAGATCTGATATGTTTATATGTTAAATATATTTATATATAATATAAAATATAAGAATATAAATATTTACATGTACAGTAAATACATGTAAATATTGGCAAAATATTTACTCTATGTGAGTGTATTTATATATCCATAATACATATACACAGTACACATATCTGTATTATGTAACAAAAAAATAGTTTTTTTGGATGCGATAAACCACGATTAATCGCTTGACAGCACTACATAATATATGTATGTGTGCTGTGTATTTTTATATTTGTTATTTGTACATAAATACACACACATGCATGTATATATATTCAGAAAAAATATTATTTCACGTTATTTTAGAAAAATATGTTATGTTTGTATATTAAATATGTTTATTTATAATATAAATTATATGAATATAAATATAGACATCTAAACACATGTTAATAATTTCAAAATGTATAGTATGTGTGTGTATTTATATATACATAATAAATATACACAGAACACACATATATTATGCAAAAAAAAAACTTTGTTTTGGATGCGTTTAATCATGATTAATCATTTGACAGCACTAATTAAAACAAAATCAGAAATGAATGAAATGGGTTTGAATCAGAATCAAATAAGAATCACATCGATTTGAATCAAATCAGATCAAATCATAAGTTGAATCAGAAAACCAGGCCCCGTTTACATATATATCCTTGACGACCGTGTAAACAATAACATCAGGCTCATTGTTGTACCCGTAGATATGTATAGGTAGATTCCCCATTCGACCCCTCCAAGCACGTAGATGCATTCGCCATCTAAATAATATGGAATCTATACTTATCTATGGTTGTACCTGCATGAATGGTCACGTGACATGCATTTTCGGTTGTGTAGTGTAGACGGAGATCGTTTCTGAAATGCGTCGGAAACGCCAGTATAGACGAGGATTGTTTCCATTCTAAAATGCACGAGTGTAAACGGGGACTCAGTCCCAAACCCCAGCCCTAACCCTAACCCTAACTGGAATACATGATGTTGAATTTAATTAAATCAAAATCAAACAGGATAAATATCAGATCCAAACTGAATCCAATAAAATTAAACCATACAATATCAAGTGATATTTTCAAACATTTTCCAGAAGTTTGTTGCATTCCCTAAAACCTAGCAGTCAGAACCAGCATTCAACTTAATTTAATCAAAATCCAAATTCAGAAACAAATCAAATGGAACCAACTCAAATAAACCTTATAATCGAATCAGAATCAAATATTTTGTGAATTAGGTGCTAAATCAACAAAGATAGCATGTGCAAATTAACAATGTTATCAGCGGGCGCAATATATTCTTAGTGAAATTGAGTGTTGTTTTTTTTTCCGTGTCACTGGCAGCCTGTACAATTCACAACAGCTAGTGACAATGTATTTACCCAGAGGTCATGGTCGTCATTGACATTTCGTGTCCTGTTTGACCCTCTAACCCGGCCAAATTGTAGCATGCTACCAAGAGAGAGGCGACAGAGGGGAGACATACCATTGCTCATCCCTCTCTCTCTCACTCTCTGCCCTGGACGTAACAGTCTATGACAGCCCCAATTAGGCAGTGTGGCAGCAGCCACTACCAGGCACATATCAACACAGACAGAGAGAGAGACAGTGGCGGGGGGAAGCGAGGTGCAAGGCTGGTGGCTAAAGTTTATGTGCCATCTTTTGATTTGATGTGAGAGAGCACAGCACACACATACACACAGGACAGGGGTAAGAGAAAAGGACAGAGGTCCAGATCTGTGTCATTGTGATGTGCCGTCAGCATCTGTATGTGTGTTTCTGAGTGACAGTGATCCAGTGGAGTCTGTCTCATGCTGCCTACAGCCGTCCACTCATACTGTACTTCATACTGTCACGAAGCATATGCTTATCACATATGACGTGTACACCATGAACATACTCAATGCAAGTACGCAAACTTTTTGAGTAAATTGAGCAAAATTTACTGTGCCTTTTCATTAAATGGAAATAAGCTGCTTTTGCTAACTTATTTGGGTTTTACAAGACATGAGAAATTTGATATGCAGAAGATACAACTCAATTGGACAGGTGAATGGATAATTTCCTTTACAGCAAAAGTGAAAGAAAAATAAATAAATAATAATCATCTTCAGGCCATCCAAGATGTATATGAGTTTATTCGTCATAACAGATTTGAAGAAATTTAACATTACATCACTTGATCACTACTGGATCCTCTGCAGTGAATGGGTGCCATCAGAATGAAAGTCCAAACAGCTGACAAAAAACATCACAGTAGCCTAAAATTAAGCATTGTCTCAAGCAACTGTTTGGACCGTTTTTTTTAACTAATCAGTGCACCGTTTTCGCATTAAATTAGAAGTGTATTTTTCAGTGGAGAAAGCAATACCAAAGTTCAAAATGTCTTAACGATAAATGTGTTTATTACAAACATGCAACTAATAACTTCACCCAATGTTAATTGATGGACTGGAGTCGTGTGGATTGTGAATGTTTTTTTCGTTTGGACATCTATTGTGGCATGTTTTTGAATGCTGTGAATACATTTATCCAAGAAAATGACTGGGTGAGGGTGAGTACATTTTCAGCAAAATGTCATTCTTGAAAAGAGATTCTAGAAACCTGCTTTTTTTTTCTTCCATTCTGATCAAACTGTCTCAAAATCAGACAGGGACCATTATAGCACCTATTGTAAGTGCAACAAAGGTTTGCATTGTAATATGAGTTTTGGTCAGACACATTTTGGAATGAAGTCAAACTGGACGTGTTTACGTTTAAATTTATATACATATGTTCTCGCCTACAAAAACAGTACATTTGGGGTCTTTCCCTTGCACAAACACAAACACAAACACACACACGCACACACACACACACATATATATATATATATACACTTTTTTAAATTCTTATCAAAATACAAGGTATAAATCTCAGCAATAATTCAATATCCCATACAATGCACCGAGCACATGATCAACACACAGAGAGATGGCTGAAAACACACACACACACATGCATACAGAGGGAGACGGTGTCCCAGATTGAGGAGTGGAGTGCTACAGTAAGCTGATTACTGGCGGTCACCCTGCCCTGCCCTTCCACAATTAGGTCACCCCCACCCCCCTTAATATTTCATATTTCCCCTGATCTCTCCATCTTTCTGGGCACCTCTCTTTGCTCCGCCCATCTCTCCTTAACTCCAGCACTCCCTCCATCTGTTTTCTCCTCTCACATTTCTGGAACACAAAGGTCCCAAATCAGAATTTCGGGAAGCTAATATCAGCTAATGGCAATTGGTATAAAATATGAAAATGTTCTCACTGTAAAAGTAAAAAATGTAATTGCAAAATGAATTCCTTCCAATGTAGTCGTGACAGGTATTTTTTTTTTAAGTTTTAAAATATTTTGTCGGGTAGAGAAAATGCTTTGACAGAATAAAATGGAAGAATTTATATAAATGCTTTAGCAAAAATATGAGCTGAAAATGTTTTAACCCATTTGGCATGCCTTGCCTGATAGAGCTTAAATGAACCTGGCACATTCATTGAAATAATATTTGTGATTTGAATAAAACCTGTTGATTTTGATGAACATTTACCACATAAAGCACATTTTTTAGGTTACCTTACAAAACACTTTCTACAGTGTTAAAATAGTTGTGATCTCTCAGCTAAAGTGGAATTTTTCTCTTCCCCTCATTCTCTATTTTCCTTTCATACAAGGTAGAATTTGTGCATTTGTGAAAAAAAACAGTAATTTCAAACCAAAACGGCATAAATGAATGAATGGAGAGGAAAATAAATCTGTGTTAAGGCAATGAAAAGTTAAAGAACATTTCAAGCAAACAGCAAGAAAAAGCCCTGCAGCAACAGTTGATATGCTGATACCAGAGACTCCTGTTGAACTCGAACTCTCTCTGAGCTGTACAACACACATAAACACGCACGTCCCCAAACGCCGATCCACAACAATACCCTTTAAGTGATTTTCGCTGTTTCAATCTCATAGTTCACTAGTCTACCTTTAGCTGAAGGATAGAATAAATTGAATGAATAAGAGGGAGGGAAAGAATGAAAGAGCTCACATCAGCACTTAAAGGAATAATGCATTATTGATGACAAGACAAAGCGAAACATTTATTTATCATCCCGGACACAGTCCAGAGAGAGAGAGAGCAAGAGAGAGAAGGATCAAAGAGCCGAGAGTCATATAGTTCAAAATCAAGTTCAACCCCCTGCCAGGCTCGCAGCTGATCTGTAGAAATGAGAAGGTCGTGGATAAGCCCAAAGAGACCATATAGAGAGCACTTATTGCAATCCCATAACACCCTGCTCCTCCCATGCCATGTTGGTTATTTTGGGAACTGCCCACAGTTGTAGACCAGAAACACACTCTATGAACGTACGCCATCCCAGTTGTCAATGGTTGTCAACACATTACAAAAGCTTTCTTTGTACAGATGTAAGATTTTGCTTTACATTTGCAGTAAAAAAAACTCAGAATAACCAGTATAAGTTATTATTATATTATATAAGTTATTATTCAGGTAGCTAGCGATAAACATGATGGGTCTCATTTATAAAGTGTGCATACACTCAGATTTGATCTTAGAGTGTGCGTATACTTAAATCCATGCCAATGCTCATATTTGTAAAAACTACCTTTGACGTAGAAATGTGCTTTTGTCACGTCAGGGTCTGAGTAGACAGACGTACGTACATTTTCTTGTCAGAGTACTACACGTTTTTGAAAATGTATGCTGTTCTTGAAGCTCGCTGTTATAAAAATAATTTGGACGATGACTGGTGATCTATTATATGATGATGACATTAATTAGGAGTCATTTACAAGGCAGAGAAACCATTCAGTTGCTAAAACCATTCAGTTGCGTGCAAGTTCAAGATCTTTTGTGATTCATAGATTTCACATCTGAAAGAGAGGCGTACATGCGTTTTCTGTGCGTACATTCATTCTATGAATCATATGTGGTAAGCATATGTGAGAGATGATCATAAGATCAAATTTAGGATGGTTTCTGGGCAACATTTTATAAATGAGGCCCGTTAATTTAAATAGCTTGCTCAGAAAGAATCCCTGCAAACTATTGCTCCTAATGTTTTCCCAAACATATCTTGTCTGTTTTTCTATGATTTTTATGTCCATACATTGAAAGTCGGCAGAGTCAAGTGTTGTTTGGAATGACATAAGGGTGAGTAAATCATGAATTTATGTTTTATTTTTTGTGGTGATCTATCCCTTTAATGCTAATATCTGCTATAGTGCCCTATGTGGCAACCTAAGTATACCAAACGCTTGTGCTGCATTATTGTGTTCTGACACATTTCCAAACACAGTAACAAATGAAACCAATCAAGTGTAGCTACAAGTATCTGTATTCACAAATCTACATTTCCACAGAGAAAATAAAATAAAACATGTTCATAAAAACTAACAATCAAAAATATGATTTATATATAATATATATGATATATGAAAACTTTTGCTGCAATAACATTTTAAATGTTAGTTTACAATGCTGCTCAAATGCCCAAACAATTTTAATTGCAATTTAAATTAAAATTTTGCAGCCAAAAAATCCACTCTCTATTATTAATAACGTAGTGATGCATGAAGAACATAAATCATTTTTATTTTAGATTCTGTCGGTCAACTCGACAATTTCCAACACAATATTATGATAATTTGCATCTATTTTACGTAAAATGTGGTTCAACAAAACGTACATTTACTTATGCTTTTACAGACACTAAAACTTACAATGCTGACTCATTTACAGCATCTAAACATTCAATACTGACGTATTTTCAGCATCTAAACATTCAATACTGATGTATTTTCAGCATCTAAACATTCAATACTGACGTATTTTCAGCATCTAAACATTCAATACTGACGTATTTTCAGCATCTAAACATTCAATACTGACGTATTTTCAGCATCTAAACATTCAATACTGACGTATTTTCAGCATCTAAACATTCAATACTGACGTATTTTCAGCATCTAAACATTCAATACTGACGTATTTTCAGCATCTAAACATTCAATACTGACGTATTTTCAGCATCTAAACATTCAATACTGACATATTTTCAGCATCTAAACATTCAATACTGACGTATTTTCAGCATCTAAACATTCAATACTGACGTATTTTCAGCATCTAAACATTCAATACTGACGTATTTTCAGCATCTAAACATTCAATACTGACGTATTTTCAGCATCTAAACATTCAATACTGACGTATTTTCAGCATCTAAACATTCAATACTGACGTATTTTCAGCATCTAAACATTCAATACTGACGTATTTTCAGCATCTAAACATTCAATACTGACGTATTTTCAGCATCTAAACATTCAATACTGACGTATTTTCAGCATCTAAACATTCAATACTGACGTATTTTCAGCATCTAAACATTCAATACTGACGTATTTTCGGCATTTAAATGTACAATACTGATGTATTGATGACATCTAAAATATAAATTATTTATGTATGAATAACTGTACGTTTTGTGTACGTTTTATGTATGTTTTACGCATGTAAACATTATAATCCCTACATATAAACAATAAGACCCGGCTGCACTTGAACCCATTGCAAAATCTGCGTGGGAAAATCTTTCGCACTCACATGAAATTCCCAATCATGTGGATTCCAATTCAAGTTACTGTAATTTGTCAGTGAAAATTCACATAACAAAGGTAAAAGTTACCATTTAGGACACCGTTATACTCCTACCACACCCTCAAAACAGATCTTATACCAATCCATCAGACACTCCACCAGAGCTTCCTCTAGCATATGTGAGAATGAACAGTAAACAGTTAGAGATGAACTCACCACAGAGACCAACACCATACCACAAGCTGTTTCTGTGGCGATTTGCTGTTTGGCTTCAAGAGCAGCTCAATAAAATAAAAGTCTTTCAGACCTTAACAAGCTCCACTCTCTGTCATTGAGCTATTGTGTGGCAACTGAGTATGTGTGCGTTTTTGTTTCTTTCTATATTTGCTGAGCATTTTTTTTGTAAATTGTGGCTTTTGAGATATGTGCATGGTGAGGTTGCTATTGTGTTTAAGGGAGGATTGTAGGATGTTTGTGTGTGAGTGTGTGTGCGTGTGATGAATGGTCCGTCACAGGGATAAGTACTCAGTAACAGCTGACATCGTCTTGCCCTCTGCCCTACCCACACAAAAGCCTCTGATTATATTATTGTTTGACTGCTGCCCCTCACTCAAGCTCACACACACAGCCTCACAAACTCCCCTTGAGCCCCCACAGCCAACATAATTACCACTATTGTGCACCAGACACACACAAACTGACAGGCACACAAAGACGCACGCGCCCTGAGATGCTTACACGCATACACACACACCACTTGGGGCTCTGACAAAGACACAGCCTCTGAGTAGCAGACGTAAGAGACGGCATGACCTCCAAAATATGGATGCGTGCACAAATACAGATTCAGTTCATAATTGCCTCTAACAATGCTTCAGTACTTCAGAGTTTAGTAATACAAACACACTATAACAAAGCGTACCCTTTCCTAGCTAACACAAATATTTTCTGAATATGCTATTCAAAATGTATTTTTAAAAATGTGTTCCTGTGGCTTAGTGGTAGAGCAATGCGTTAACAGCGCAAAAGGTTGTGGGTTCAATTCCCAGGGAACACACATACTGATAAAAAAAATGTGTAGCCTGAATGCACTGTAAGTTGCTTTGGATAAAAGCGTCTGCTAAATGTTTTATTTATTTTATGCTAACATTAATAGAACGTTCCATTTTATTATTTTGCAAATATACTTTCGAATTTTTCTGAACAAATGTTTCTAAACGGGCTATTTTGTTGTTGTTTTTTTGTTATGTGAATGTTTAGAGAACAATCTATTTTATAACATTATGGGAACATAAAAAAGTCTTACTAAAACTTTTCAGAAATAAAAAGTTACATGAACAATGTACACGCAACTTTTTTTTGATAACATTTAGAAAATATTTTTTAAAGACCGGATAAATCTTAAGCTAACAAAAATGTATCTAAAAACGTTTTTCTAATATTTGAGTACTTTATTTCTGAACGTTCAAAATGTCAATTTTTTTGTATTTATTTATGAATGTTAAGGGAACATGCAAATATTATGGGAAAGTAGTAAAGTAAAAAAAAAGGTTAGATGAACGTCCATCATCCATTTCAGAAATACAAGGTTTCATGATGAATAAATAATGTTTTTTTTGTGCTAATAACTCTAAAAAAAACTCCTTGTGCCGATAACTCACAAAAATTATATTAACATTACTAGTAGAATGTTCTTTTGAGTGCGCTACAATAGCACAAGACTGTTTTTGTCTGGTGTACTTAACTCAAGTCCAGCAGCTAAAAGTGTATCATGGTCGCATCTCAAAGCAATTTTTGACCTGACCCATGTGGGGTCATTGTAAATGCTGATTCATCAGATCTTTGCAGAATGACAAATGTCGCTTAAAACTAGCACACCCCTTTTTAGAGTACTGTGACCTCTTTCAGACATCAGGGGGAGGGGAGCAGCACTGAATGTACTGTCCCTTAACAGTTCATCTTTAATGGGCGGCTTCTGTTTGCATAGCCAGACCAAAACTAGCTGTGAAATGGCTGTGGCGGCATGGGTGGAGAGGCCATACGTGGAGAGACAGAGCGAAAGAGGAGTTGGGGTGAGGGGAGGAAGGTTAAGTGGAAGAATGGAACAATTCTCTGTTGTGGCTGTGTTTACATGACCGCACGCGTGTGCAGACAAATGTAGCCATTAAAGTGGTCTATCGCTCCACTCGCTCTCTGTTTCTGTCGTTTTCTTTACCCCCCCCCCCCCCCCCAACCCAACCTGTCCTTAACAGATTGTCTACGCTCTCAGCGATGCCCCTAAAACACACACCTGCTGAAACCACTCTGGTACTTCCTTTCACTTAATCTCTCTTCCCCTCACCCCCTTTTTCCTGTAAAAAAGGGACTTATCCCTGATATGTACTTTATTTTGCAAACCATAAGTACAGTATTTTCAGTGAATGTGTGAGACTTCTGATTCACTATCTTCTATAGATTAAATAACAAGAAGAATAACAAAGTGCAATAAGCTGTACAAGTTATTTGTTACAAACCAATGTGCTTATACTGTAATTGCAAAGCTAAAAATAACTTGACACCGGAAGCCATGGAACATTCAAGTTACATATGTCCATGCTTACTCTTACGTTAAATGACTTCATGTGCTCTGAAGCAAGCAACTTAAAATTTCTGAGCGGTAAAAAGCCCAAAGTATACTTTATTTTTACATGTCTGCTATGGTATGGGTACTGTGCTTCTGATGTATACTTCACCATGTGTAGTACAGTATGTGAATAGTGTGCTGTGGATTTTTTTCCAACTGCATATACTCTGTATGTTTGTCTGTTTGTCTTTTGTTCGTCTGTTCACTGTCCCAGACCTTTGTTTCAAAGTTGAGAAAAAACAGATTAGACAGAACAACAACAAACTACTGGAGACAGCAACAACAATAGATACCCACATCGACGAGAGCTTTTGTTAGGGGGTTACACATAAGTCCATAGAACACATAAGTCCAGTTTAAACAAGTACAAATACATTTGTCAATTTCTGGAGATAAATAGCACAGACACTGAAAAAGGATGAAACTATGTGTTCGTGCACACTATCAAATGGAGTTTACTTTAAGAGACTATCTGTTCGGCTGTATGCACATGCTAAGCATTCATGTCAAAACTGAAGTATACATTGGGCTTCAGTGTTAAGGAGGGTAAATGAGAGTGTTCATGTGTTAGTGTGTGTCAGGACTGAGGTGAGTGCCCCATGTGTGTGTGTAATTGTTTAATAGGCAGAGAACACGCAGGCGTACCCCAGGGGTCTGCTCTGGGCCCATTCTGATTCCAGAGGAGCAGAGCAAAAGAAAGGAGATCGATCAGGCTTTCTGCCTGAAACTGACACTCTATTACGCACACACGTTTACCTAAAAGTTTAACAACTAATTTAAAGTCCTAAATTATAGACACAACATGCAAAACATTCCCCTCATTCAGTACCAAATGGGGCAGATTTTAAACTGACTTTATCTGACTCAGGTTCGACTAGCAAGAGCAGAAATAAGTGACATACAATTAAATTGCAAGAGAGCAAAAAAGTAAATTTTCAGACAGGTAAACAGAGCTCCACTTAATAGTGACTACACTAAAATATATCTATTTCAGTGAAAAAATGGAGGATGTTTATGTTTGCTAAGTGTGTGTCAGTGTGTGTTTGTGTGTATGGTAAAAATGGACAGAGGGAGAGAGAACCTTTCGCTTGCGGTAGCCATGTGGCTTTAGCCATCTGTTGACATGGTCTAAATTAATTAGCTGAACTCATTACAATTTTGTAAGGGCCCTCTAGCTTTAATGAAACACTCTGCAGACACAAGCTGAGATCTCCCTCTTTGCTTTTCTCACATGTCAAATATCAAATATATATATATATATATATATATATATATATATGCATAGGAATATATACTATTTAAAGGAATAGTTCAATAGCTCAGACTTTCAAAAATGAAAATATCCTGAAATGTTACTCACCTTCAGGCCATCCAAGACGTAGATAGCTTTATTTCTTCATCAGAACAGATTTGGAAAAATGTAGCATTTCATAATTTGCTGACCACTTGATCTTCATCAAAATAAGAGTCCAAACAGTTGAGGAAATGTTATGTCAAGCAAAAATGTGTTTGTAAGAAATAAATCCATCATAAAGATGGTTTTAACTTCACCGATGCTATCAGCTAAAACACAAGTCCCCTATCAATAATATTGATTTCTCCAGCAATTAGTTGCAGAGATCAAGTACCTTTTACCAGCAAAAAAAGTCCAAAACAGTTCTGTTGATGGGTTTTGATAAGAGAGAACAACAGGGGATGTAGTTTTGTATGGGAGGAAGCATTATTATAGATGATGGACTCTTATTTTACAAACACACAGTGGATTATTGTAATGTTTTTTTATCAGCTGATTGAACTCTTATTCTGATGGCACCCATTCACAGCAGAGCAAACTCACATTGGATGGCCTGAAGGAGAGTACATTTTCAACACGTTTTAATCTGTATATTAAAAACTCCATGGCAGTAGTACATAAAACACGTGTGCTATATGCTAAGTATTCTGTAGTCATACAATAGCTTTGTGGGTTATTGTTCACCTTTAAAAATGTAACCCCCTGACAGTCTTTGCATAATTTGCCACCACATTTGTTGTTCTGACAAGGAACATCACAAAGTCAAAACTCCAACAAATTTGCTAACAGACACACCTTTCATTTCAGCCATACTGTTGCTATGTGTCTATTTTCTATCTATCTTTCTCTCTATCCAGAGGGAGTGCTCAGTCAGTAGCACCAAAGGCACAACAGATGGGACTCAACATCATCCATGAGCGAGAGGGAGAATGCGAGTGCAAGAGAGAGAGAGAGAGAGAGAGAGAGAGAGAGAGAGAGAGAGAGAGAGAGAGAGAGAGAGAGAGAGAGAGCATTTATTATTTACACCACTCCATATTGGAATATTAATGCTAAAAGCAATCGGGCGACTCTTCATTAAATTAACTGGAGATGCAGAGAAAAGAAGAGAGAGGGAGGCAGAGAAAGGGGAGAAGGCACATGCTGTTAAAAGGCCCTAAAATTAGTGAAGCAAAAATGAATCCATTAAGGCTTCCATTCTCCCCTCTCTTCCTCTTCCTCTCCCACTTCTTTCCTCCACACACCTCACACGCTCCCATTAGAAACTGCTGCCCTGGCAGCACGTGCACACTTAAAGCTGTTTTTCTGTGTCTTTCCAGAAATATGCATTTCTGTGCTGTCCCCTTAAGTGCCTGCTCAAAATGTAAACATGATTTTGGTGGCCCATACTTCCTCTGCTTCCATGTACCCCCCTCCTTTTCGCTATATATTCTTCTCTTTATCTATTCGTTATCTCACCATTTTCAAATTTTTTATCCCTTCTTCATTCTATAAATTCATACGGGCCCCAGATGTGTGTGTGGCAAGTGTGCATCTGGCATTACAGCACAGGGTATGTGGAATCGTTAGAGGCCCTCGTATTTATGCACGTACACAAACACACTCGCATGCCAGAGTTAGAGTCGGCAGCGTCTGCTTGGCAACACAGTACGTGTGTGTACAAGCAGTCTTCCTATTAGCTGAGCACTGGTATGCGCTGTTGACTTATCAAGAGTGGAAAAAAACATACATTTAATCTCCCTGCCCTGGCATTGCATGTTGACGCTCCAGTTATAAGCTCATAGCAAACTGTGTGTGTGTCAGGTTTTTACTACATTGAGGCAACCAAATGTTCCCACAAGGACAGTAAAACCTGAAATTGACCAACCAGCCAACGGTGTGAGGGTTAGTTTGAGAAGTAGAGGATAGAAAATATAATTAGTTCAGTATAAAAAAACAATAATAAGTGTCAATCAAAACTTCTCACTATGATGGAAAAAACAAAAAATTGCGAATGTGCATTTTCCTGCATAAGGGTGACAATCTATCCTTTTAAGGGCCCTGGACACACATACGCACACACAAAGGGGCCAAATCAATTCCAATTTCCTCGGTGTTCATTTGAATGATTGGGATGGCAGGGTTGAGATTGAGAGCCAGGCACACACACTCATTTAGTCAGACAAAGCAGCATTCTGACTGTCTGGGTTATGGGTCACATCAGGTTTAACCTTTACGCAACACGAAAAAAAAAGAGGACAAGAGAGCGGCTTAAAACACAGACCCTTACTAAACACCTCCGAAGAGAGAAGAGAGAGAGAGATGCTAATGTGCCCCTGACACTAAGCTTTTTTTCATATGAACAAGCACCGTGTTTGTCCATATGTAAATATCGATGCAAGATTATGTAAATATCAATGTGACATGTTTATTAGTGTGTTTGTGTGTGTTTGTTTATGTATGGAGGTCGGTGCATTAGCACACTGGCTGCAGGGTCAGCCCCATGAGAGGATTATTGATTTTAATGGCAAAAATGCTGCTATCAGAAAGATGTCATATCACGCACAGATTACTAATCTGAGTATGAGACACGACACAACCCTGCAGCCCACCATCAAAACAAACCCGCAAATCAATATCAAAAGTACACAAACTGATTCCACACACACGGGACAAACACAACTCCATCGCACACCCACAAGCCTGTACAACACATATCTGCACAGACATCCCAAAATACTGTTAGAGTTGCCATGGCACCCGGTCCATATGTGTGATGTGGCTGCTGTTAGTCTTAAAATAAAACTGGGTTATTCAGATCTGACTGTTTGCAGTGCTAAGCTTTGCATTAATACACTGCAGGTTTTAATGATCTCAGCTGTTTCTGAAATAATGCTTTGCTACTGAAATGTGTTTAGTGAGAAATACTGCTCACACAAAAGCAGAAGGATTGGATTGAAAACTTTGGATATGTGCATTAAAAATGATTTGATAACAATCGTCAGTGATCATCTTTCGTCTAAACCTCATCTGAAGCCATTCGATAGATTTGTGTTAAAATAGAATGAAATTTACAACATTATTGAAAATGTTTTCTGTCAAATCTCATTTATGTATATGAGTACCAAAACTAGACGTGTTGCACCAAATCTGATAAAAACACCACCAAATGACCTTCCTGTGTGTTGCAATGTGGCAAGTTTGAATACGCTCCAATGGTATTGAAAGCATTGTGAAATTAAGCATTGTGTATTAAGCATTGTGAAAATTAAGTGCACTTAATAGTAATGAATTTGATGTCAAATGTTGAAAGTACATGTTTAAAAAAAATGTTTACAGTTAATATAAAATTAATGAAAGAAGGCCACTTCATGATTTTTTTCTTATCACACTTTAGTACACTTTTTAAAAAGTGCACTTTGTAATGTTGTCAGATTAAAGGTTTACTTTGTACATTTAAAATTATTACATTGTAAGTACACATATTTTTATTGACTAACACCATATGAAAAAAATACTTAATTATCATAGAATTATGAAATTACATGAATATGAAATTAAGTTATAGTTCAGTATATAAAAAACACTCTATTGTTAAGCTAACTGCATTTAATACAAATTAAAACTATAATTAGTTTGAATACTTTAATACTTTAATACTATATTAAAACAAATTTTCCATTCAATTGCAATTAACTTGCATTTAAATGTCTGAAAACTTTGTTCACATTTGAGTACATTCTTTTAAAGTATATTATTTCCTTAATAAGTAGCATATTTTTTTTCAAAAGTACACAAACAACTGAAGTATATTTCACAGGGGAAGTTATTTAGTTGTATTATTTGTAAATCTAAATATGTCATTAATAATTTTGAAACTTTTATAAAGGCTTGTTATAATCTGATTTTCAGTGAAAAGCAATGTAAAGTTTTGTCTGTTCCTCACAAAAAGCTGTTTACGGTGCCTTATTGGAGGTTGGAAGCACGTGGTTACAATGCTTTTATATAATATCGAAAAGAGCAGCTTGGTCATTCCTCAAAATATCTTCATTTTTGTTCCACAGAAGAAAGTAAGTCATAGAGGTTTGCAACCACATGAGGGTGAGTAAACAACAACATCATTTTTGTTTTTGGGTGAACTGTCCCTTTAAATGCGGCATCCATTTATATAAGAACACACTGACTCAGCAAAGCAGTCTAAAATCTGGTTTGTGGTGTCCTTACCTGTGTGTGTAATGCACATTCTGTCTCCCTTTGCCCGTTTTGATGCAAAGAACAAAAAAGTGCATGTGGTGCGGATGAGGGGGGAGTGGGGGGCAGTTAGTCGGCCATCTGGCAGAACCTAGGGCTGTTTTTACCCCATTGCCCACATCTCTCTTTCATTCGCTCTCTCCTTTCACCTTATTTCCCTTTGCTTAGAGACACTACAGTAAACGTAAATGCAAACGGGCTACAAAGCAACAAGAAAGACTAGAGCTGCAGAAACTAGACTCACACACAACACCAACACGCTCCCACAAAAGACTCAAATTAGGTTAATGGTGATGAATTGTAATTGATACCATGGCTGACGTAGACCACACACACCCCCCTTCACAAGGAGCGCTGGAACATGCCAGAGGGGTGGAGAAAGGAAGATGGGTGGATGAAAAAGACAAAAGGGATGGATGGATGTAGAGATGGAGAGGGACAATTCTGTGGGAGGTAAAACTGAAGGAGCTCCAAGTGTGCCGCCAAACTCTTGTCACATCATTAAAACTCATTCCCAAGCTGAAACGAAGTAAAAGAGAGGGATCGATGGAAAAATACAGGACAGCGGAAGGGAGCCAGTGATTCACATGAGTGAGCTGACATGGGTCAGGTCAGGAAATGAAACAGCAAGACGTCGTGAGAACAGAGCGTGCACTCATCTAGATAAATATACACTTACACCTCTGCACAATTTGTCTTGGAGAGATTGTTGAGAAATGTTTGAGTTCATATTCTAATCTCGGACTACTGTCCGTACACCTGAACAATTTGAGCAAAGTTTAAGACATTTTTTAATAAGAAAATACAAATTTGAGATTACATGGGACAAATCTGAAGCAGGAGACTTGGGGAGCCTTAAAATTAACAATTTGCTTTCAGCAATGTCACTGATTCATTATTTGGATTCATAATGAGATCTCTGGTTGTTGACAAATTTGAGCACAGTTTAAGACATTGTTGAGAAGCCCTGTGAAATTCCAAAGGAGGCACATGAGTTTTCTAAAGTCTTTTTCTCAGGGTAAAAATCTTAGAAGCTTACCTGAGAAAGTTTTTTTTGTTGTTGCTGTTTATTTAAGAGTAGTATAAATGAGTAGTATAGGTCAGATCAATTTGTCATGGAAGGATCTTTGAGCTCTCGATGAGATCTCTGATTGCTGAAAAATCTGAGAAAAGTTTGAGTCATTTTTGATTACTTCTGAAACTGCAGAAGAGACAAAATCCAAGAAGAAGGTGACTGCTGACTCTGGACAAATCTGATCACAGTTTAAGACTGTTAAGAAATTGTAGAGACACATGTGAGATTAGTTTGTTTGTTTTTTAATCAGGGAGAAAAAAAATCCTAGAAGCTGGACACTTGGGAGATTCTAAATGTCTAAAATTCTAAAAAATCTCAATTGTATCTCAATGTCTAGGAGAAACATCTGTGATATTAATGAACTCCACGATGGAGAAAAAAACGACAAAATACATAATTTTAAATGCATTAAGGCTGATAAATTAACATAAACTGTAACTATAATTTCCTCATGAAATAATTTGATAATAAATGTTTGAGTTTATTGCAATATCTTATGTTTGAACACAGACACTATCTTGGCAGATCTGAGCACTGTTTTATAGAGAAATTATTACTCTAGAGGATTTTTTTTACGATTACAACCTCAAGAGGTGTTTTCCTCGGGAGACATAACAAAAGTTTATCTGTTCAGTTTCATTATTGTCTAGGAGAAACAACAGTGATATTATTAAGAGCTGATGTGGATGTCAATCACAAACAAATATCATGTGCTACGATCTCATAAAGATACGGAGAGGGACAGGAATGTCACAAACAACCTCAGCTAGAGAGGGTATCAAAAAGGAGTGAAGGGAAGAAGGAGAGAAAGAGATACACGGAGCTGATGAATGCGAGTCTGTTTTCCTCTCAAATAAACAAGGCAAGCTCTTGTCGATCAGAGAATGAGAGAGAGAGAGAGAGAGAGAGAGAGAGAGAGAGAGAGAGAGAGAGAAGCACACAGTGTGAAGAAAATAAAAATAAATGGGCATTCAAAAAAACATTGAAGTGGGTACAAGTGAATAAACAGAGAAATGGAGAGAAAGACAGAGAAGGTCACGAGGTGAGAGGAGGAGAGGAGAGGTAGAAGAGGATGGTGCTCTGCAGGAAGAGTAAAACAATGAGACAAACACAAACAACAGATGAGTGTGCACATACAGAATGAACATAAGAAATGATAAATGAAGGGTGGTAGTTTCACACAGCCATTATTTGACTAATTGACAAAAAAGTAAATATAAAAAAATATGTATTTCTAAATAGATCTAATAGATAAAAATCCAAAATAAAATTCCTTAACATTAGCATTGACATAAAAAACTGTCAAATTAGAAAATATGTGCCAATTATTTAATAGATGTAACTCACGAAACAAAAACAATGCAGAATATATAATTACGTTGCGGATAGCTAAATAACTTAATACTAGTTAGTAGGGTTAGGTTAGGGTTAATATCTGTAAAAAGGAGGAGGAAGAAGAAGAAGAAGAAGAAGAAGAAACAGTGACAAGAATTTGTCCATTTAGAAAAAAAATGTAATGTAACTCAGAAAACAAAGCAAAATATATAATTGCAGATAACTAGTTAACTTAATACTAAGTATAACTAAATATAAATAAACCAACAGTTTGCAAATCCACTGATTGATTTGTCCTCAAAATTGCTCGTTGCACCTTGAACCTTGTAAACACAAATTCCTGGTGGACTGATAACAAACTGTGTGACTCTAGTTAAGAGCTGTCAGCCTAAAAGTGAACAATAGTGCATGTGCATGCGCATGTGTGTAAACATACTCATGCATCTTGCATGTTTCAGAATTCGACTCTTGCTTTACGCCAGCAAGACCGTGAGCGTTCAGCTGTTAAGATGTTCAGCAAAAGCATCAAGAACAATCTGTTCCAATGCATGCAGAAAGACTAAATGTGTACCAGTCAGCCAGCGTGTGTGTGTGCGTGTGTGTTTTGTGTTTGTTGTGCATGGCAAGTGGTCATGCTCTGATGCCTTAGGCCTTGTATTAAAGGTATGGTGACTGCAGAGGAGATGTGTTTGTGTGTGCGTGTATGTGTTTGAGGAGGTGGAGGGGGTTTGTGGTGGTCTCTAGAGAGTTTGTATCAAGGCTAGGCTGGTTTTCAACTGAAATGTATATGAGATTCAAATTACATGCCTACTCTTCTCTTTTCTCCACCCCCCTCTCCCTTCGCTCTCTCTTTCCTTCTCTTCCTCTCTGTCTTCTGGGATTCTTAGTCAGCTTCAGGCTCAGAAACATACCCTCCCTTCTCTGTTTTCCCTTATAATTTATCTAGCCAAGGAGACAGCTAAAAAAGACAGCTACACGCTGCTGACATGTTTCAAAACACTGAGATATTGTATCATAGTGATTGGAGTATGACACCTTCAGTTAAACAGGTGTCTTAAAGGCCACTGTGATGAACTTTTTGGGCCTCTTTGGACATCTCAATGACCTCCAGGTGATGTACAAGCATTTTAGAATGCCTCCATTTGAGCATCATGTGCATGGTCAGGCAAAAGTTTTTAGACAAAAATGTAAAAGTGAACTTTTAAAATGGCAAGTAATAAAGTCAATAATAAGCAGCTTCCATAACCTATTGTACTTCCATAATGTACATTTTTAGAGTGAAATTATATTTTTAATAAGAAAAAATAGAAAGATTATTAAAATGTATTCCTTTGCAATAATTTTATTTTGTTGGAATAACATGCACATGCACTGATGAATCATGTACAATACAACCAAAAACTTGTAAAAGGGGCCACTAGGTTATGGATTAATGTGGACTTAAACATATTTTCTTGAATATTACCTTGAAAAGCTGGAAAACTTTACTTGTTTGAGAAGTAAAAAAGGACATGGGCAATTTCTTTGTGAGCGTAAGTGGAAAAGAAATAAATAGGGCAAAAGATCGAACCCTGAGGTACACCGCCACAGTATGAGCGCAAAACAATACGTAACAGCCAGGAAAAAAACTCCACATGTTAGCTGTCAAGTTTAAATGTACAGTCAAAGTTTGTTTTCCAAAAACAATCTGCACAAAATGTTAAAAGACAAAAGGAAAGGTAAATAAAAGAATTACAAGCCCAAGGCAGTGCAAAAGCGTGGGTACTAGACCAAAGCCGTCGGACTATAACTGGGCAGAGAGTAACAAAAATGCATACTGCCTGACACTTCAGCAGGGGCATGGAGTGAAAGAGAGGGGCGACAGAAGAGATGAGAGAGAGGAGATGGATTGGGAAGCTAGTTAGATGAGCAGGAGGAGAGAAATAACGATCCTGAGCGGAAGAGGGGGGTCAGGTGCACCTGAAATGCTCTGGAGAGAGAGAAACAAAGGATGAACATCGAGTGGAGCGAAAGAAGAGCCCGAGGAGGTGGAAGTCAAGAGAAGAGGTACAAACACATATTCACTCACGCACAAACACGCTCTTAACTCATAAATAACTATGCTCAGAGGGAAGCAGGTTAGAAGACACTCTTTTCAAGCAGATATGAAGCTGCGCTGCAACCTATTGGACCCCAACCTAGAAAATAAAATAAGCCTTATACAAAACCCTTCTTAAGTGTTGATAGAGGGATTGTCAAGGTTTTATATCCCATTCATACTGACAACAATTTCATCATATGACTGTGTTACTGGCCACACCGTTTAAAAAATTCAAACCAGGCTCAGTGTAAAAACATGTCCATGGTGAGATTTCAGCAAAATTATTTTTCATTGCTTCTTGCATGTTTTGCGATGTTTTAAGTGAAGTGTCCAGTGAGTGTTGGTAAAACTACTTAGGTTTATCTGAAACATCTGGCAACATTTTATGACATTAGATGTACATATCGCGGCAGTTCATAAATTATGTTTCATTAACAAAGTTCGGGAGGAGCACGTCAGATACTTAGCCTAATTAAACACAAGTGGTACACAATCACGTTAATCTATACATGGATATAAATACAGCTGACATACCTCTACACATTTGACAGTTAATCAGTATCCCTCCACCACCCCTTCTCCACTATATCACTAAAGTTCTCACCTCACTATGGGGGGTAATCTGGGTTTGGGCTATTCCCGAGCTCAGAGCCCTTACCCAGGACAGCACACCAACAACGTATTACCATATTCGCCAAATACGCATTACGTTACTCGTGCTAAATATATTAAAGTGTGAACTCGTGAAATTAAATCTCTCGTGAGTGGCGTTAAAATTTTAGTGATTGCATTTGAAAACACTAAACTCTACCTTAAACCTAACCAGCAGTGTCAACAAAAACAAATATGAGATGAAAAAATAAATAAATAAATGAATCTGAAGCAATCACACTATTTCAGATTTTTTTATTATGATTTATGTTTCATGGAGCTTGAGTGCTCGATGTTGCAAATGCAATGCTGTAATAGGTGAGCTTCTGAGCAAGTTTACTAAGGTCAAAAAAGTCATAGGGAGCTGATGCAAATGTCAAAATCTATTAGTTCACAAATTATGCATTGCATTAAAAGTGTATTGAGGTCATAACAGAAGAGTCACATTGTGGAAGGAGTTGCATGAAAAGACTTAATAAATTAATAATCTGCCCCTGTAATCATAATTTGTGTGAAAAGGAATATGTCATTGTGTTTCTGCTAGTGTAGGAAGTGGAAGACGTACGTTATTGTGTTTCTACTAGTATAGCAGCTGGTAATTCCAGTGATTTGTATGAATAGGTACTTTCTTGAGTTTAAAAAAATGTGAGTAGAGGCATGTTTTTCCAATGATTTTATGCTGTGAAAATCAGATCACAAATCAAATGTACATAACATTTTCTTCAGCTTAATATTAACAATTGTGCAAAAGAAAATGTGTATACAAACTGCATGAGAGCATAATGCATTATACCATGAACAAAATTGTACAATTATCAGTGCATAAATCAATAATTCCAACCAAAATGAATGCCTTTTTCCTTCATTATCGCTGTATCTGGGCAGACACAAATCACACAGAACAATACAATTACTCACTGTAAAATTAACTTTGTCTTGCTAACACTGAGCTACAGCATCTCACAGGAGATGGAATGTCTTCAATACCACTGGTGGTCACCATATCACGCTGGAGCTAATTTGCATAAAATTCAGCTTCACAACTTTGTCACATCACAAAACACTCCCAGATCAGGTCGCCGACGGGCGCTGTCACCCTCTCATTGAAAATGAATGAGTTCTGGCTGTCGCTGCAGAGAGCTGTCAGTGTGAACGCCACTTTAGAAAGCAACAATGAACAAATTACGAATTATGCAGCTATAAAGCAAGTGCAAAATGCATTACAGATACTGACTCCACTTTTCTGGGAAACATTGATCTGCTGTAAATGTGTAAGTGTTTGTGTGCAGGCATTCTAGGAGGCCAGTGAGATGATGTCCAGATTAAAGACTTGTGGGAGTCCCAGGACGCTCACTATATAACACAGAGGCCATTGATTAGCCATTAATGACGCATTGAGAAGCCATCTCCCCCAACAGTACTCAATCATACCTCTAGAAAGAGAGAAAGTGAGAGAGAGGCATTAAGGAATGCTCTCAGCATGTATTCTCATGTCTATGGCCAATGCACAGCCGTGCTGATATTCAGTACAACAGCACAACCACAATAACACCCAAATATAATTTAAAACAACAACTACTGATATCCTTCAGAAGACCTTCAATAATTTCACAGAATCATTTTCAAACTCAAGGCAAAATCTGTCACTCCTTGCCAATGTCAGTTCCAGATCTTACTCACACACACATCACTAAGTCATCATTATTGCAGTCAAACAGCATTAATCTCTGTTCTGGGACCCCTGGAATAATTCAAATAACACATCCCCCACATTTCTAATTATGCATGAAATCTCCACTGCCACATTTAGGCGGTCCACACCCTTCCAGAGCCTGAACCGGACTGACACACATTCAGCCATACACACTAAACCAGGTTAACATCAAGGCTGGGGTCCTCATATGAGACTAATTAGTACTGTTGGTCAAGCAGGTCTCGTTTTAGTCTGCACATTTGCTTTTATGTTTTCGCTGCTATGAAAAAAAAGGTCTGTTTTTGAATCCAGCTTGAAGATCTTACAGATTCAAGGAAATATTATGCATAAACATACATAACGGATGACAAACATGCTGGCACATGCGCGTGTGTGGCACGCGGATGGCGCAGTGTGGGGTTTGCTGCATATCTAAGCGCGTAGCGAGGAAGCCATCTTCTCTGGGTAGCACCAAATTAATTCACTGAGGCTCTATGCAAATGTTCCCTGGGCTAACGAGCCTGGCTGGATGATTGGAGTGCCATTTAAATTCTCCTCTCGCACTGCACTCCTTCCTCTCCCAGCTTCCTATCTTTCTGTCACTCCTTCTCTCTGTGGCTTTCACACTATCTTTTCATAAATCTATCTATCTATCTATCTATCTATCTATCTATCTATCTATCTATCTATCTATCTATCTATCTATCTATCTATCTATCTATCTATCTATCTATCTATCTATCTATCTATCTATCTATCTATCTGTCTATCTGTCTATCTGTCTGTCTGTCTGTCTGTCTGTCTGTCTGTCTGTCTGTCTATTTATCTATCTATCCTGTAGCAGTTTTTAATGTTTGGCTGAATCTCTCCCTATTTCTCTATCTCTCTTTCTCTCTGTGGGCAATGGGACAGCGGTGTCTCTAAAAACACGGTGATGCTTTGCACCTGCTCTCCCTGTAAAACATCCAAACACGATCGTGAATAAACAAGCCCAGTCCTCCAACCCTCTGCTCAAACCAGCACCACTGCCCCCGTAAACACACATCAATAAGTAAACGCCTCCATTTCCCTCATCCCCCCCCCCTCACACACACATACACTCACACAAATACACACACACAGCAGGTAGGATGCCTTCACTGTTTCTTCCCTTTAGCACCTTACTCTTTAATGGAGACACAGAGACCGGGATAAATAAATAAGGCACAGATAGGGCGTCTTTAATGGGTGGACATGCGGCCATCAGTCCTTCTTTCCCCAGAGGCTGTGGTGACACTGGGACTTAAAAGCACGCACCTCTCACTCTGTCCATCTGTCCGGCCCCACCACAGCTTTCATCACTCTTTCACTGTCTGCATAATTCAGCACCTGCCTCTCTTTCTGTCTTTTACTTTGTCCCTTCCCTCTTTATTTTTGTTGTGCCACTTTCTGAGGGAAAATTGTCACTCATTCTCTAACCCTGAGACAGACAGACAGAGAGAGAGAAAATGGTGTGGTTGTTTGAGGGAGCAGCTGGAGTGGAGGCACGCTCCACTAAAGAGAGCACTGATTACTAACGCTCACAGAGCAGATCTCCATCTTCACCTCTCTCTCCCTCTGTGTGTGTGTGCTGTAGCGATTCTGGGGTCTGAATATGCAGATTGGTAGAAAATGGCTGTAGCTGGCAGACACAGAGGCCTGTGTGTGATCAGCTGAGTCTCACTGCAATGGATTGTACATGTACATTTATAAGCAAATCAGGATGCACTTTCACAAACGTACATGTTTGCTGATCAAGTCTAGACCCTTTAGTTCAAAGATATTTCCCTATTATCCTCTCTCTCTATCTATCTATCTATCTATCTATCTATCTATCTATCTATCTATCTATCTATCTATCTATCTATCTATCTATCTATCTATCTATCTATCTATCTATCTATCTATCTATCTATCTATCTATCTATCTATCTATCTATGCATGCACTGAGAAATGCACTGTAGGACGGAAACGTCCAGTCAAATCAGTGTGGTGTAATTACTCTTCATCGAGTGTGTCCCCGCTGGAGTTCAGTCCCCTCTTCCCTCATCCGTCACACGCTCCTTCAGCACCTCCAAATAAAAACCCCATACACTCCATTCACTGCTCAGACTATTGATTTTTTTTCAGGCCCACTTTATAGGACAATTTGTATAAAGCTTTTCCATAATGCATGAGTGTGTGTGTATGTGTTACTGAAACTTATGATGTGTGAGGGGCATGTTAGGACATGACCATCTTCTCTCACACACACAAATACACATTACAATGTGCAGCCACACACTGAAACACTACACACTAGCATGCACGCACATGAGGTGAAAATGTATCATTAACGGGATCCTCTGGAACAGTGTGACCTCAAGTTACCATCACCATCTGACAGGTCTAACTTTTAAATAGAGCTTAAACTTTTCTATACAATGGAATTGAATGGGGACTCGAGCTGTCAAGCTGTAGTCAGTGCTATAAAAGCATTCCATATGAGCTTCAGAAGACTATTTGAAATAGTGCATGAGTCATGTGGATCACTTTAATGGTAGTTTTATGTCATT
Organism: Ptychobarbus kaznakovi; assembly: GCA_027422405.1. Taxonomy (NCBI): domain Eukaryota; kingdom Metazoa; phylum Chordata; class Actinopteri; order Cypriniformes; family Cyprinidae; genus Ptychobarbus; species Ptychobarbus kaznakovi. The sequence continues at coordinate 7,590,031 of CM049813.1, forward strand.
TTTGAGCTCAACAGCTACATTGTCTATTCACTTTTATTGAATGGGAAAATAACAGCATGAACATTCTGCTAAAAATCTACTTTTAAGCTCTACCATAAATAAATACCAATTTGGAAGAATAAGGGTGTGTAAATGAGGATATATTTTTAATTTGAAAAAATAAGTATGCTTGGGTGAAATGCAATGTTATTAGTAACAAAATAAAATTTTGCTCCCCCAATCCCTGACAATCCCTGCCAGACCGAGACTTGAACTCGCAACTTTTTGATTATGACTCCGACACTCTACATTAGGCCACGACATCCCCAGGTGGTCACACCAGATACTGACTGGTTTTCGGACCCCCCCCAATACAGTAAAACTGCACATTTTAGAGTGGCTTTTTATTGTGGCCAGCCTAAGGCACACCTGTGCAATAATCATGCTGTCTAATCAGCATCTTGATATGACACACCTGTGAGGTGGATGGATTATCTCGGCAAAGGAGAAGTGCTCACTAACATATATTTAGACAGATTTTTTTTACATTTGAGAGAAATAGGCATTTTGTGTACATAGAAAAAGTCTTAGATCTTTGAGTTCAGCTCATGAAAAATGGGGGCAAAAACAAAAGTGTTGCGTTTATAATTTTGGTCAGTGTACTTAAGTAAAACTAAAACTGAGCCATAAAGCCATAAAATACAATCCTGTTACATAAAAAATATATATATATATATATATCTGTTTTATGTTAGCTAGTTGCCAAGGTAACATTTCTTATTTTAATCTTTAGTCAAGTTGAACTACTTTATGTACTGAAATAACTCTTTATCAAATGTGTGTTTATAATGAGACTAAGAAAACTTATGTATAAAATAAAAAAGTATTCAAATTCTTAATAAGTATTGTAATAGTATATAAATAATAATATAATAACACTGGTGTAATATATTGCTGGTATCCACATAAATGCATAAACCTAGAAGCATCTTAACTTCTCTAACAGACCTCGTTCACTTTCACTTGTTCAAAAATAACCTGAACACGGATGTACTCACTTCCTCCTCTAAATCTGCTCTCTCATTCAGTGTTTTTCCTCTGAGCTTTCTCTGCAGAAGTGTTTGGTTCAGGGAAGTCTGTCCAGGTTGGAGTTTATGCCCTTCTCAGCAGGAAATCTGTCAGCCATTCGGAATGTGTTTGTGGCATGCGCATAACTGTGAAAGCACTGGACTGTATATGTGTGTGGCGCCGTGGTGGTACGCTAATACAAAAACATAAAAATTCACACTGCGATGCATCCTCACACCTTCCTCATTCCGACCGTCGTCTCATACTCGTTGCCATGGAGATAAGATAAAACTCACACTGTTTTGGGCTTACAGAAGAGGAGGAGAACGATCTGAACAAAACTGCCTGTTGAAAACTCATGCACACACACACACACACACACACACACACTGTTGCGTACTTTTCACACTATTCTAGACAAACTGACACCAATGGTCTTTACTCTCTTTCATGTTGTCCCAAACCCATATTTTCTTTCTTCCAAAGAACACAAAAAGTAAATTTTAGAAAAATCTACAGGCCACTCTTTTTTATATTTAAAGTTAATACTGAAAAAATGACAAAAAGCACCATAAAATTAGTTCATACAACAGTCCTATACAATATCCCAAGTATTCAGAAGTCAAATAAACTTTTGTGAAGAAAACATGAAAATGGTATCATCATTTACTTACTCTGATGTTGTTCCGAACCCATTAGTCAGTTATTCATCTTCAAAACACAATTATAATATATTTAATGAAACCTGAGAAATTTCTGTCCTTCCATTGAAAGTCCTCACAAGCAAAACTTTGATGCTTCAAAATGTACACAAAAGATCGTAAAAGTAATCCATAAGCAGTTTAATCCAAGTCTTATGCGTTTAGAACAAGCATGAGTGTAATTGATGACAAAATTTTAATATATAGTATATGCCAATCCAGTTACAAAATATACAATTTCAAGTTAAAATAACTGATTCAATGATACAGTCTGATTATTAGTGACTAACAACTCAAAATCCTGCCGGTTTTGTCACAAAAATCTATTGCATGACTTCAGAAGGCTTGGAATATAGCACAAACGTATGACTTTTATGATTTTTTGAGCCTTGACAAACCCATTCCTTATTTACTTTCATTATATTGAAACTTGGACATTAAACATTCACCTTTTCTTTTATTCACCAGATTAGTCACTCTCTCTGTTTGTGTATATGTATCCAAGTGCTTCAGTCTTGGACTTATCAGTTAGTCAAATATTGACACATGAGAGAGCAGCAGCACTGCCACTTTATGTCACTCGTAGAGTTTAATAGTGTATGCATGGTAATGTAGTGTAAAAGTGCAAAATATCTACTGCTGGAATACACCAGTGATGTTAACCTAACACAGGACAAGGTGGACCAAACAGAGGACAAAAGGGTAACTGAAAGTGAAGAGCTTGATTATTACAGATCAGCAATGTGTCTTTTACTGGATTGTAAAGGAACAGTATATTAAATGAGATCACACTGCTAACAATGTACTGGGAAGGAAGTGAGCATGGACTTCATTTTACTGCTAAAAGATATTTTATCACAAAAAAATGAGAGATTTTTGCCCATTATTCCATTTTTTCCTTGGTTTTCTTTGAAGTGTCAGGCTGATGTAGAACTACACGCTCACACTCACAAACTGCACCACTATTTGAGATTTACTGCAAACAAGAAGCAGTTTTTCCTCGCCCTTCATATAAATAGCCCTATCAGCATAATGATTCCACATCGCACATGCTGACGTGCTTATTTCTTTTCCATTTCAGATCAATAATTTAGCATCCCTCCACCTTTTTTGCATTTCATTAAATTCGCACAGGGAATTGCCTGTGGATGTTATGAGCCTCATCCCAGCGTCATCAATGGGAAATAGCAAAATGGCTGAATGACACATTCAAAATTGAAGGGACACCCCAAGATCAACCACACATTACTTTATCTGATGGTATGTCTAATCAAGATATGCTTTTGAGCTCACAATTGCAGAAAGTGTATCCAGATGCTACTTAAATAAATAATTTGCCCCCCAAAAATTGACTAAGCTGTTTCTTCATCAGAATAGATTTGGAGAAATTTAGCATTATACCAATGGATCCTCTGCAGTGAATGGATGCCATCAGAATGAGAGTCCAAAGCTGATAAATTTAATAATAATCACAATAATTCACAAGTAATCCACACCACTCCAGTCCATCAATTAACATAATGTGAAGGACAAAGTGTGTGTTCTGTCCTAAATACAGTCCATATTCCACAATAACGCTTCCTACAGTAAAAATGTCTTTCCTCTATTGTCCTCTCACATCAAAATACACTGAACTAATGGTTTTGACCATGTTTGCTTGCAAACAGTGCATTATCTGTGCATATTTCTCTCCTGATTCAGGAGAGATGACTTTTTCACTGGAGATGTTTTTATCAGCTGTTTGGACTCTCGTTCTGACGGCACCCATTCACTGCAGAGAGGATCCATTGGTGAGCAAGTGAAGTAGTGCTAAATTTCTCCAAATCTGTTCCGATGAAGAAGCAAACTCTTGGATGGCCTAGCAAAAAAAAAAAAGAAAACAAAGGAAAAGTGATATCTTTCTATAAAACAAAAGTATTTATAAAGACACTAGGTTTTTATTTGTATTATTTTTTTATTTTATTTTTTATATATCCATAAATGCCAGCTGTATTTTAGGGTCAAAAGCGAACTATGTAATTTATGTGGCAGCTGCAGCTCAAAATGACATGTTGAACATTCAATTATAATACAAGAAAGAATTTCAACAATAAATTAATATCTGGAGTCAGGGTTTAGTTTAAGGTTTTTCTATAATAATAATACGTGTCTTTATTTAGGAAGAATAGAAGTCAATGGGCCAAACTGAGATGGTAGTGAGGAAAATCTGCGTGTTGGCCTGGTGTATGTTTTTTTATTATTATTCTCAGCTAAAACACGAGTAGACTAATGACAGGCAGTGTAATTGAACCTGTAAATCCTGCACTAACTCCTCACTGCTCTCTCTGATCCTCTTACACATCTTGCCATCTTAAACATGAGTCACACAGCAGAATTCAGCTTACTGCTTCACACACACTCTCTCCGGCCCACCTACGCATACAAGTGAACCCTGCCGCTATTACACCATTGATAAAAGTACCATCGTATTACCAGTTTCTCTTTCTTTTAGACATTTGCCATGGCAACACATTGGTACTCTTAACTGAAAGCTCTCAAATAAAGCTCTAGTTCCTCATCTGATCCCAATGGAGTTTGTCTCAGTATTTTATATCAGATAACATTTTAACTGTTCAAACATTCAGTGGTAAGACGTCTTATGCGCACCAAGGCTACATTAATCAGGGTCATGATCTTTCAGAAATCATTACAATATGTTGATTTTCTGCTCAAGAAAAACGTATTATTATTAAAATTATTATTATCATTATTATTATTATTATTATTATTATTGTAGTAGTAGTAGTAGTAGAAGTAGTAGTGTTGAAAACAGTTTTAGTGTTTTTTTAAGGATTCTTTGACAAATACAAAGCTAAAAATCTGAATTTATATAAATATGTTATAACAATGAAAAATACTTCAGTCACTTTTGTTGAATAAAAGTTTTAATTTCTTAAAAATAATACTAACCCCAAACATTTGAAATGTAGCATATTTATTTATAATCAAATATGTATTAAACTTGTATGATAAAAAAAAATATATATATATAAATTAATTTAAACAATTATTATTTTTAATATTTATTATTGATATAAATAATAAATCTAGTTATTATTATTAATTTAATTATTACGATTAATTTAAATCATGCAAACTGAAACCTTCCCCTCTATCCATCTCTCAATTATGTCAATGACATTGAGATTTTCACTGAATAACAATTTAAATTGTGTTTTTTTGCTTGTATAATGCTGTCATATGCCTTCAGAAGTTCTGAATATAGTGTACACATCATATATATAGAGTCATGGCCAAAAATATCGGCACCCTTGGTAAATATGATCAAAGAAGGCTGTGAAAATTAATCTGAACATTTAATCATTTTGAATCACTCCAGACCCTTTAGAATTACCAGCTCCATGTTGGTGCTTCTCTTCAGTTCACCTCACTCATTTTCTACAGGGTTCAGGTCAGAGTACTGGAATGGCCATAGCAGAAGCTTTGTTTTGTGCTCAGTGACCCATTTTTTTGTGTGTTGTTTTAGAGGTTTGGATTATTGTCCGGTTGGAAGATCCAAACATGGCTACTATGGTCTGATGGTCTGATTTTTAACAGAGTCAGTCACTTATTGATTTTTTTTTAATCTGTTGTTATTTGATAGAATCCATGATGCAATGTGTCTAAACAAGATGTCCAGGACCTCCAGCAGAAATATAGGCCCACAACATCAAAAATACAGCAGTATATTTCATTGTACACATGGGTTACTTTTTATTCCTGTGTTCACCAAACCCATCTTGAGTGTTTGCTGCTAAAAATAAATTTGTTTTGTTTCCTCTGACCGTAGAAGCCAGTCACATTTGAAGTTCCAGTTGTGTCTGATAACTGAATATGCTGGAGAGTTTTTTTTTGGATGAGCTAGGATAATTTTTCTTGAAACCCTCCCAAACAACATGTGGTGATGTAGGGGCTGTTTGACAATTTTTTGTAAGGTTTTCTGACCCAGAGAGTCAACTATTTTCTGCAATTCTCCAGCTGTGGTCCTTGGAGAGTCTTTAGCCACTCAAACTCTCTTCTCACCGTACATTAGCACGATATAGACACACGTCCTCTTCCAGGTAGTTTTGTAACATTGTATGTTGATTGGAAATCATTAATTATTGCCCTGACTTTTCACTGCTCTAGCTCTTTTCTTAAAGCCACTTCACTAATTTGTGAAGCTCAATTATCTTTTGCTGCACATCAGAAATATAAATAAGAGGGAAAACAAAGACCAAATTTCCTTAATCATCCATCACAATGAGAAAAACCAAAGAATATATTTCTGATGTGCAGCAAAAGATAATTGAGCTTAATGAAAGATAAATGTTACCATGGAGTGCTCAAAACTGTAAATATGAAGATATTTTACTCATAATAATTTTTAGGGGCGCCAATAATTGTTTACAAAGTGTATTTGAGAAAACAAACATTTATTTTATAATGCTATTTCCCCCCATTTTAAATTCTTATTATCCAATTAAATGTGATTTTTTTGTGATTTTTTTAAAATAAAAGATAAAAAGGATTAACAATGCAAATACATTTTCACAGCCTTCTTTGATAATATTTAACAAGGGTGCCTATATATTTTGGCCATGACTGTATATACTGTATATCCATCACTTTTATGATACTTCTTTATCATTTTGAGCTTTACAACACTAGACAACATTCACTTTCATTACATTGTAAAGAGAAGCCTTTAATGCAGCCTTCCTTTATTCCACATCATAATTAAAGTCTATTACATTTATCAAGATAAACCAGAGGGTTAGCTTTGCTCACACTGAAGCAGATCATTTGAATTGTTTAGCTCGATTGATGTGCTGGGTAATCTTTAAGCAAAGAGTGTCAGAGTCAGTTTGCTAGAGCTGGAAGTGTGACCTTCTGTTAATCCATTAAAGCGACTGGTTCATCAATTAAGCTGGGAGTCACGGTCAGCCACAACAAAGCTACACAACAGATAGAGGAGAAAACAACAAAAGCGCTGGCCTGGAATCACACAAACACACGCGCCGCCAAGGTGTACATCCCTACGGATGTTTTCCCACAATCCCCCATATCGTGTGGATGACCACTCACACGTCCGCTTCCGTGACAAGAGAGAGGGGAATCCGAGCATGTAATCAATCGATACTTGCTGGAAACCTCTGGACCCCTTATACTGATGCACATTGACACAGCGGCTAAAGCGGATCAATGAGCGCTCCAATGTGAAGGGCAGGGAGACGCACACCTCCATTGAGAAAGATGAACTAAGCAAAGAGAGAGAGAGAGACTCTAGTCACTGATACCATCTGACTTGGCCGATGTAAGCAGCACCTATTGATTTTCCAATCAACTACAAGGCCAGGGTTCACACAAACGTACACACACACAAACACACTCCGCCACTTGAGCCGGGAAGTCCGCTACTCAGGAAAACTGCTACCTTGTTTGAACGCACACACAAAGCACTCTTGGCAGAATCATGTTGCTGCCTTTAGAGAGAATTTGATAAAGTGGAAAAGCATTTGTCCACTATCAGACTGGATTTATCACACACACAGGGTGGGAATTATTAGGAGGTTCTCAGTACCGTAGCTATAGATTGTCCCCCCCCTCCTGAATTTTTTTTAGGACTGCGATACACTGTAGTGTCCTATTATTTTTTTTTTAGAAAAGCATTAGAGCAGTGTTATTATTGTTAATTAAATCTAAAATAAAGACTATTAAACATTATTTTATGTAATTGAAATAAAGTAGAAATTAAATATAAGTATTAGGTGAAAAACATACATTTAGAATATTTAAATGACAATTAGAAATGTTGCCTTGGTACCTAAATAAAATAAATTAAGTTTGCGTATTAAAATAATTAAAACTGAAAAAAAATTACAATAATTTTCGATTCCTTTCCATTACAATGGGTTTTCATATCAATGGTGCATATGTGATCAATCAGCTCCAAAACAAATACAAAAATCTGAGCTAATTGAAAAAACAAAACAAGTTGACAGAAAGATTTAATCCAACATTTAGTAGTAATATAGCATAATTTATATTCACATGCAATTTTTGAAAGGGTGGTCATTTTTAACTGGGATCACCAAATTAGTTAAAGGATTTTCAGCACAACTAAAATCAAAGCAAAAACGGATAATATCAAAATAAAATTGCATTTAAAATATGACTAAAATATGCATACTATAAAAGTACATCAATTATACAAAAATAACACTATGTTATAGCAAAAATCCTAACAATACACCATAACAGAACATAAATCCTAGCATGAAAAGTAGCTAGCTTTTAACGTACGATAAGTTCAAACTTTTTATGCAAAATATGTTTTTCAATAAGTACGAACCGACATTTGTTCTCAATCTCAAATGTCGTGAGTCATAGCTTAATTTAGGCTGAATTTGCAACCATATTAGTCATTCTCAGACAAACCTCCCTGGACATTACCACCATGGAAATCTGTGTGTAATGTTGTACGCATACCATGTTAGATAATGTTGGGAATGAGTGAGAATCATCTATTCTGACAGTACAGAGCATTACGTGTCTTGATTCAGCTCCATTTTGTTTAATTGTCCTATTTTTCGGTTTCCACTCCATCCAGACAAAATGGGAGATATTGAGAAAGGCCCAAATTAATTAAGACTGAGTTCTTTAAGACCGTATTGAGAACATTGGGGTAAGAATAAAATCAAAGACAGGGGCTTTCATATTCATTTTAACACCTCAGATGTATACATTTTAAAGAACCACAAAGTCCAAAATCTATTTCGGAGATTGGGCTTAATTCATTATGCAGCCAGTAAGAGGGTCACCAATCTTTTATCCATTAAATGAAACACAAAAAAAATATATTTATAGCCATATGAAACTGAGCATATTCTGTGCAGAATTTTTTTTTTTTTTTTTGGGGGGTTGTCCAGAATGTTCATGCATGCCTAAGGTTGCTGACCCGATCCTATTTGGACTCCCAAATAACACCCATCGTTTTCCACACTTTGACACCAGAATGACCTTCCCACCCTTTGAATGACAGAGCATATTTCCAATCTGCGGTTACTTTAACAGCCCAACCATGCAAGGTATGTCTTACCTGGAACGATGGAGACAGTGTCCTTCTCCCAGGACACCACACTGACGTACTCCTGCACAGCAGAGGGGATGAGGCACTTGAAGACGGCCACGTTGCCCCGCATGGACCTTTGGTCCGCCACGCGAACTGTGTAAGGTTCCCTGAACACTGTTCATGATGAGGCGGAAGAAAAACAAAGGTTGGATATTTTTTTATTAAATTACATTTTGTATTTGAAATTGTACATTTAAATTTTAAATTTTTACAGAGTTCTTTCAAAAAATAAATAAAAATGAGATATCCTTTTCAGGTTATTTTATTTTATTGTGTTACAATATTTTGCACTGTCCAATGAGCGGACCTGACCTGACTTACATTTCACTACTGATTATATTCTGTATAATTGTGTATGTGATGAATAAAACCTTGAATCCTTGAATCCTTTATTTCCATCTAACACAACATCAACAGTCATATCAATGGCAGACCCAAGAGTAACACATTTAAAAATAATAATAATAATAACACTTCAGTCAATAGTACACTAATTTAAATAAAACATATTAAATTAAATAACAACAGTAATATTAATAGTTATATAAAATATTTCAATTTATTATTTGAGAAAAAAAAATATTTTCCCAGAAGAGTGTCCTTTTTTTGTGAATAAAACATAAATAAATAAATAAACTGATCTGGGTCAAATGCATTAATTTTATTAAACATCTAAGTGGATTGTGAGATGAAGATTGGATCTTTTCTATATATATTTTTTTTTGTCAAGAGTTGTTCAAGAGTTCAAGAAGTGGCCTTTTTATAAATCACCCTGGCAATGCATGTAGACGGCAGCGAGTGGACGACACTGCACAGCCTCTGGAGCTGTCAGAAACATTTGCCCCCGCTAAAGGGACCCTCTCTGCACCTGACAACCGGAACCCGGATGAAAAAATCAATAGACGAGAAGAACACACAAAGCGAACGGGGTACGAAGATATTATTTACGGGCGAGGAGATCCTCCTACGGTAAAGGGTGACAGGGGAGCACGAGCAAATTAAAGGAGGCGCTGAATTTCATTTTAATTTCAGGGACTCAATTTGCTTTGTGTCTTTCATCAACATCTATTTACTTACGGATTTTAATTCCTCCCTCGTATCTTTGGGGAAGTAACGTAAGACGCAGAGCAAGGGCATCTCATTTACGAACATGACGCCGCAAATTTGATCACACAGTCGGTGGATGTTTTCAGAGAACTCTGTGGGTATTGCAATTGGATTCGTGGCCAATTCAACTACGCAGCTTTTTCAGCCCCTCAAAAAAGAGACCGATCATAAGAATTCATGAAATGTGGCAATCACCCACAACCGCGCTCCGAGGCCACCCCCTCCTGTCTCGCTTTAACTCGCTACCTCTATTTCTATATATAATTAACGCCTGGCTTGTGGGTGAATTTCCTTGGTCATTAATAACGGTTTCTGCCAGGTGCCAGTGTCACCCACAGCAAGGGGAATCAGTGTCCTTGTCTGATAGTTAAGTCATGAATCGTTGAGCCTATAGTCATTATATTTCTTTCTTTCTTTCTCAATATTTAACTGGTCTATGGAAATATGTAAATAAAAGATGCTTGAGTAAGTTAAAACAGGCTCTGCATATTTGCCCACTGTTAACTAACCAGCTTCTTACAGATGGGATTTGAATCGATAGAACCGATCAATAGAACTCCCTATTACACTCAGGACTCCATAGTCTACAAATAATCATTTATTCAGTCATTGATTGACTGCGAGTCTCGGGCTTTATTGAATTTCTAAAGATAAACTAACTCAAAGCAGCCCTCTATTAGCTAGTTTTAGTTTCACCTCAACTCGGATTGTGCTACACCTGGTTGTGGAATGTTGTTTTACAGCAGTCGAAGGAGCGTAAACAAGCCAAAACATCTCTAAGGCTTCAATAATGCATGCGTAAAATTCACAGACGAATTGGCCGACAACAATAGCAGATAGCATTTTTTATGGGCAAATGACTCTCCGTCTTTATGTGCGGCATCATTAGAATGTTACTGATGCCTGACTATACTCATTGGTTGCTTGGAAACGGGCTGACACAAGGGCTGGTGCTCTCTTTCTCCTTTTGCGCACACCAGGAGGACTGAGTCCTGTATCACTATCGTTTAAATAATTAACTCGAGAGAAACCAAATACCGCATTTACTTATTCATGACGCAAGATGTACAAAAAAGGGCAACATATCTAAATTGAATAAGAATGAGGTGGTGAAAGGTGCTCATTAATATAATGGTAAAAAAAATAAAAATAACATGACCTATCAGGAGGCAGGAAGCCAAAGAAACAAATGGCTGAAAGAAAGGAAGAGTCACGGTGTCACAGTGCACCTGCCAAACTCTTCGCACGAGGTCTGTGTTTAACCCTGGAGCTGACTTTAGACAAACTCAATACAGGCTGTAGGACACTCTCCATTAAACAGGCTACTGTGTATTTAGGATTATAGAGGTGATATAGTTAATATAGCACGGCTTCTGCTAAGCAAATTTCTACATTTAACTCGTCTGTATCCTCCTGTCAATTACCTGCTTCCCACTACACTCAGACAAGGGATAGATAGAAAGACAAACAGACAGACAGATAGACAGACACACTTACAGATAGGCAAGCAGACAGACAGACAGACAGACAGTGGGTAGAGAGAGAGAGAGAGAGAGAGAGAGAGAGAGAGAGAGAGAGAGAGAGAGAGAGAGAGAGAGAGAGAGAGAGAGAGAGAGAGAGAGAGAGAGAGAGAGAGAGATAGATAGATAGATAGATAGATAGATAGATAGATAGATAGATAGATAGATAGATGGAGAAGCAGACGGAAAGAAAAACCCATATGGATGGATGGATGGATGGATAGATAGATACAAAGCAGTTAGGTAGAAAGGAAGGAAGAAGAAAGAAAGAAAGAAAGAAAGAAAGAAAGAAAGAAAGAAAGAAAGAAAGAAAGAAAGAAAGAAAGAAAGAAAGAAAGAAAGAAAGAAAGAAAGAAAGAAAGAAAGAAAGAGAAAGACAGACACATATATATAGCCTGCCTATGGTATACAGGAATACGGGGACACGAACAATTGACATGCTAAGAATTGAGACACTGTAAAAGGCTAAATGAAAAATGAACAGTGAGTGCAAGGAGGAATACACACAGTTATATGAAGCCCTCATATGGAGATTTTCATAAATGTAGAGCTATCCACACAGGTGCCCGTGCTATTATTGGCACAGGATCAGCATGCAGGAGAGTGGGTGAGAAAAGAGGAGAGAGAGAGAGAGAGAGAGAGAGAGAGAGAGAGAGAGAGAGAGAGAGATGCATGGGGGGGGATGGTGTCATACAGTGAGCTGTCAGCTGTCATCATTCTCCAGTGCCACCTGAGACATTCAGCGCCACACCCTGCCCCTCCCCTCACCGTACCCATGGTAACCCCTCAGTGCCAGGATCTGATTGGCTGTTGAGGGAGCCCCAGTGTTGGGTTCCTCAGGGCTCTGTGTGGGTTGCTAGGTCCACTAGCAGTTTTGCTGCATCTCAGCACTTAATTGATTAATTAGTGTAATTATTTGAGGTGAAAGTCGCCCCGTCTTGTCGCCGGTTGGTAGGTAATTCATTCCATCCTCTGAGACTTTAATGTTAATGTGGGTAAGGTGGAAAAAGTAGCATGTGCCGAACTCACCTGGTTACGTTTGAAGAATCGTTCAAGCCGACTTTGTTTATAAAGGTGAAAGATCGGCGTTGCTCGATGGGGTTATTTCTGGGAAATTCAGGGTAGGTGTACGTGTATGTGTGTGTGTGTGTGCGTGTGTGTGAGATGGGAACTCTAGCTTAGAGGACAGATGGAGACTGGGAGACAGGAGGGACACTGGCACTGCGCAGGCTGGCATAAGAGTGAGTGTGTGAGAGTAGGGAGGTGTATGGATATCCCTCGCTGTTGCTGGGCGGCCAGCCCCGCTCACGAGCTGTGACCTTGGCACCGAGTAGGAGGGTCAGTCAGCCAACTGTCTGTAGCGCCGTGTGCCCGTCTGTGCACTGCTTTTTAAAGCAGCCAGGTCAACACTGGGACATCCATTTGGCACTTACATTCTTATTTAGGTTAGCAATATGGCGGCCGCTACTTCTGCTGTTACTGCAGATGTTAAGTTAAGAGCTCATGTTCCACCTGTAACGTCACGCACCCCCTCTGCCCCAGCTACTGCGTTGACTGTGCTCTTTTCTCAGAGCAATATGGTCTGCAAAGAGATGCTGATGAAAACTAAAGCCATTGCATTCTTTCAGGGTACAATTGTGCATGGTTACACTTTATTTTAAGTTCCAATTCTTGCTACTAGCAAACCATTAACTATGACTTTTGCCTCAGTAAACTACTAATCTTCTGCTATTTAATAGTTAGAAAGGCAGTTGTTATGTTGAGGTATTAGGAATATAGAATATGGTCATGCAGAATATGTGCTATATAAGTATTAATAAACAGCCAATATGTTATTGATAGGCATGCAAATACGTAACAAGTTCAGAGTAAGAACTGGTCCCTATACGTGTGCATATTATAAGTAAGGATATACACAGGATCAAAAAAATTAAGCACCAATAAAATGACTGTTAATAAAAAAGTATAAGGTGCTGCCATTTAATACACATCAAACTGTAAGAGAAATAATCAGAACATCACAGATGTAAGTGTTGAGAATGATCCTAAAGAAAAAATAAGCTCAGAAATCCATGTGACACGTGGAATATTCTTCTTTTTAAACTTCCAAAGTATGAGGAAAATTGAAATATAATGAACTAAATCACAACATGGCTTTACTTTTTCACTGGGAAATGGAGATTTTATATCAGAGTAAAAATACAAAGTTTGTGGCCGGTTAGATTTTTATGTTATATCTTATACAAATATTATGTTAATTTTGTGCATTTACACCAGTACATTGCCAGTAATATAAAAAACAGCAATATTTTAAAACTTTATTAAAATGTAAAAATTACTTTATTTTAATATTTTGAAATAGTAAAAGTTGTTAGAAAAATTGTGTTGCTTAATATTTAATAAAAATCTGTATTTGTATTTGTTTTTTTCAGAATTCTTTAATGAATAAAAATAAAAACATAATTTATTTTAAATACAACAATTTTCTGACATTATAGATATCACTTATGAAAGTAAAAGTATTAATATACAAATATGAATTTATTTTATATTATTATATATTCTTATAAAAGTATTAATTTTACTTGGCAGTGTATATACTAAAACTAAACACAAAAAGGTTGTGTATACAAATATATTTATTTATATGTATATTCATATTTATTAAGAAAATGTAGCTGTCCACCAGCTATTGACATAATTATTGTTTTATATATAATGACTAACCAAGTTTTGGTCACACTAGTAACTAACTATTAACAACGACATTTGCCTCATTAAACTTCTAATTTTCTGCTTATTAATAGTTAGTAGGGTAGATGTTAAGTTTAGGTATTGGGAGGGTTAAGGGATCTAAAATATGGTCTTACGGAATAAGGTATTAACATGTGCTTCATAAGTACTAATACTAGTCAATATGCAATTGATATGCATGCTAATAAGCAGCTATTTAATAGTGAGAATTGGTCATGTCCTATTCCTTGTGAGATCTGACCAAGAAACTTTTGGTTAACCTCTGTTTGCCAACCTCTCCTTTTCTCACTGCACTACACATCATATAAATGCATTACGTAGATAGACAGATGGACAGATGGATGGATGGAATCATGTCTCACCTGCTTTGACACGGATGCTAGGGCTGCGGATCTTGCCGGCCTGGTTCTCGGCAGTGCAGAAGTAGTCATTATCATGAATGAAGCTGTTGAAGGCAGAGGGGGAGAAGGGGTAGAGCTGCAGCGTGCCGTTGGCGTGAACGTGGCGGATGTGTGGCACGTCGTAGATGTCGTCGCCGGTGGCCAGGTACCAGCGGAGGACGGCGTGGGGGGCGCCACCCGCAGGACAGGGCAGGGACACCCCCACTGAGCTGGAGAAGGTCACTCTCTGCAGGGAAGCATTCACAAAGTACAGCCGCGTCGAGACCACATCCTCGCTGTGCACTGGAAGAGAGACAACATGGTCAGTCGCGAAGTGACCAAAGAATGTATTCTTCAAATCAACACCTGGACAGGCAAAGGGGCCAATGCATACTTGTACCTTTGGGTTACTGCACTTTGAAATCATAAAAGAAGCACTGCGTGTCATTCTGGCAAACTTCCACCTCACATTCATGTCTGGTAAAGTGCACATCATGCTCTGATTGGATTATCCCAGAGACATTCCCACTGGGTCAGCACAACTCAATTCAAATTTAAAAATCAATCACTGGATTGGGAAGATGATGTAACCAAAAATTGTCCTTTATCTTATTATGTGCCTGTCGTTTACCTAGTGCACAATCTATATAGGGAAGCTAAGGTCAGCTAGTCACTACAGTAGCAAGTTGCAACTGTTTCCTAAAGCTGCAGTTACTTATACCGCACGTCCAGTGTTCGGGACAAGTTGGTTAGACATATCTTATGTCAACACCGCGACTGATGCTTAACTACCACAGTATGATGCATCGTTGGATAAATTAACTATTGCAGCTAGTCACAACTGTTTCCCAAAGCTGCAGCTATTTTGTAGCATGTCCACTGTTCAGAACAAATTATTTTAACATATTTGATGTTAACATCGCAACTGATGTTTCATTACCATAATGTAAAGTAATGATACATCATTGAATAAATTTAACTACTGTAGCTAGTCACAACTACTGTATTTCCCAAAGTTGCAGTTACTTTGTCACACATCCATTGTTCAGAACAAGATGGATCAATATATCTAATCTTGACAAGTCACAACTGATGCTTAACTACCACAGTATGATGCATCATTAGAAATATTAAATAACTCTATCACAAAGCCACAGATATTTTGTTGGATGTCAATCATTCGGAACAAGTTGGTCAAGAATGAAACAATAGCTGTGTCATTTCGAAGGCTGCATTTGTTGGCTACATTGTTAGCCAACTATGGTTGTATGTTCTATCATTGGCACATTCACACTCTCTAAAAACTATGTTGACATCCTCTTGATAAACTGAAAGATGTAGATTTAATCTATACTTCTAACCACAGGTCGAGAGCTGTAGTTCCAATACTGTAAGCGAATATTAATTGGAACTAAAATATTTGAACTATCCTGATAATGACATAAATGTCAACCATAGTTGGCTAACTATACTTTTGTAAAATGTACCCAATATTCTTTAGTATCTTAGTCAGGTTAGACGCCATACTTAATTTAACATGGACGTAAACACGGCTGTGAAGGAAAGACTTGAAACATGTTCACACCAAGGATGATAACTATAAAGACCAATCGTAGGTTTGCTTTCATATATTATTATTATTATTATTAATAAAATATATTTTAAAAGGGACCATGTACAATTTTAACATAAATGTTTCCATTTCATGCATTGTACCGAATTAGCCGATGGCTAGTTTTCGTCCGCGGTCCCTTGGCAGGTAATCATAATCACAATTATATAGCTTACTGAGTTTCTTTTATATATATATATATATATATATATATATAGTATGTTTAACAGACAACAATTACACAATTATGATTTTGTGAATCAACAGCATTAGCATCAGCGCTGGGTGTCTTAATCACACATCACTTTATTTTAATAGTAATAGAATTGGACCCAGGATGATTCTGAAAGTATACTCTGCTGTTGCTGTAGTAACGAAACTCGTGAGCATCTGAATATGAATGATAAAAAACATTGACACCCAATCAAAAATCAATCCTGATATAATGAGCTTGAGAATTTAAAGTGGCAGACGAGCATGTGCTTAGAATAGACAGATAATATTATTTAGGTATCTTAATAGTTATCGTTCTTGGTGTAAACAGGCCTTTGCAGTCTTTACAATGGCACACACTATAGGTCCAATATCACAATTTTTTTTTCCGTAAGCTGACAATCTGTGTGAGTACAATCCAATTAACACAGAGTACTTCTAACCCTCACAATCTCATTTCATTCATGCCAAAACCTAAATATGGCGCTACCCTGACTAAGTTCTAGAGAATATTAAAATGACTCCTTGTAAAACAGAAAATGCTGCACATTTCCACAAAAGCAAACACAGAAGTAAATGAATAAAGCCAGATGCAAGAATCAGCTAGGCTTCCAAACAAAAGCCGACTTTGTCCACAGCAAGAGTGGATCTTTTCCTACGTATGTTCTTGGCCGATGCTTCCTTACCAAAGCGACTTATCAAACCTTAACCCAAATGACAGCTATAACAGCACAGTTGTAGCGAAGGCATTAAAGAATATCACTAATCTAATATGTGTGCGGTGTGAGCTGTGCTGAATGCTGCCATCTGATAGGAGAATAAATAGGTCATAGAACCCCCGCTATGTATCTACAAACCTCTCTGACAGCTAATGTGGATCAGACAATCATTCGCTCTTGGTGTATTACCAAATACAGTCTACTGTGAGAAAAGAGAATAAAGTGGTGGTTTGCGTAAATTAACATGCTTCTAATTTAGCAGCGTAACTAATGATGTCCTTTAAAGGCGGCGTTTTAGCGATTTACCATTCTGGCATCTCTATTATCTGCAGGCTCTATTACGGATTACATGGTTTGGGTGGGATGGCTCTGTATCTTTTTGTATTCAGAGAATTGCTTAGCTCAGCTCTGGCTCCGAGCCAATGGAGACACAAGCCCAAAGCAAGCAAATTTTCTTCTAAGGCAATTACATTTAATTAATGCCCCCCACCAGGTTTATGTCAACAATGCCTGGATTAACCCCCATTCTTGTGATTCTCATTGTGTTCGACAGAATAATGGTGACATGCTACCATGGCATTAAAGTCAATGGAGTACCTATAAGCTTCCACATACTGAACAGACAACATCACGATATATAAAAATAAATAGGAAATTGGAATTCATACCCAATAACACTAAATATTAAAGGAAAAGTTCACCTAAAAATGAAAATGCAGCTTGTTTTAATGCAATGAAAGTCTCGATTCACTTTCATTTTATGGAAAATAGTAGCTTGAGCATTCTATAAAATATCTTTCTTTGTGTGTGCCATGCAAAACATTAGGTTAGATGGGTTTCGAAAGACACAAGAAGCTATTATATTCCTTTAATGACTATAATAATGTTATTCTTAATTTTGACAGTTATAGGCTACTCCATTTAAAGGCTTACAAAGGACAATACTAATATTTATTTTAATTAAATAAAATAAAAAATCATGCAAAACATTAAACATAAATACATGCAAAACATACAATGAAAAACATGAAAAAAGTGATGCTAGAGAATTGAAAGGCTGAGATTAGAGCTAAATCTTTTACTGGGTAAAGTGGGGGTTTGGATTCTTTCTCTCTCCATCCATCACTCTCTCTCCCTCTCTTTTTATATTCCCATAGAACATGAAGGGATATGTTATGTGATTGGAATTTGTACGCCAGACGCAGAGAATTAAATCCATATAATCTCCTTTCACATTTAACACACACAGAGCCTTCCTGGCCTGATAATCGCAGCACGGTGGAGGGCCTCTATCACTTCCCCTCTCACTTTGCCCTGTGGGGAGGGCAGATTACGGAGGTGGGTGCGAGCCAGGGGCAAGAGTCCAGACAGGACCAGGTTTAGAGTGTGCATAGCGGTAGGTTAGATGGGCGGGGTGGGGGGTGTAGGGGGCTGAAGTGAATGGATGTGCCATCAGGAGTCACAGGTTGCATAGGAATGAAATAAAATGATTTAATTAATTTAATTGTTAACGCTTTGCATGAAAGGCTGGACTACACTAGAACAACTTCCAGACTGGCAATTCTCAACCTCTGTTACTCCAAAGTCCAATACAGTCAAGATTATTATTTAAAAGACGGCCTACACATCTACGATGTTTCCATTTCTGCTGAAAAAGTTTTATTAAAGTTGGCTGTTAAAACGTTTAAATAATTGAAATGTGATTATGTGATAATGTCAAGATTAT
Source organism: Ptychobarbus kaznakovi (assembly GCA_027422405.1). Taxonomy (NCBI): domain Eukaryota; kingdom Metazoa; phylum Chordata; class Actinopteri; order Cypriniformes; family Cyprinidae; genus Ptychobarbus; species Ptychobarbus kaznakovi. The sequence continues at coordinate 7,608,963 of CM049813.1, forward strand.
ATATATGTTTTTGTAGTTAAAATAATACGCTATTCCTTTTTAAAAGGAAGAAAACTAAAAAAAATAACTACCACATTTTTCACTCTATTTATAACCTATAACTGTTCAAAGGAAACACAGCATGTGTAAATATCTCTTATGAGTGGAAATGCAAATGTTTTAGATCCAATTAGATGTCAAATGAAAATATTGTCAATTTTGCTTGGTTATATTCTCCAAACTACGGAGCCCTTTAAGGGACATGGTGGTGGGAAAAATTAGGGGTGCGTGGATGGAGAGTTTGTTCAACTTGGTTCTCTCGCAAATATATTTGCGTTCTCTTGCTAAACAAGTTGAGTTCGGACAAAAACTTCCTGTTTACTTTACAGCTTGCAGTGGTTCATACAGCTATGTTCACAATGGAGCGGTTCATAGAGTTTGAACTTGGACTCAAATAAAGAAATACAGTCAGTGGTTAGTTCAAGGCACGGTTTTGGGACATTCTAAAATGCTTAATGTGGCTTAATGTTTTAAAACAGTGACACTGGAGGACCAAATTCAATAATAATAAAAGCTGATAAATTGTTAGGCTAATATCAATAACATTATTAAAAATATTACTAAGCAGAATAGCCCAGAATATGAATGCAACGCCCTGCACGAAAGCTTTTTCTCCCTCATAAAAAGCTTAAGATAGGATAATGAATGAAAACGGGGAATAAAAAACAAACAAATCTGTTGTATTTGTATTCTGGGCTATTGTGCTTTATGAATAGTAATATTATTAATAAGGTTATTGATGTTAGCCTAATTATTTTTATCAGGATTTATTATTATCAAATTTGGTCCTCCAATGTCACTGTTTTAAAACATTAAGCCACATTAAGCATTTTGGAATGTCCCAAAACCGTGCCTTGAACTAAGCACTGACTGTATTCCTTCATACTTGAGTCCAAGTTCAAAATAAAACTCTATGAACCGCTCCATTGTGAACATACCAGCTGTAACCACTAAAGTAAACAGGAAGAGTTTGTTCGAACTCAACTGGTTTTGCGAGAGAACGCAAATATATTTGTAAGAGAATGCAAAAGTTTTGCGAGAGAATGCAAATATCTTTGCGAGAGAATGCAAAAGTTTTGCGAGAGAATGCAAATATCTTTGCGAGAGAATGCAAAAGTTTTGCGAGACTATGCAAGTATCTTTGCGAGAGAACGCACAAGTTTTGCGAGAGAACGCAAAATATTAAAAAAATATGTTCTCAAAACAAAACAAATCTGCTTCGAATATATTCTCAAAACAATATATTGAAAATATATTATCAAAACAAAACAAATCTGCTTCAAATTTTTCTCACCACCATGTCTCTTAAAGGGCTCCGTAGCAATCAATCAATCAATCAATCAATCAATCAATCAATCAATCAATCAATCAATCAATCAATCAATCAATCAATCAATCAATCAATCAATCAATCAATCATAAATCAAAAATGGCAAGAATTTGCATTTTAATTCCTAATTAAAAAAATAATAATAATAATAATATATATATATATATCATTATTTATTTATTTATTTAATTCATGCATTTAATTGTTTATACGTAACTTGAGAATGATTTTGCCCCCTTGAAAGTTTACTGAGGCCACCTCCTGGGCCATGACAAATCCCCCCCCCCCCCACAGTTGAGAACCGCTTGACTAGACTGAGCATTGCTGTGCATGTGATGTTGTCTTTCAATGTAGTGCCACAGTTGCACTGACAAATCTAGGATTTGAAGCAAATGTTTGACCCACGCTTTTGTGTAAAGAACCTCTGGGATCCAGCATTAGAGTTAAACAGCAAAGATTCCTGTCATGCTCAAAATGGAGCAGTCCCTGGCTGCCGTCAGCCTTAAGTGCTATTTGGGACAAGAGCAGAGTGCACTCTATCCTGGTTTCTGAGCTGTGTCAAATATAATTCCGAGAGCCCTTTTCAGGACCACGGATAGTGACTGAATGCTCCCTAAACACATTTCAGCACTATAGACAGCGCCAATCTTCACCCCTCCACGGAAATGCAACTTAAAACTAAGCATAAACAAACATCCGTTAATCTCTAAAAGCTCCTTTTAAGAATATAAAACATCTCTCTTTTATTATTGGACAAACAACAGCAAACGCCGCCCCGCTCGTGGCAAAATAAAATATAGACAATAGCGGAAAGCCTGCATGACAACACATCCGTTCACAGTAGATCTGAACAAAACACAGCAACACTGGGAAATATGGTCATGGTCTTATTGAAATGGGATGAAAAACAGGTCAACTGGTTAGTCCCCCTGCCCCCCACCCCTTTTTGCCTTTTCAGATTATAGCCTAAAGCATAAACCCCCATAATAAAGATTACAATATCTATAATCTCACAGTGAGGTTCTGGGTAAGGGGTTGTGGATCCAAAAGGGACAGCCTAGGGATATTGCCCCACTGTCTGGGTGATGGTGGCGGGGGGAGTCTGAGGTAAGGAGGGCAAAAAGGAAAAGCTTGAGAGCAGGACAGCTGCAGTTTGTCCTCCACACCAACAGGTGTCACTATTGGGATAATGAAAGGAAAATGCTCCCATTCTGAGTTCTGGGCTACCACAAGACCTCTGGTCATAGGATCATAACACTTTTTGAGCCAATAACCTGAGCTGTAAATGGCATGTGATTGATTACCATAAAGGTGTGATCACATTTACCATTGCTTTGCTAAATTTTGTGAGAAAATTCCAGTCATTTCAATATGAATCATTGCGATTGTGAGTTCTTTGTGAGTGTAAAAGTGTTGGTCACATGAATTTGGCACACCAACCAAAATAAATCTGCTTCGTTTTAAAGTTTTTGAGATATGCTTCATACATTGCTACACTATTAACTGTGGAAGTGTGTGACCGCTAGTGTGACTTCACCTTAAAGCTGCAGAAAACGTTGTCATTATAATGCTGATTGGCACAAAAACAAGCACAATTCCAAATATCCTTCCATACTGAGCTTTCAATTTTACACTTGTAAGAGTGAATAAACTAATTAAATCACAGGTAAAACCTAATACAATCTAACAAAATATTAGCAATATTTCTGTTGCTTATGAAAAAAAATTCAAAATACATGGCTACTTTAAATGGCCACAAAAAAAAAAAATTTAGAACTAGAAGTACAGAAAAAAACACAAAAACATGTCCAGGTAAAAAGAAGATGTATGGTCACCCTAAACAATGTGGTCAACCAAAATTTAATTTTGAGTGAATACATTTATTGATACTATGCATGAAAACACAGAAGAAGAAAAATACGGAATACATCAGTATCAATATCCACACAAACCATGCGAAAATGGTTGACTTCTATGTCCAAGGACTTCATACGTCTATGGACAATTGTTGAGACATTTAGGGTAGATGTTCAGTAATTTAGGAGGGTCTTAAGGAGGGAAAAAAGAAAGGGCAATGGGATAACCCAATTTCTTCTCCCTTTGTTCTGAGATGACTTCCGTGTGAGGGCTAACGAAGCCCTGCAGCTCCTTGCCATTCTCGTTGCCATATGCCAAACGAGGGAAAGGGTTGGGAATGCTGAAATGCTCCATTAATGATGCCCGTTTTCCCTATCTATCTGTCTAACTCTCAAGATGGACGCGTTATTCTCCACCTCCTTCCTCAAACCAAAAAAATTCCTGCTCAAAAATGTCTTTGCTCATCATTTCTTGTTGTTTTCCTTCCTTTTCACCATCTCTCCCTGTTAATCGCCTTCCATTTTCCTATTTCCCATCTTTCTCTTTATGTGGTCCTTCTTCTTGCACATTTGCACAACATATACATACATACATACAAAATGGCATTTGAATATGTATTGCGGACAGCCCAGGCTATTGCCAATGGTGAGCCGCTATGCATAATGCAGCTCTCTCAGTCGCTCATCTGCATTTGGTTAGACTCTCTATCGCATACACATGCATGGATCTTCACACCCTGTTCCCAAAGAAATCTACACACAATCTTTCTTTCGATCACTGTGTCTCACCTACATAAACATGTCTAAATGCAGATGCATATTTTTTGGGCATGCAACTGTTCGGCAACAACACCATTCAACCATACATTTGTCTCCGAGCCTCCCAATTAATTTATTCGCAGATTGTTCAAGGGCCATTTCTGCTGTCAAGCCTGTCTGTATCGGCCACATATATTTTTAACAGCTTTCAGTGTAATGATGTTTTCTTTAACCTTTTCAAATGACTCACGAGATTAAGAGAGAGAGAGCTGACTTTCTTCCTCCTTTGTTTTTTAAACCTTTCCTCAGACAAGCCACTTATCAAACCGATAATCCTTTATGCACAGCGCCAAAAAAAAATCTATACTACAGCTGCTGAGTAACTTTCAGCTGAATCTAAAGTCAGCCCTACACTGCACTCAGTTATAAATGGGTTTACGATAGCAACAATGAGGTGTGTGTGTGTATGTGTGCGTGTCAGACATTTATTCATAGCTAGGCTGAGGAGGACACATGTACACTTGTGTTTAGATTACATTTGTTCTGGTATATTAGAGTACATCTTGCCTGCCACTGTTGTCCCTGTGATTGTTCAGTGCTTTGCGTGAGTGAGCTCGAGTGGATTGGAAACCAATCACATGTAACCTCCCACATTTGTTTGGCAATCTCTTTGAGAAGAGAGTGACAGAAAAGTGGAAGAGTAGAAGAGGTATATATCTATACATTTGGCTATATAATTAGCATTTTGAATACATCTAATAAATCAAAAATATGATCGTGTAAGAGCGTGAGGTTGGTAAATACAGTTTGAAATGCATTAGGGGTTGGATTTTAAAATGGGTAAGGGATTTACACTCCTTTATTTTCACGTTACTGCAATGTCAGGGGAAAAAAGGAAATAAAATCAGCATTTGCAGAAGTAGCTCAGACTTCAAAGGTTGAGAGTGTCAGTCCTCTCAGTGCATTTTTAAAAGAGTCAATACAATGTGAATTTGACTAAATATCCCATGTTTCGGGTAGTTTATAAACTGTAGTTTAAACACTTCATATACTGCCCCTCTTCTGGCCACTCTTTACCTCTAAGTAAAATGCTTGTATATCATAATCTGCAACAGGAGCTGCATGAATCTGAACTTCTGTGTTCCTGTGTTATTAGAGAAATTGACTGGAAGCTAAAATGACAAACATGAAACCATAGTGAAATTTACTAAACATATTTGAAGAACGTAACCATCAGAGATAATCATGTCTACACACGATTGACTAATTACAGTGTGGGAAATGGGGAGTATTGTAACACAAGGCGAGTAAGTTTAACCAACTGTGACTCTGGACCACAAAACCAGTCATAAGTAGCACGAGTATATTTGTAGCAAAAGCTTATAATACATTGCATGGGTCAAAATTATAGATGTTTCTTTTATGCCAAAATCATTAGGATATTAAAGATCATGCTCCATGAAGATATTTTGTAAATTCCGTACCATAAATATATAAAAACTTAATTTGTATTTCATTTTGGACAACTTTAAATGTGATTTTCTGTAACAATATTTTTTTGTTTGGCACCAAAACAGATTTGCAAATAGTTGTATCTAGGCCAATATGACCCTATCTGTCCTAAAAGTTATTTATTCATCCTTCAGATGATGTATAAAATCTAAAAAAAAGACCCTTATGACCCTATGTCAATAATATTATTAAGTATGAACAAAAAATAATAATAATTCAGACCATTTATAATATAATCTATTACAATGTTAATGGTTGTTAAAAAATCATAACAAATTATATAATTGTATAAATCAGCGGTTTCTTGTTTATTTGACCCATTTTAATCTACATGCATTCCTAAACTACTAGAGGGTTAACTTGTAAATTAACATACTATATCAACATATAATAACATATTAAAGTTTTAGAAACACACACATACACACAACACCAGAGTGCTGTAATACACCACATTAGGGCCCTGAACACAGAAAAGACGTTCACCTGAATGTTGACTAGTCTTTTCCATACAATTAAAGAAAATTACTAATCACTAGTCAGATTAACTATGTATGTATTTCCTATTAAAGACGTTTTAAACAAATCACTATATTTTTGTGTGAGTGATTATATTTGTAATCTTTACATCTCTGATAAAAAAAGATATTGACAGTTGTGTTGTTTTCCAGTGCACATTTGTTCGCAAAGGAACGCGGCAAAGCGCTAGAGCAGCGTGCTGTTGCTATGGTTACCTCCTCAGGCTACTTCTGTTCGTGAACGACTAGTGCACTAACAGTAGCCAACTTTTGTGGTTACTAACGAGTTAACTGAAACGATATACAAACACACACACACACACACACACACACACACACACACACACACACACACACACACACACACACACACACACACACACACACACACACACACACACACACACACACACACACACACACACACACACACACACACACACACACACACAAAGAAGTGGCCTACTTTGTTTTACGCCCTCACAGGAGATGGTGCTCAAAAAAACTCACTTGTATGATTTATAAGCGTTTTATTGGATAAAATCCTCATAAATCACCTTCTCCTTGATACCTATGTTATACCCATGATTATACAAATTTGTGTCCTCATAAACCACATAAACGAAGTGCTTTTGTTTTACGAGCTAATCCTTGTGAGTCAAATCGTGCTTTATAATTCAAATCATAATTCGCGTCCTGACACTGGATGTTACATTATTCTGACTCTCCAGATCCGTTGCCTTGCGCATGCTGTCCAACTGGATGGACAAGTGGCCCTGACGCGCCGCGTGCAGCAGGTGCTCCGGAGGCGAGAAGTGTTTGCTCACGCGCTTAACTCACCGGCTCACGAGCTCTGAAAGGAGAACAGCGGTCACCTGTCGAAGCGGAACGCCAGAGTGACACGTAGATTTTTATTTTGACCGCACTTCAGATGAAATGGCAGGTGGAGCGGCGGGGTGTGATTTTAGTTGGAGGGAGAAATAGCTCGGCGCTTAACCCAGTAAATCTCAACGGTTACATTTGTGGCGCCAATTTTCTTCTGCGTTTGAAGGGTCTGATGTATTTAAAGTGATGCATTTTACAGAGTTCAGGCTGTTAAGAGTTTATGGATATTTTGCATGTCTGGTGTAAACAGTCACAGTTGTATAGCCTATAATTCCATAAAAGGATTTTTTATCCCCCCACAAACACACACATTTCCCTATATTATACATTTATTCGTGACTTTAAATAATTAAATACTCTCGACCAACGAAGTTTTTTTTCATTTCCCACCGGTCACAGGAATGAAACACATACTTTATGAAACTTTTCTAAAACTTTTTTTGTATGTTTTATTTATATTATTTTAACCTATTTATTTATTTATTTTTATTTTTTTAAGTGTAAGTTGGACTATTAAATGAGTGAAATTATTTAGCTAGGAACAGTTTGGGTTTTAAAAATCAATTCAGGACAGTCATAATTCGTGGGAGAAAAAAAAAACTGTGATGGGACAAAGCTATTCAGTCTAAACCATCTCATTCTCAAGTAGACGAAAAGTTCAAGTACAGATTACTACAGTTTATGAGAGTAACGTGTTTATAACTGTGACTCATGCTGCTGTCACAAAAGGATTTACTCTCTATTTTTATTCAGGAAATATCGTGTTATAATGAACGCAAAGTGTCTCCCGGCAAATTACATAAAAAAGAAGAGGGAAGCAGGTGTATATGACGAGTATAACGAAACAGAGAGATGGACAGACCAACAGGGAGAGAGAGAGAGAGAGAGAGAGAGAGAGAGAGAGAGAGAGAGAGAGAGAGAGAGAGAGAGAGAGAGAGAGAGAGAGAGAGAGAGAAATAAATGGAGTCCTTATGGCCAATGACCTGATTTACTTTTGGAGTGGGGGATGCGGTAGATCTCCTACTAATTGCGCAGCTGGGAAGAACAGGGGATTTGATGAGGGGGGGGGGGGGGGTGGGGGGGAACCAATTTTGCATATTTCTATGAGGGGGAGACCGGGTGGGATAGAGGTGTCCTGATGTGAGGAGCAGGTTTGACATTGCGAGCAGTTTGGAGGTGAAAACGCATGAAAGTCGGCAAATTAGTAAAATATTTCTGATATTTCTGTTATTGTTGATGTTAGATATAAAAATGCAAGTTATTATTATTATTATTATGACTCACTCTAAAAGGTCTGACGTGGCAAGCTCTTTTCAATCACATTTTAATTTAGGCAAATGTTCAGAAAATCGGATCAGACCGGATAATATCGCAGCCACCACACAAATGTGAGGACCTGACGACTGCTGATCCTTAAAATAAATATTGGACAGACACAGATAGACACATGCTAACACACACTGCCTACAGACCCTTTATTCATTTTTCAATATCATATGAAGCAAATCTGTCATAAATAAAATTAAGTTTAACAAATGTTTGTTAAAATTTTCTAAACAGATTTGAGATTTATCACACAGAGTGTACACAACATCTGGATAATAACATTAATTAATTCTAATATATATATATATATATCCATATTCCATATGAAGCCAACACGATTAAAAAAAACTCCAATAAACTATGGCATCATTAATCAGTTTAATAAACATTGCTATTTGCTATTATTGTTAATAATAATAATAATGGTTATTATTTTTAATCAAATTATAACTCCCATGCAAATAACAATGGAAATTTCCACAAACAATGCTGCAGCATCCCTCGGAGCCTGTTTCGTTTTCATTTAGTTGCATTTCCATAAAAAGACAAGCTGACCCTCGAGACGGCAATTTACCCTGGATCCGGTTTCCCAGACCGGGGTTCAGGTGTGTAGGCAGGGGGGTAATATACTACAACTTGCCCGGGTCACGATAATGCATATTAATACATTTAAAATGACTGATAATGTCTAACCAAAAACGACTACGATGTGTTCTTATGACAACATACAATTATTTCGGTAAATGCGGGGAAAAGGCATTTAAAGGGAAATGTTTCTACATTCCTTAAAAGTGGAAAAGATGGAGGCGCGGCCCTCTCGGAAAAAATACGCAGTCCTAATGCATATGCATGTATGATAATTGATGTGCGTTTTACATCTCCTATCGACCGTGTCATCAGGTCTCAAGATACAAGATAAGAAATAGGCATATATTGTGAAAATGACAGAACATACAATATAAACTATGAGCACTAGAAAATAAAAAGGCAAAAACATGGCAAAAAAAATAAGTTTGCGACCTCCGTATCCCGTTTTTTACGCACTTTACGCCCTACTGCACCCTTCCTCCCCCATACAAGAACACACACAAACATACACAATCACACATAATCACACCACAGTTCTCTTTCACAAACCCTCTCTCCCTCTCACACACACACATACTGGGAGAGAGAGAATAATTCTGACCTTATATCCTCGAACAAATGACATTGAATTCATATATATACAATCTAAATGCCTTCTCAATTCTAAAGCATCTAAACTCAAGCACTGTAAAACCAGTCAACACATTTACATTGTAACTGTTTGTGGGTAAATAAAAATCCATACTTGATACATACATAGCAGATAAAGAACACTCCAAAATAGGCGCACACGTTTGAAAAGTGGTTTCATCCAGAAATATTTTGTAAGATAATTTTAGGGAAAAACAAATTATGAGCAAAAACTGAAAGCATACATCCAAGGCTGGAGGGTGAGGGAAGGAGGGGTATATATGCGGTGAGGTGTCAAAAACAAAAATTGTTGAGTAGACATCATGAAAAAAATGTATGCGTATAACTTATACAGAATGAGAAAATAAATAACCTTAATTATGATTGCAATAAACCACAACTTCGTTTTGCATTTATACTAATTTGAATGTGCCTTATCAAACCCACCATCAGCATAGCCAAACCAGGAATCTATTGGCATAGAAAATGGAGGACCACTAATTGCACCAGTGCTAATTGGAAATGAGGCTGCATATGCCGTTCTATTTTTCACAGGATCTATGCAGATATATTCATCCTCTGCCACAAAAACACGCACTTTTATTACAACATACCTATTATTATTTTCCCTAAAGGCATAAGCAGCATGTTACTATAAACAACGAGCAGACATATTAAAATCCTAGGAAATTTACATTCTCATTCGAGCCCAGTAAAAAAGCACACCAAGCGCAAACAAATTCACACCTCACTGACCAACTCTACTTTTCCCACCCAGCAAAGTACAAACAGAAGGCCAAAGGTGTATAGTAAATGCACACGACCGATGCAAAATCTAATCTCGTTCTACATATTCATAACTCAACAGCATATTCATATCTTGCATACAAATCATGCTATCTCCCCCATCTTTGCGCACGGGGACATGCAGATCCTACAGCCTCATAATCTCATGTTCGTGGTTAATCACCGACTAGATAAATTAATTCCTCACATTTTAAGCAACTAAAAACATTTCTGAACGAAGTTGAATTAGTTTTGGAGCGAAAAAACTTATTGAAATCCAGATATGTAAGAGCCCAATAAAATAACGCTGAATGTCTATTCAATAAACTTTAGATCGCGATTTTTGTGCACACATATTTCCACTTAATTTAATTTAATGATTTGTGACGTTTTATTCAACAATGTTACAAGTAAAAAAGCAGTACAAAATAAACCGACTACATACCTTCTTGAAAAGAATACAGCAGGAGTAAAGTTACCAGCCACATGCCATAAATAGCAGGTATATTTCTCAGGAATGTTTTGCAATCCCGACGTGTGCACTGTGCAGTATTCGGCCAGGCGAGGCTCCGTGCAGGAGTGGTGACGATGCTCCCCGGCGATCTCTCCAGCCCTAGTCCCGGACTCGCCAGCGCCGAGAAGCGGGGAAGACTTTGGTCCCGCCTCTCGTACCCTCCCCTCCGCGGGACCGTCATCCGAGCGGCCCCTCCTTCGGTAGTCTAATGGTACGGAGAGTTGGAGAGGTGCTGATGCGGGGCCAGAGAGAGACGCGGCGAGGACGGCGCGCGGAGTTTTGTTGGTGGGGGTGGGTTGAGTACATCAGAGAAGGACAGGACTTAACATGTTGTTGTTGTTGTTGTGAGCGGTCCACGTGGCTAGAGACAGCCGGGGCATTCGGTGGCACTCAATGTTACCATAGCGCACCTGGGAACTAAACGGTTGCTTTTTACGCACGGTGGATCACTTTTCGCGATGACAGCGGCTTACCTTTTGCCGCCAGAAATGTTGATGCAACGCTGCTGAGAAAACAGTTTAAACCTTGTCCTTTCACCCAGCGCGATTTGTTGGCTGGTTTTAGGCACTTTTCAACGGACGGAGAAGTCCAGACTGGGAGACCACCTTAAACCATTTAAAACCCACGGATCACCTTTAAGCTATTTTTTTTTAAAGTTCGTGCAAATGTTGTGCGTAAACCCTCCGGGTATACGTTATTTTATGTCACTGCTCATTGAGTGACACGCGTGCTTCCTTGAGACTGCAGGAGACCCTGTCACCGTCTCTATATGCGTTAATGTATGCGAGTGAATGAGAACGCGTGCTTCAGAGGCGCACCGTGGAATGTCTGAATCGCCGGCATTGTTCCGCGCTCAAAATGAGAGGAATGACATGTGAGGGGCGTATCGTGTATTGTCTCGAGTGGCGGATAACGCTCACAGACCACCCTGGCTTTCTCGGTCTGGTGACAGTGTCTTTCTACACCACCCACGTCTGCAAAAATAAATATGTATATATGAATATATTTGATTAAACAGCGGAAAGTGCAATTTGACAGCATTGTTAAACACTTATAATTCCGATAAAACAAATCTGTATAGCGTGTGACAGTTTTTGTATGTGGGAATTGGCAAACCCTTCATCTTAAAAGGAAGAAATCATTATTTTGACAATGATACGTAACAATGCCAGAGTACATGTCTGGGTGTAAAATTACTGTATGTCACACTACCCCCAGGGCAATTTAAGAAATTACAACAATGTGAAGAGTGATTGTCTGCAACCAACGGTTACAGTGTTTGGCTTGATGGTTCCGCTCCAGCGCTCTCTGGCTTCACACACCCACATCTACTTCGGGTAATTATTGAACTGTAACGTGCTGTACTGCTATTGATTACAGGCTATGTGCAGCCCTGTCAGAGAATCAACCGATACAGAAATCCAACACACTGATGTGTGATTCTACACATAATTACAGCGATGTATCCCTACCCAGCCCCAAACACAGGCTATGCCTGGCCAGTCGGCAACAGAGCAGTTCATCTCATGTCATTTCATCCAGTTATTTCAGATCATTTCAATGGAATAATCATTAACGAAGATATGTTGTCATACCAGGACCTGGGATTAAGTAGACGAGGCGAGGGTACATCAAATGTAAATTATGACTACACTGCTAAAACTCTAGGTAACTTAGTTTGTGCCCATATAATTCCCCAGAAGATTCTTTACATAGCCTGCATGTTTTGGGTAATTTTGTTATGCTTTCAACTACAAATATGACAATAGTATTTTCAGGTTTTATTTATTAGTATTTGCTTATATGGCCCTATTTGGAAACAATTGTATTTTGGGGAGTACAAAATTCACTACATGAAATAAAGTTTAATCTGGCTGAACAGTACATTTCAGTATGGAGAGAGAACAGTACATTTCCAGACAAAGCCAAATACCTCACATGGACAGTTGTGGAAATCAATGAAATCTGGGTTTTGAATGGGACAAAGTTGAAGTCTAAATAATTCAATAACTTTTAAGAAAAAATAATGGCTTCAGTGACACATCTAGTCTGGTTTGTGACAGTGCCATTGCAAAAACTACTGACACATTTTTGTATTATTATTTATGGGTAAACCCTTCCACAATATCACCCAATAACCATGCTATAAAGGACCTTTGCAGGCCCCCAACATTATAGCTGTCAGAAAAAAATAAAACAAATCCAGAAAGTATACCATTTAGGGGGAATACGTTTTTTGTCATTGGTGAGGAATCTTCAATGGGTTCATGCTAGTGCCTTCAAGTAATAACATGTACCTTTTATGATAGGATACATTACAAAATTGTACCTTTGAGAATACTGATCCATTAACAAGTTAAAGGTCCAATTTTGCAAACTTTTTCTAAAAGTGAATATGGCAGGGACAACATTCCTGTCTTCACCTTATAAATAACCCGATACAAAGGGGGCAACTCCTGACAAAATACATTGGGGCTGGTATGTCCAATCCTGCTTCAGGAGGGCCACTGCCTTGCAGAGTTTATCTCTAACCCCAGTTAAACACTTTTGAACCAGCTAATCCAGGTCTTACTAGGCATATTGAAAACGTCCTGGCAGGTGTGTTGGAGCTAACTCTTCCAGGACTGAGTTTGGACATCCCTGTCTTTGGGGTCACTTGCCTAGTGTTGAAGTTGAAACCAGCTCATTCGAGTCTAAGTCAAGATTGAGATCAGCATGGTTGAGTCCAAGTCAGGTCAGAGTCAACTTGATCCTGAGTTCTGTAGTCTTGGACTTGGACTAAAGAGCTGTACTCGAGTACAACTCTGCACTTGGCCATTACACAGGGGTTTACCATGGCCACACACATTGGAATTACCCGCTACTAAGCTCCTGGATACCTGTGGAATTCAAAAATGTATACCAAAGTTTACTAGTCAAGATACACCTCTTCCTGCAGTGGTTTGTAAGGAAAAGAATAAGCAGCTGAACAGATCAGCCGGACTCTTTGTTTCCTACCGAAGCCTTTCTCTACCACTCCTCTCAACTCAGTTATGTAACAAGTGGAAATATAGAAGATAGAATGCTACCCTTACCCTCCCACACACTTATGGAGAAACACACACACACACTTAGATATAAAGTACAAGCCACGCTGGCTGAAAGAATTCTAGATACTGTGTATATATCTACACAATGTGCATTAGAGAGGAAGTGACCACTGACTTGCAGGCAGGCAGCTACTGCTGAAATCATTGCTAATACAAATCATCTGCATCACTCTCTCTCTCATCTGTTGCCTGGAGAAAAGCAGAGAACGAGAGAGAGTACGCCAATGAGGAAAATGAAGGAGAGAGAGCGGAGACGGCAGAAGCGGGTGGGCTAATGAGAACGGCAATGCTAATACGCAGACAATCAGAATCCCCCCTTAGGCCACAGCTACATGGTAGAATCATATTAACACTAATGTATCTGGTATTAATGCAGAGAGCCCCCTCCCTAACCAAATGCCTGCAAGGTCACTGAGGGTAGAGGGTGGTAGCGGAGTGGAAAGGAGGGGGCAAGGGTTGGTGCCTTCCGACCTCAGCCACACGCAGGTAACGGGAGGGCAATAAATGCTAGTCTTCCATTATGGTGGCTAACACGCCCTGTTTCAGTTCCCCCTGCAGTACAGGCTGCCTATTAGAATGCTCTATGCAAACTAGCGCCATGCAGATCCAAAATGGCGACGAGGAGGCCCAGATGGTGAGCTGATTTGGTTTAGCATGGCAGCGCAGTGGTGCACGGCTTGCCCAGTTTCACTGGAGCTGCACTGGCGCTAATTAGCCAGCCTGATACAGAACCGTACACCATTTTACACTCGCCAGCATTAGTCAAATGAGTCAGTGAGCTGCATCAAGTCAGCTGAGGGAGGGACCCGTGCATCTGCGCCTGCGCGCCAGTCTGTTTTTTACAAGACCAAATGTTTTTATTTCGTAATTTATGTTTCTTTTTTTTCTTTTTTTATCCCTTTGGGTGCTGATGAGGTTTTTGTTTTGTTTTTAGCAGAGATGAGACTGTTGGAACCGAGCTTTCGGGATGCATTTGGTGTATTAGAGGGTGGGTGTGATTGGATCTATGTGCATGAGGGAGTACGTGAATGAACGTGCGTGGAAACAGGAGGATATTTCTGGATTTCTCTCTATCCCTGCAGCCTGTTGAGGGGGGAGAGATCGGGGGGAAGAGGAAGGTGGTGAAGCGAGACGTCAGGGGGGTGTTAATTTATTCAAATGAGCAGGGGAGTATAATGAAAGAGAGAGGGAAAGAAAGAGAGAAAGAGGGAAAGAGAGAAATGGGGGGTTGGTTGTTTCGCTTTGCAAATCTCTCATCTCATGATCTCCCTCTATTTTCATGTGTTTATCTTACAAGAATCTCTCGCCATTATGGACGGCAGAAACGGTGTTGCAGGAACTGGAGAAAAGGAGGAGAAAAGTCAGAAAAGAAGAAGCTGGCAATTTGTGGATATGCGATTAAAATACAGTTTTATGCTGATTTATAAATTCTCATATATCGAGTTATTCATTAAATCCAAAGTCAAATAAATAAAACATACACCAGATTTAGCCTTGAATGATTCTAATGATGAATGAGAATGTATCATCAGAAAATGTGATGATTATACTTCGATTAATTCATTTGACAGGTATGAGTGCTTGTATGGACTTCTATGACCATAGAGGACCTAGTGTATGATCTTTTAAATCTTTGTAAATCAAATTAATTGAAGTATTATTATCACAAAATTGAATCTTTCTCTTGCCGATGAGGTCAAAACGGGATTATTTTTTACTTATTCTTTTCTTTCCCTGGACTGGGTGTGTATGTGAGAGTGAGGTGATAACGATATGCAGTACATTTGAATGGATTAGAATACTTACTGACATCTAGTGGGAAGATCATACAATGCAGACTCTATCTATCTATCTATCTATCTATCTATCTATCTATCTATCTATCTATCTATCTATCTATCTATCTATCTATCTATCTATCTATCTATCTATCTATCTATCTATCTATCTATCTATCTATCTATCTATCTATCTATCTATCTATCTATCTATCTATCTATCTATCTATCTATCTATCTATCTATCTATCTATCTATCTATCTGAAATAACCACATCAAACATTCATGTTCATTAGGTCTTGGGCTTTAATCAGGGCTTCAATCAGGGCTCCAATCAGTTATCTTTTGCAGTACGAATGATTTTTCCATCCACAGTACAAGTTTCCATCCAGACCTGTGTGTTTAGATCGTATCTCCATTCCCACGCTACAGTCGACACCCTCCAAATTAACAAAGCCAAACAAGTGGATTTATTTTCACTACAAGTTAAACCAGTATATCCTTAAGCTCTAAGCAGGGGTGTTAAAATGCTGACCAACTGCAACAAGACCCAGTGCACTCATGTATAACCTTCAGGCTTGAACACTTCTCCGTGTGTGGGAACCTACAGGTACTGACCCTCTCACAGTTACATAAACCTGTAAGCAGACCACTATTTACACTTTATTCTGCAAGTTAATTAAGGTGTGGTCACGTCAAAACTGCAACACTTTCTAAGGTTAAATATACTTGTTTCAGCTTATTTTATACTTGTTTCAGCTTATAGAAAGTTAACTAATTTGTTATTTTTTTATTATATGCTCATGGACTGTGTATTGTATTTTGATATCCACCGTGCTTGGAGGTATTAAAGAGATAGTTCACCCATAAATTATGTCATCGTGTAGTCGTTCCAATCCTTTATGAGTTTCTGTTGAGCACAAATGTTTGAAAAATAAAATAATAAATAAATAAATAAATAAAATACTATGAAAGTTGATGGCTACCATCAACATTTTGGATACCAACATTCTTCAAAATGTTCAACAGAAGAAACTGAAGAAAAAGTGGAGGGTGAATTTTAATTTTTTTTTTTTTTTGCAGTAAACCATTACTTTAAATGTACTCAAAATATAAACTGTACTCAGCTGTACCTGGTTCTGTGCCCTTAGTTTTTTTAGAGATACTAAGTTGTCCTATTGGTAAACAGAAATTAGTAGAAATAATAAGAACATATCTAACACTGGGCTAAAATAAAATAAAATAATTTTGAGAACCAGAGCTGACTAGTAAATAATAGAAAAAATAAATAAAATAAAATAATATATATATATATATATACACATACACATATATACAGTGTCTCACACAAGTGAGTACACCCCTCACATTTTTGTAAATATTTTATTATATATTTTCATGTGACAACAATGAAGAAATTACACTTTGCTACAATGTAAAGTAGTGAGCGTACAGCTTAATTAAACAGAGTAAATTTGCTGTCCCCTCAAAATAACTCAACACACAGTCATTAATGTCTAAACCTCTGGCCACAAAAGCGACAAACCCTTAAGTGAAAATGTTTAAATTGGGCATTTTCTCTCCCCGGCGCATGTGACCTTGTTAGTGTTACAAGGTATCAGGTGTGAATGGGGAACAGGTGTGTTCAATTTGGTGTTATCGCTCTCAATCTCTCATACTGGTCACTGGAAGTTCAACATGGCACCTCATGGCAAAGCACTCTCTGAGGATCTAAAAAATAGATTGTTGCTCTATATAAAGATGGCGAAGGCTATAAGAAGATTGCCAAGACCCTGAAACTGAGCTGCAGCACGGTGGCCAAGACCATACAGCGGTTTAACAGGACAGGTTCCACTCAGAACAGGCATCGCCATGGTCGACCAAAGAAGCTGAGTGCACGTGCTCAGCGTCATATCCAGAGGTTGTGTTTGGGAAATAGATGTATGAGTGCTGCCAGCATTGCTGCAGAGGTTGAAGGGGTGGGGGGGTCAGCCTGTCAGTGAGCAGACCATACACCGCACACTGCATCAAATTGGTCTGTATGGCTGTCATCCCAGAAGGAAGCCTCTTCTAAAGATGATGCACAAGAAAGTCCACAAACAGTTTGCTGAAGACAAGCAGACTAAGAACATGGATTACTGGAACCATGTCCTGTGGTCTGATGAGACCAAGATAAACTTATTTGGTTCAGATGGTGTCAAGCGTGTGTGGTGGCAACCAAGTAAGGAGTATAAAGACAAGTGTGTCTTGCCTACAGTCAAGCATCATGGTGGGAGTGTCATGGTCTGGGGCTGCATGAGTGCTGCCGGCACTGGGGAGCTACAGTTCATTGAGGGAACCTTGAATGTCAACATGTACTGTGACATATTGAAGCAGAGCATGATCCCCTACCTTTGGAGACTGGGCCACAGGGAAGTATTCCAACATGACCACTGCCTTGCTAAAGAAGCTGAGGATAAAGGTAATCTGTGGGGCATCCTCAAACGGAAGGTGGAGGAGCGCAAGGTCTGTAACATCCACCAGTTCCGTGTTGTCGTAATGGAGTGAAAGAGGACTCCAGTGGCAACCTGTGAAGCTCTGGGGAACTCCATGCCCAAGAGGGTTAAGGCAGTGCTGGAAAAGAATGTTGGCCACACAAAATATTGACACTTTGGGCCCAATTTTGACATTTTCATTTAGGGGTGTACTCATTTTTGTGGCCAGCTGTTTAGACATTAATGGCTGTGTGTTGAATTGTTTTGAGGGGACAGCAAATGTATACAAGTTGTATACTCACTACTTTACATTGTAGCAAAGTGTCATTTCTTCAGTGTCACATGAAAAGTTATAATAAAATACTTACAGAAATGTGAGGGGTGTACTCACTTCTGTGAGATACTGTATATACACAGTATATACTACAGGGCCGTTGAATGCTTGAATCTGATTGGCTGACGAACGTTCTAGGGTGTGCAATTATTTTCAGGGAAATGCACGGTGAATGTAGTTCCAGGCAGCTCTCGACCGCATTACAGTTCCGTATCGCCAAATGATTTCAGTTATTTCAAAAGATTTCAGTTATTTCAAAAGATCTTACAACAGCAATACAACCAAAACCAACTAGACAATTGCCAAATACTTAAATGAAGTAAGCAAACGACAGATAATTTCCATATTATGCCACAAAACTATGTTTTATTATCTACTTAAAGCACATACTCTATTTCTCCCGCTCTCTCTCCCTCTCTCTCTCTCTCTCTCTCTCTCTCTCACAGACACACGCAGTTTACTCACATGAAAACAAACGCGTAATGTTGTTTAGCGCTGCTCTGAAGACTTTGTCAGTAAATAATTTAGCAACTTAAAAGAACATGACATTTCTCACAAGCAAAGCGAGGTAACAGCACTGTTCCTGAGGAAAATTAACTTAAAGTTTCACTAGTAGGGACGCTGTTGCCGAACACTGATGAGAGACAGACTCAGAGAGGTAAGTTAGGCTAATTCACGCCTGTTCAATCTCTCTCTTTCTCTCTGTCACTCTCTCTCTCATAACTTAGTTATTAGCTGCATTAGTCTGTTATCAACAGCTCAAGTCTCAGTTACTAGGTCTAAAATCATGTTTTGGAATTAGCAACGGAGGCGATGGATGAGATGCGGAAGAAATAATCCTACTCACATTAGCGATTTAAGTGTAAAAACCAGACAAATCGGTGTGTTGAGGTGTGGCAACTGTAGTATAAGTGGAATAATTGACTCCGGACCATTGAATTATTAGAAAAAAATAATGCACACCCGCGGTGTAACGGCCACGACGCGCCACCTCGTCTGTGCATTATTTTTCTAATAATTCAACGGCCCCTCATCAATTATTCCTTACATATACTACAGGGCCGTTTAATTATTGAGTCTGATTGGCTGACAAACGTTCTAAGGTGTGCAAATATTTTCAGGGAAATGGCGAACATACTTCCAGGCACTGCATTACATGTCCATATCACTTTGTGATACACACAAAGTATGTACACAATTGTGTTATGTTTGCTTTATTTTCCTCTGATTATTTGCATTGTTTTCAGTTCATTGATCACATTATTTTCTAATGCAGTGTTTATGTGCAAATTAACAACTGTATATTGATCTACATGGTAAAACGAAGAAAGGAGACAAGAGAGTGTCAGAATGTGATTTATTTTGATGTTGGTGGCACTTAAGTGATGTAATTATAGCAAATCAGACAAAAGAATGTAAAGTAGTGCCTTAAAAGCAATTGTTTGTACTGGAATTTTATTGTTTATGCATTTAATAAACAGATCAGCAGAGGAGCTGTGAAAGAGCAGACGCGACTCTCCCGTTCTTCTGACATTATTCCTGTTTTACAGGTAACAGTAATCTGTCTGCGGGGTCCCTGAAGGCGGGGCCTGCAACAACTTCACCAAATGATTTGGGTTATTTCAAAGGTCCTTGCAGCCTAAAACAGCTAAATAACCATAACCCACAAGGAAACTGGCCAAACAAATAAATATAGTAAACAAAAGGATAACAAATTATATTAATATTTTTGCCACAAAAAAAAAATCCCGTCCGGTTTCCCGGTGATTTCGCTGGTCCGTCCCACGGGGCGCTCCAGCATTTCATGCGGTGCGCCATCCGTGGATAGGATGTCGATCACAGCATCGGGGGATGGGTTCACGTCCTCTGAGGATGAAGGCGTGGTGGGGCTGCCCCCCTAGGGTGTTGTCGCCACCGCCGTACCAGACCCAGAGCTGACGGCCATGCTTGCCCGGGCAGCCGTGAATATCGGCCTGGAGGTCAACACACCTCAGTCTGCCCGTCGCCATGGGCGCCCTCCTGCGTCCTCCAGAGCTGCTCTGCCCCAGGCTAAATCGACACCTAGGCCGGCGCGTCGAGCCTCTCGCAGGAGAGCGGCGCCCCCCGCGTCCCACCCAGGCCCCAAGTCGTCCAGGAAGTCGATGAAGCGGCCCTGACGTGGTCAACCCGGAGATGTTGGAGTTTGCTCTTTCACAGGAGACGGCGAGAACAGTGCCGCTCCTTCCCCCGGTGGAGGGCCGGGAGGAGAATGATGTGTTTCGTTTTATTTCTGTTCCCACTTTTTCAAAGAAAGAGCAATTTCCTTTTCCTCCGGGTTCTCAGGTCCATGGGACGACAGTGTGCGGCGCCCTGCTTCCTCACTCTCGCCCACGACCCATTTTGCCAGCAGCCAAGAGAGTACCCGTTTGGGACCAGGGAGTTCGGTGAGGATGCCTCAGAATGCACCGCCTTCTGTACCATCCACCCCTACTCCCTTTCGCTGCACCACCACAGGTACGTCGATTATGTCATTGGAGCCGCTTGCACAGCATCTGGAGGCGTGGCTCACGCTGCCCAGCCTGTCTCGCTGGCTCACGCGCACAATTCGACTCAGCTACGCGATTCAGTTCGCCAGGCGTCATCCCAAAGTCCAACGGCGTTCTCGAGACGTCGGTGGCAGTCCGGAACGCCCCTGTCTTGCGTGAGGAGATTGCTGTCCTCCTGGCAAAGGATGCAATCGAGCCGGTCCCTCCAGCCGAGATGAGGCAGGGGTTTTACAGCCCTTACTTCATCGTACCCAAGAAAGGTGGAGGCCTTCGACCAATCATGGATCTGCGCGTCTTGAACCGGGCTTTACACAAGCTCCCGTTCAAGATGCTGACGCACAGATGCATGATCAAACGCATCCAGCCCCAGGATTGGTTTGCAGCGATCGACCTGAAGGACGCTTACATTCACGTTTCGATCCTTCCGCGACACAGACCATTCCTACGGTTTGCGTTCGAGGGTCGGGCATGGCAGTACAGGGTCCTCGACTACCTCGACTCAACTACCTCGACGATTGGCTCATCCTAGCCCAATCCAGAGAGCAGTTGGACGATCACAGAGACTTGGTGCTTCGGCACCTCAGCCAGTTGGGGCTTCGGGTTAACTGGGAAAAGAGCAAGCTCTCCCCTGTGCAGAGAATCTCTTTTCTCGGTGTGGAGTTAGACTCGGTGAGTATGACGGCACACCTCACGGAGGAGCGTGACCAAGCAGTGCTGAACTGCCTGAGTTCCTTCAGAGACAGGAATGTGGTACCACTGAAACAGTTTCAGAGGCTCCTGGGGCATATGTCATCCGCAGCTGCAGTCACGCCGCTCGGATTGCTTCATATGAGACCACTTCAGCACTGGCTACACTCCCGGGTCCCGAGGTGGGCATGGCGCCGCGGTACACTTCGAGTGGGCATCACCCAGCAGTGTCGCCGCTCCCTCAGCCCCTGGACGGACCTTGCCTTTCTACTGGCCGGGGTGCCCCTAGAACAAGTGTCTCGGCATACTGTTGTTACAACAGATGCCTCCAGCACGGGCTGGGGCGCTACATGCAACGGGCAGGCAGCCTCGGGGCTCCGGACAGGGCCCCGACTGCTTTGGCACATCAACTGCCTAGAGCTGTGGGCAGTATATCTAGCCTTACGGCAGTTCCGGCCACTGCTGTTGGGCAAGCACATCTTAGTCCGCACGGACAACACTGCGGCTGTCTCGTATATCAACCTGTTGGGAGGTATACGATCAGACCGCATGTCACAGCTCGCCCGCCATCTCCTCCTCTGGAGTCACACGCAGTTCAAGTCACTGCGCGCCGTTCACATCCCGGGGAAGCTCAATCGTGCGGCCGACGTGCTCTCACGACAGCTCACATTCCCCGGAGAGTGGCGACTCCATCCCGAGACGATCCGGCTGATCTGGAGTCGATTCGGGGAAGCTCAGGTGGACCTGTTTGCTTCCCACGAGTCCTCCCACTGCCAGCTGTATTTTTCCCTGACCGAGGTCCCCCTCTGCACAGACACACTGGCACACAGCTGGCCTCGGGCCTTACGCAAGTATGCGTTTCCCCCAGTGAGCCTACTCGCACAGACACTGTGCAAGCTCAGGGAGGACGAGGAGCAGGTTCTGCTTGTTGCGCAGCATTGGCCCACCCGAACCTGGTTTCCCGAACTCATTTCCCTCGCGACAGCACCTCCCTGGCGCATTTCTCTGAGGAAGGACCTCCTCTCTCAGGGGCTTGGCACCATATGGCACCCGCGTCCAGATCTATGGAACCTCCATGTAAGCCTCCTGGACGGGACGCGGCCTTTGACTTGAGCGGTCTATCACTGGCAGTGGTAGAGACCATCACTCAGGTTAGAGCTCCTTCAACAAGGCAAACCTATGCACTGAAATGGAGTCTGTTCGCAAACTGGTGTTCTTCTCGCCGAGAAGACCCCCGAAGATACACGATTGGAGTAGTGCTTTCTTTCCTGCAAGAAAGTTTGGAGCGTAGGCTGTCACCCTCCACCTTGAAAGTGTATGTGGCCGCTATTGCGGCCCACCACGATGCAGTGGATGGCCGGTCCCTGGGAAAGCATGATCTCATCGTGAGGTTCCTGAAGGGTGCCAGGAGGATGAATCCCTCTAGGCCACCCCTTGTGCCCTCTTGGGACCTCTCTATCGTCCTGGCTGGACTTCAGAGGGGCCCCTTTGAGCCGCTGGACTCAGTCGAGCTGAAGTTCCTGTCTGCTAAGACAGCGCTCCTGACCGCGCTCACTTCCATCAAAAGGGTCAGGGACCTCCAGGCGTTTTCGGTAAGCGAAGAGTGCCTTGTGTTCGGGCCGGCCTGCTCTCACGTTGTCTTGAGACCCCGGCCTGGATACATGCCCAAGGTTCCCACCACGCCCTTCCACGATCAGGTGGTGAACCTGCAAGCACTGCCCTCGGAGGAGGCAGATCCAGCCTTAGGGTTGCTGTGTCCCGTAAGAGTATTGCGCATATACGTGGACCGCACCCGGAGCTTCAGAAGCTCTGAGCAGCTCTTTGTCTGCCACGGAGGTCAGCAGAAAGGGAAGGCTGTCTCCAAACAGAGGTTGGCCCACTGGATAGTGGAGGCTGTCGCCTTGGCGTACCAATCTCAAGGCGAGCCGTTCCCCCTGGGGGTGAGGGCTCACTCCACTCGGAGTGTGGCCTCCTCCCATGCATTGGCGCACGGCGCCTCTCTGGCAGACATCTGCAGAGCTGCAGGCTGGGCGACACCGAACACCTTCGCAAGATTCTACAGTCTCCGCGTTGAGCCAGTCTCTTCCAGTGTGTTGGGTAACAGGTAATGGGCGGGAAGAACTGGCCGGTGTCACGCTTGCTGCGCCATTCCCCCTCACCTGGTGATATGAGCACCTTTTTTCTCCTCCAGTTCAGTTCCCCGGACGGTGATCCCTGGTGGAATCCTCCAAGCACCCCTGGCAGTCAGACTGGGCGGAGCAGTCTGACGCCAGGCCCAGTACTGGTGCTAGCTCGCCCGGGTCTCCGGTCAGCCCCTGTACTGGGCTAGGTGTCTGTATGGCCTGATTGCCCTTCGTGTAATCCCATATGTGTATTCTTCCATGGTAAGGTTTCCCTCACGGTAAACCTGTGTCTTCTCTTTGACAGAGCTTTCTGTCAGGTCCTGCTGGCAGCCCTCCTCCTTACACCTAGGTAGGATCTGCCCCAGAGTCCAGTCGTATGTAGTACTGCCCCAAGCCTGGGTCAGTCCATATCAGTGTCTCCACATGTTACCTCCCTTTGGGCAGGATGTGGCCTCCGTAGCGCCCTTCTCCGGAAGGCTCGCTTCCCTGTCGTTACTGCCAAGCTGTAACAACAAATATGAAAAACTTGAATCCGTCTTTCACTGAAGGTCGAAATCCCTTCTGATTTCTGTGGGGAAAGGAACAGCGGCTTGGCTATCTCCAGCAGCGATGTACTCAGTGGTCCCGGTGGGCATCAAGGTTAGCAAATTTGCGCTGGGGCGGTAGGAAGGTTGCAACCTTTGCTTGGCAATTGTCGCACGCGCTCTTGTCAATCTGCATGCCACAAGGTTTTGACGGGGTAGCTTGTGGCGCTTTTATAGGACCCCTGTTAGTCGATAACTCATGACTGACAGATGGGAAGTTAGGTTACGTACGTATGTCCGTAAGACGTTGTTCCACCACAATCTTGAACCATCGCTGGTTTGCCAGGGATTGTTCTTGGCTTCAGCGTAAAACTAATCTGGATGCCCTGTCGCCTTTTATCCGTATGGACGGGAGTGGCCAGGTATGCAAAACCACTCATCATTGGCGTTTTCTCTTATCAAAATTGGGGCTTCAAGAAAATCCCCTGGTCACAACATAACGTCTCCGTTCCCTCCCTAAGATGGGGGTTACTGTAACCTAGACGTTTGCTTTATTAGCCATAGATGGTGACAGACTGTTTTAGTCCAGCAAATAAATCCTAAAGGCAGTTTTGAACAAGGACAATTCATATTTCAAAAAAGCTTTTACACAGAACAAAATGCATATTAGAGTCATCATTAATCACCCTTAAACAGTGAAAGCTATATACGCTTCATTCTAATTGTGAACTGGAGCCCTCAACTGTGTTCTCTCCCACTGCTTCTTCTTCTGGTACACGAATGCTGCACATCTAGACCCTCCATAAGCTCCTGAAGTTTATGTAGACGACACCACACTGATGCCTCACGACTCAAGGAGGTTAAGGAGCGCTGTCTGGTGCAGTGCTAAAACCTGGAGCTTAACCACACAACACTATTATACAATTATTTATTCCGGAATAATTATTTTTTTCATTTCATTGACATGAGACCTCACACATTTGTCTGTATTGTATATTGTGTTTATGGCATTTGCAGTATTTGTATATTGTTATTTAGTTGTCTGTGTCCTGTCTGCAGTTTGGAAGTGGGAGCTTCTGTCACATAACAAATTCCTTGTATGAGTAAACTTACCTGCCAATAAAGTTCGATTCTGAATATGAGATTGATCGGAAGAAGGAATGCTGTATAGATGCAGGTTCCGGTCTACTCTCCATCTCAAATACCTACTATACATAATACACCACTTTTAATACAGTTACAATAGGATTTTAAAAAGTAAATCTATGTATTCCTTATTAGCTCCGTAGTGGCGGTGGAAATTTTCTAGGAGGGGTTGCGAATAAAAAATGTAAGCATACATTCCGATATGATTTATCAGTATAACAAAAAGTAAGGATTAAGATATGAAACATTTTAAATAAAGACTTCTTTACCAAATTCAAGTAGGATGATTCAAAGAATTAGTATTTTCTGCAAGTGCTTTTTTAAAACTTTTTTTATTTTAATAATAATTCAAAATTGACATACGTATAACAGCAAAATTGTGAAATAATAATAAATAAATGTTGTTTTTTTTAGATCATTTTCCATATATATAAATAACTACATGCAAGCTGCTGTACACAAGACCAACGGAGACACCAAGACACTACCCAGTATATATATAAATATACACAGATATGTATTCAGAATTATCAACACAGGGAAAACACAAATTAAAAAAGTACGAAAATATTATGAATTTTGGTGATGTGGTGATCTGAGTACGTGACATGTTGATGCAAAAACACCACTGTAAATAGCAAACGTCTATAAATCAGGCTTTTTCACGGCGATGCGAATCATAATGAAGATGTGCCCGTAAAGCTATCAGAGGAGCGCCACTTACACAGTTTGTTTTGTTTATTTGCACAATAATAATAATGGATGCGATGCATCTAATAATGTAAGTTGCGATTTGCATGCATTGACTGTAATCGTCTTTTACCTTCCATCAGCAATCGTTCATCCATCAAACTTCACTGGTAAGATAACTAGTTTGCTTTATTAGCCATACAGTTCCGACTTCATATTCTTTAATAGAGTATGCTTGTTCAACCCAATCGCTGCACAAGTTAAGACGTTAGTATGGATGACAAGGACGCTGTGCTAGCGCTCGGAAACCATAATTTAATTGCAGTGCCTGAGTTTGGGAAACACTGGCTGCAGAGAAATCGCTGACTTCCTATGTTAGTGGCCAAAGAAGAAGTAGGCAAAGCGGAATAAGCAGGCAATGCACTAATTCTCGCGAAATTTGGAATTCGTTATACTTAAGTTGCGTCCATATATGCCTACTCACCTACTATATAGTAGGGGAAAAGAGTATGTGAAGAAAGAAGTACGTTTGTAAACTTAAGTATTCATAAAAGAGTAAGCAAGAAATCCCCGGATGTCTTAGGGTGAATCCCATTTCTCTGTCTTACCCCTTCCCCTTCCCCTACCCCTTCGTCTTACCCCTAGCCCTTGTCCCTCGAAACCGAGTGGTAAGCGCTAGGTGTGAAAAGTCTCTAGTCAGAGAAATGCGGGACTGTATGTAATGTTAGCGTGGAAAAATAGCGATTTAAAAAAACGTTTTGATTAAGAACATGGTTGCAAATATATATGTACAGGACTGTGTAGAGCACAAAACAAGACTGTCGTAATTTTTTAATCAATTATTTAAGCCGAAAATACTTACATTTATGGGACTCTCTGGATGATCTGGCCGCCATTGTTGCCGGTTGCGCAGTGTGTTATGGGTACCCCTTGGTTTCAAGTAAGCTCGCGGAAATGCTTGGTTTTAAGGGGTATCTACCCCTTCCCCTTAGCCCTACCCCTCGATCAAAATGAGAATTGGGACAGCCCTTACTCTCACGTGAACGCGCAAAACTAAGGGGAAGGGTAAGGGGAAGGGGTAAGACAGAGAATTGGGATTCACCCTTACTGCTTCAGCCCAGATTCTGAAGTGTTCATCCGATTGACACTTTTCGATCCCAGGAGGCAACGGGAGAGGATACGTCATCACCGTTCAGTGCGGAGAACAGCGGCGAGGCATTTTACAAATGTGAGTATTATAAACCAAAACACGGTTCCTTGTGTTAAAATCGTGTTTGTTGAACTACTGGAGAGCAAACTGTTGAATTAAAAGGTGTAAATGCTAAACAGTACAACTTATTTGTGACTTTGCGGGAAAAAACAAGTTTTATTATGTATAACTAACAGGGGAGCTCCCGTAACACACGTACGTCACCAGAGTGGATTTACATATACATCTTAAAGACAATTACTAAATGGCTATTTAATATGTGGCAGAACATTTTTCTAAAATAAATGCATATGAGCACATCTAATAGACATGAAATAGACATCTGAGTGAGTGATGTGCATAATACATAATTGTGTTATTATGTAGAATGCACTGACTGTTGTCAACACTGCTTTACATGGATGTAAGTAATGTAAATATAAACACATCTATTTGAAGTTACTAAACGTAAATTGTCTCATTTATTTGTCTATTAGTCTGTTGATAAACTGAGGAATATTTGTGTTGGATAAAAATAGAGTTAACACATCACCTTAACATATAAATGCAGTATTGATCAGATAAATCACAGAGGTGACTGACTCTTGTTGGATGTCACAGGGACAGATTAGGTTACATGTGTTTATTCAGGTGCAGAGTGGCTGATGAAGGAATGGGGGGGATGTGCCACACAAAGCCTCAGTGGTACACTACTGAAATGAAGTAAAACATATGTTAAATGTTAAGTTGTAGTTTCTTTGAATTAAGGGTTGTAATTTAAAACAGAGCTATTACAGCACTTTTGGTTTGGTGATTCTTGATTTCTGTGCATTTACTGCAATCTTCTGTGGTGGGAAGAACTGCAAGGAAAGGTGATGGCATCGCTTGTGAGAAAAAGGGGAGGAGGAAACCTGAAACAAAAATCTAAAGTTGGTTTGGGGGAATGAGGGATTTTTGTATTTTTTTACTGGATCTAATTGTATGTTTGATTTTTGATTTGGAAATCAAAATGACATTGTGCTGTTAGAATGACTGCTTTTCTATTGTGTTTGTGCATTTTTTGTAGGATTTGAAATGAATGCAGACTGGTGAGTATGAAGAAGTCCACAGCAGCACCCTGGAAATGATCCAGTACCATGAATGAGACACTCCATTACTCCACCTGCCCTTACTGCCTCATCTGGGCCAGATTTTGTTGTGGTCTCTTCATCCTCAGTGATCCCAGAGCCAGTGAGAGCATGTAGAGAAAGACCAAAAGACATGGAGGATGTGATTTTGATCAAGTTTGTTCTGCTGGTTTCTGTTCATACAACATCAGTCAATGAATCCTGGGTTTCAGAAGCTTCAAAGTTTCAATTTTTACTCTGTTTAATGGTTTTACAGGTAGTGGTGTTCATGGAGAGCAGGCACACACATGTTTGGAGCAGACACAGCGATAGCCAGATTATACCACACATGTTCTCCCGCTCCTGCTTCTAGGTTGTGTGGTTCAGGGCGGCATCATTATAGTCTTCCTCATCCTTTCTGTGCACTCTGGCAAGGACAGCCACGATGTCCCTTTCCCATCCATGATCAGATTCAGTCTGACTACAGCAGTGAGGGACGTGATGGACAGCAGAGACAGGTCAATGTGGGCATGGTGGTCAGCTGCAGAATTGGCACAGCTGTGTTGAGATGGCAGTAGGATGTGGGTTCACCGCTTGTAAATACATGATTGTCAGAACAATAAGTTTGAATAAAGCTTTGTTTTATGTGTTGTTGACTATGATTGTTACTTTTATTCATTCTTTTACTCATTTATTCATGTTTCCTGTTGTTGTCAGTAAATAAAATATATTTTTTTCATTAACTTATGCATTAATTAATTGCTTGAATGAAAATTGAGATGTATTCACTTTGGCTGCATTTGTCTCGTGTATAGTCATGCATAGCTAAAATTAAAAAAATTATATTTTGCTTGTTTTACTAAAACATAATTTCAGTAAAAAATTATATTATATATATATATATAGCGTCTACATGTAACATTTTATTAAGTGTAGTGTGGTAATAGCTGTACAGCTACAATTGCATTCTGATTTTGGTAATCATCTTTTTAAAGTAGTAATACATACATTTTTTCAGAGTTAAAATAAACTGTACTTTCCAAGGTGAGACTTCGAGCAGCTGCACTACATCTCCTTTATGCAGGCACTGCAAAGGCGGAGGGAAAAATCACTGATGCTATGAGGTATTAGTGCACCTGTCCTTTTATCTTTTTTTTTATCTTATTTATTGCACAACTTATAATTGCATGCAAGATCAGGGAAAGAATGTTGTATCTTTAACAATAAACAATCATAATAAAAAAAGGAAAACACATCAAAGTATGAGATTACATACACAGAAAAAGCATGATGACAAGGTTAAATCCTTTGAATAATCATAGTATTCATATGATCATAATGCATAAAAAAATATTTTTTGTTGTTTTTGTTATAAGCCTGAGGGATGAAACAAGACTTAAATTCAACAAGAAACCTCAACATATTTACAGATTTAAACCTGTCGCTCGTTTTAATCATTTCTTGTTAAAACGTCATTGGTCACTTTAATGTAAACATGGCAGATCGCATTCATACTCAACGAGATTTGGCAGTAGAGTACGTACTCTTTTAGTGCTCGTTAAGTAAGTACTTATTGAAATGAAGTACCTACTCATTGAGTATGCGATTTCGAACGCAGCCTACGTGATTGAATGTGAAAGAAAAACATTCTTTCATACCAAAAATGTATTCACTTCCTTTCGCGCTTTGGTAGTGCGTCGCCCAATCGCCCCAATTGGAGAATCCGCCCCTGATTAGTTCTAAAGTGACGTTTTGTAATTAGTAACGGATGGTTGGGCTCAGCTGTTCAACTGTCAAACTTTTGATTTAAATCTGTGGCGGAAGAAAATAGTTCTGCCCTAAAGAGAGCTTTTAAAGATACTCTGTTGTTATTTTGATTATGTATATATGAACTGTTTTATAAATATCACCCTCGTAGACATTAGATATGACTGTATATCGACACACTGTGATTACCTACGGCCAAATCACAGCCGTGCCGATATACAGCAATATCTCATGTGACATGTCTACTCGTGTTTTATATATAGACATAATATATAACAAAAATAATAAACGCAACACTTTTGTTTTGCCCCTGAACAAAAATTATAAACGCAACACTTTGTTTTTTGCCCCTATTTTTCAAGCTGAACTCTAAAGATTTTTCTACGTACACGAAGGCCTATTTCTCTCAAATATTGTTCACAAAAGGCTATTCTCTCAAATATTGTTCACAAATCTGTCTAAATCTGTGTTAGTGAGCACTTCTCCTTTGTCATGATAATGCATCCACCTCACAGGTGTGGCATATCAAGATGCTGATTAGACAGCATGATTATTGCACAGGTGTGCCTAAGGCTGGCCACAATAAAAGGCCACTCTAAAATGTGCAATTACGTTGTTATATGGACGGATATTCCTTTGTTTACGTCTCCTTTCTTCAGGGATAATGATTGTTTGTATCCGTTATGGAATAGCCCACGCTCAAAAAACTGCGTCTTGGTTATAAAAAAACACATGATTTAGTAGTATACAGTGTTACACACAGAATGAGACCATCCCCCCCAAAAAAGTGAAAAATAATTCTGAGTTATGGCGCTCTCTCGCAAGGGCTGTGATGCACGCTGTGACGTACCTGTTGTCTGATGGTGGCGGAACTTAGCGATCGTCTTTTTGGATAAAATATACTTTTTTTTTTCTGACATTTTTAATATATGTGTATGTGTGTCTTGTGGGGAATGTGGCTGTATCTGTATGATTAGCATCTGTGTGGCTGATAATCAGCTGTGATTACTTAATTAGGGCAGTATGAACTATTTTATGGGAAAGCAATGAAGCATACTTAATATATACTTAATAATTTTAAGTGTATATATATATATATATATATATATAAATATATAATTTTATATAATTTTAAAATGATATTATAACAAATACTACATTTTAATACTTTTAATACTAAAATTAGTAAAATAAGAGAACCAGCCACAATTTTCTGAATGAAACCTAGACCTTTCTGGGGACAGACAGTGTGTTTCCTTGTGAGTTAATTAAATATAAGTGAAAAAAGAAAGAGAGAATGAAAGAGGGGAAAAATATGAGGGTGATGCTAGCAGAGCGCTTCAGCTCATAAGCGTGGCTGACAGGCCTTTAATGACTTATTTATTCAAGCATAATTAAGCTCAGGCCTGGAGTGGTGATTAATGCTCTTTGTCAGCTTGCAGAACAATACTTCAAACTTCCTGAGCCCTGGCTCATCTCCAGCTCTTACTTTCTTTCAGTTCGTCTAACCATGCAGTTCTTTACATCTGTAGAGGCAATGACCACAGTCTTGGTCACCAGTGGTTGTTGAATATGATTTAAAATCTTGTGCTACAATTTTGGGGAAGTTGCAGCCTAATGGTTAGAGAGTTGGACTCGTAATCCAAAGGTTGCGAGTTCGAGTCTCGGGCTGGCAGGAATTGTATGGAGTGAATGTCCTGCGCTCTCTCCACCTTCAATACCACGACTGAGGTGGCCTTGAACAAGGCACCGAACCC
This sequence comes from Ptychobarbus kaznakovi, assembly GCA_027422405.1. Taxonomy (NCBI): domain Eukaryota; kingdom Metazoa; phylum Chordata; class Actinopteri; order Cypriniformes; family Cyprinidae; genus Ptychobarbus; species Ptychobarbus kaznakovi. The sequence continues at coordinate 7,640,896 of CM049813.1, forward strand.
CCAACTGCTCCCTGGGTGCCGCAGCATAAATGGCTGCCCACTGCTCCGGGTGTGTGTTCACTGCTGTGTGTGTGCACTTTGGATGTGTTTATTGTAGAGCACAATTTCCGAGTATGGGTCACTTGGCCGTATGTCATTTCACTTTGATTAATATTTAGAAACTGATATTGTTTAGACACCGAACAAAAGAACAACCAACAAATCTTTAAGGAAAAAAAGACTTCTGAAAATGAGAGTTCTATTGAAGAGAAATATGACCCAGACAAACGTCAGCTCGTCAATTTATTAGGGAACTTTGCAAGCGATTACAGATAATTCCATTACAGTGGCTTAAGGACAGTTAAGAAATTGGCAGATTTCTTTGAAAAAAAAATTTAAGAGTGTATGTAAAGGATTTTCCATGAACGTAAGTGCTGAAAAAAAAGTCCTACAAAGTGTTTCACAACCTTGCATGGACATCTGCTGATTTATTTATTTATTTTTTTATTTAATTAAATTTAAATAATAACGTTCTCTTAATCAAAATATAAATTTTAAAATTACACAAATAAAAATTCAGCATTTTTTTAAATATCACATTGTAAAATTTTCTTAGTGGGGGATTAATCTTACAAAATAATAATAGCATATCAATAATAATAATATAATAATGTTACTTAAAAAGTTCATTTTAGTATTCATTTTTATAATTTATTTTTGTCAAAATATCCTTGTTTATTTATACTTTATAAATAAGTAGTAGTTATCAAAATCTGTTACAGATGCTTTCTAATAATTTCAGTTTATTTGAGACATCTGGAAATATACTTTATGCTAGACCCTTATTTTTATGTTTGTATTATCTGACAAAAGGCTAAGTAACTGACCATCATACCCCTATCTCCCCTATGTGAAGCGCATACAGCTCCAGAATTTAGCCGGTCAGTTCAGCTGGTGAGTTTATCTGTGATCTTCGCACAGGAAGCAGGTTTTAATCTGGAGAAATGATCGTTCAGGATTAGTGAATAAGCACAGATCTGCATACATCTGTGTTTGCTCAGGCTAAACAAACCTCAGGATGTTTCCTGGAACTCCACTGAAGCAAAACAGTGTAATTTAAATGGAAATGTACCAGTTACAGAAGGTTTTAAAGAAGAAGAAGAAGTATTAAAATGCTCGGATATAGCAAATGTAACAGTTAAAGAAACAGCCATGTTAGTTGGAATATACCAACAATAATTACTGTAAATTAATTAATTTTACTGACATTATTTTATATAATTGTTTTTATTTATGCATTTATTTATGAGGGACAAAACAAATTAAATATGCCAATAGATAAATATGTGTAACATTTTCTTCATCACATTCAGACCTGGGAAAAAAAATATATATATTATAATTCTAAAATTCATTACATCAAGTATTGTTATTGCACATAAACACCTTTAAGAAAAGTTTAAATGTACAATAAGTAAAACAACTGATTTTGCGTGGAAGGTTGTATATATTTATATTGTATATTCTATATATTTGCGTGGAGTTTTTCTGCCCTCTAGTGTTTAAAATTTGAAATTATCAAAAGGTTGTGTGGTAAATAATGCATTAATAAATTAGTAAAGTACATGAAGAAGTGTTGCATATATATATATATATATATATATATATAATATATATATATATAATATAATATAACATATGATATATTTAAATAATTGGGCTTCATACATCTGATGAAATATTGCATACAGGTTTTACATCCTTTATTGGGCTTCAACACCATACCTAAACAGTTTTTCCAAATCAATGTTTTTATTGAAATGTTTAACAATTAAATAAAACATGTAAGTGTTAAGTTAGACATAATAATATGACTTTTTTCCAAATTTACTGAGTGTTCACATCTCAAAACTATCCAGTATAAAAACGAGCCATCTTAAATGTCTTCATCCACATGCTTTGCCTGACAAACAAACAAAATACAGAGACATTTAAAGACAGCAAGATCAAAGTCATGCACTTAATATACAAATGGTCCCACTTTATATTGTGGCCCTAATACCTGTGTACTTACATAGTAACTAGATGTGTATGTAGTATGTAACCATGCATGTAGTATCTACAGCTCTAATGTTTGTCTAACTACACATGTAGCAACCCACTGAATGGTATTTGTAAGTACAAATGTGTAACAGGACATTGGTAACAACATATATATGTATATATATATATATGTGTGTGTGTGTGTGTGTGTGTGTGTGTGTGTGTGTGTTTCTTTTATGCCAAAAATCATTAGGATATCAAGTAGAGATCATGTTCCATGAAGATATTTTGTCAATTTCTTACTGTAAATATATCAACTTAATTTTTGGTTAGTAATATGCATTGCTAAGAACAACTTTAAAAGTGATTCTCAATAATTAGATTTTTTTGTACCCTCAGATTCCAGATTTTTAAATAGTTGTATCTTGGAAAAATATTGTCCTATCATAACAAACCATACATCAGCTTTCAAATCTCAATTTCGAAAATCCACACGCACACACACACACACACACACACACATATACACACACACACACACACACACACACACACACACACACACACACACACACACACACACACACACATGTATATTCTCAATATATCTATATAATAAAACATTATGGTACATTTCAAAGTAAACCTACTCCAGTGAATATATCTAGCAGTAAAAAGTGACAACTCCTTTGTTTAAAATTACAATATTTGTACTATACACTGACCACTAGATATCACCAGAAACACATCAGTGAGTTAAGGGTGCTTACCTTACGCTTGCCACACCGTCTGATGCGGTTACCTACAGGGCCAGACATTCATTACACATCAGTGATTTGATGACTCATCCAACACACACACACACACACACACACACACACACACACACACACACACACACACACACACACACACACACACACACACACACACACACACACACACTAAAACTTACCTGTCAGGAGGAGGACAGATAGTACCACAATGACCCCAGCAAAGACCAGGCCTCCAATGCGCAGAGTCTCATAGTCTGTGAAGCAGAGGTAGAACAAATTCTGAGTAAAGATATTCTGACTAAGGAAAACATGATGCAACATTCTGATTAACACATTCTGAAAATGATTTAAATGATATTGTTATTCTGTGTCAGATGTGGACCTTGCTATTATAATGAGCTAGAATGACTATTAAATATTTACAGCTCTTGTTCTTAATGGGCCTTGTAGAATTTGGAATATCTTATCCTGTATATGGCATATTAAGGATATGACCATCTTCTAATATTAATACTTAATCAGATTATTCTTGTCCACATAAACACAAAACTGAATTATTCAAGAGGAATTTTTTCATCCTTACCATAGTAAAAGTCAGCATCAGGGTCTACTGTAGGGTCTGGAAACAGAAAGACACTGAGAATAAAATCTAATGAAACAAGGCATAGAGTTCTTTGAAATAAAATGAAACAGAGAAGTTAATCACACTTCATGCCACTTTGAGGATGTTTACACTTTATTATAACTAGAGTTGTAATAAAGTGATTGATAACTAAGTGATTGATAACTAAGTATGTCTTTATAGTACACTGTGTGTACTGAGTATATGTATGTGTTTTTTGCACATTGTCTTCTGTACAGTCTGTAAGTATGTACTGTCTATATGTAAATTGTTTTTTTGCACTGTCTGGAGCACGCTCTCAAGAATTTCACTCACCAAGGCACTAAAAGTGCTGTGGTGATGTGACAATAAAAGTGATTTGATTTTTGAGATGTGAGTAACGACTTATTTAAAAGTAATTTTAACAGCAATTTTGTAACTGACTAATCGACTAGAGTAAGAAACCCTCAGAAGACACGGTGTGTATATGGGTAAATGCAGTCGATCTGGAATACTTAACATATCAATCAAACAGTCAAACAATTCCTGATACCTTATTATTCGAGTTATAATTTACAACAATGATGGCATATTGTGGAGTAGCTAGTTACATGTAATGAAATTACGTGATTTAATTACAAAGTAAATTTAACTGCAATCTGTTACATTTACTTGAGAGAAAAAAAAAGTGTGATAAAATTAGTTACTTATTAAACAAAATGTTAATGATTGCAAATCGGATACATCACATCCCTGGTTATACCGTTAAATAAAATCAGATCACTAAGGGCCATTTACACTTACGCAACACTGTTTTCAGCTAAAAATTGAAAACTTTTTTTTATGATTGCATGAACTTTGGTCTTTCATTTAGACGACAACTATGTTTTGGGGCCTGAAAATGCAAACTTAATTCAAAGTGCACATTTTTGAAAACTATACTATTATAGCCTCTGTGTACACTACAAAAACGTGACATTTGTATTGCATATAGGGGTATGTGATTTCCCAAAAGGATTTAGTTCTGTATTTGCTTGATGGTCGAGCCATGCCCTACTTCTGCCCAGAGGTGATCACAATAACAGATTTAGAAGAGGAAATCAAGGTCTGCAGGGAGAACATGTGGCATAACTGTCATTTTGAGTTTTACAGTCCAACACAACAGCCTGAACCACAACACCTAAAATAACATGCAAAACACATGCCTGCAAATGAAGTGGTAGGTTTTTACTTCATTTGGTTTGAAAAGCGCTTTCAGAATATATTGCTTCAAAGATGTTATGAAGTAATGCCTGAATTGCCGAGTAACCAAGCCAAAGGCAACTGTTGCAAGAAAAACCTGCCTAAGATATTAAAGAGAATGAGGCAAGGAACATATTATTGAGAAACTTAATTTTAATAAAAATGAAAACCATGTGAGATAAAGATGTCTCTATAGCATTTAGCAGTGCAATGAAATGTAACGTATGGCCATTAAAATAAAGTTATATAGTTAGTTTTTGGTGCTTCTTGATTTCATTTTAATACAAATGCATTAGCACACTTTTTTCATTTAGTTTCATTGTCATTTTATTTTAAAATGTGAAAATATTTAAAATAAAAATTATATTGTGAAAAGTATACCACTGACACAATAATATGTTTTATTCTGTTCTGTGTGTAATTAGCCTTTCATGATAAAGCCCCCCCCCCAAAAAAAAAATCTAAATGTTTAAAATGTAATGTTCTAAGGCAGAATGATATTAAAAAAGTTGTATAATACACAGTACAACGTCATTTCAGAAACACCCATATTCATAAAATCAGCTATCATAAAATGTTAATGCACAATAGGTGCAATAACATACCATAAACCCATAATGCTGTGATTGTTTTGTGTTTTATTCTATATTTATATCACAGCACAGTCCCTCTGTCTGAGACGGTCTCCCAGTGGAGGACTGACTTTTATGGAAACATTCTCTCTCCAGCTCTCTTTAACAGTGTGAAGGAGAGAGCACAGTGCAAGCAAACTCTTAACAATTAGACTCACCTGCTCCAGAAGACATGGCTGGTGTCTGGGTCACGGTGCGGAATGGCAAAAACTGGTAATATAAATCATAATAACGCATTATAATCCAACAGTCCTTTCTTACTTATTGGTTAAAGTAACTGCATGTAGTTCAGTGTATTTGAGTTGAACTCACTGTAGTGAATATGTGACCCTGGACCACAAAACCAGTCATAAGTAGCACATGTATATTTGTAGCAACCAACAATACATTAAATTGGTCAAAATGATCGATTTTTCTTTTATGCCAAAACCATTAGGATATTAAATCATTTTACTATCATTAAGATAGTAAAGATCATGTTCCATGAATCTATTTTGTAAATTTCTTACCGTAACTAAATTAAAACTTAATTTTATGATTGGTAATGCATATTGCCAAGAACTTCATTTGGACAACTTTAAAGAAATGTTTCTCTATATTTAGAAACTTTCAAATAGCTGTATCTCATCCAAATATTGTCTTATCTTAAAGTATAGATCAATAAAGAGCTTATTTATTCAGATCTCAGATGATATATCAGATGATAAATCTCAATTTCAAATATATTTAAACCTTATGACTGTTTTGTGGTCCAGGGTCACATATCTCAATGTTGTAATTAACATGTATATCTGTACACGTTAATTTGTTGCTGCTGAAAAGCAATAATCCCCTTTTCTCGTAATTTAGTAAACGTTTCTCGTAAAAAGTAAACTTTTTATGCACTGTCCTCGCTGACTTCCAGCCTGTCATTGACTGGGATGTACCTAATTGTTTACATTTCAAGAGTGCCCACTACTGGCGGAACTCGTGTATGGAAGGTGGATGGGGTCAAAATTCTTTAAATGGGACGTGTGAAAATTGTCAACACAGCAATTTTGAACATGTCTCTTTTATATGTGTAAACAAGTATATTCTGGCTGTGTTTAGGTGATAGTTTTAGCAAGTTTATATTCTGGCTGTGTTTAGGTGATAGATTTGCCAGTATTTCAATTTATGATGTATTTGACGTTAAAAATATGGACTTTTTGGGTTAAAACTTGTTTTATGTAAATTGGAATTAATTGCCCTTTAACAGCTGGGTTAATTAATTGTTTACCATATTTTACCCAAAAAAAAATATGTTGTTTTGAGTTTGTTGAAATGACCCAGCATTTTTTTAGAGTGTAAGACAATGTTAAACAACTAAAAAGGAAAAGACAAATCATGATATAAAACTGATATCACCCACAATGTACACATGCATTATCCCTCATGAACAAAAATACCATCAGATGTTATACACTCACTGGCCACTATATTACGTACACCTTGCTAGTACCGGGTTGGACCCCCCTTTGCATTCAGAACTGACTTAATTCTTTGTGGCATAGATTCAACAAGGTGTTGGAAACATTCCTCAGATATTTTGGTCCATATTGACATGATAGCATCACTCAGTTGCTGCAGATTTGTCGGCTGCACATCCATGATGCGAATCTCCCGTTCCACCACATCCCAAAGGTGCTCTATTGGATTGAGATCTGGTGACTGTGGAGGCCATTTGAGTAAAGTGAACTCATTGTCATGTTCAAGAAACCAGTCTGAGATGATTTGAACTTTGTGACATAAGGGGAAGACATAAGTCATAAAGGGATGGACATAGTCAGCAACAATACTCAGGTAGGCTGTGGCGTTTAAACGATGCTCAATTGGTACTAATGGGCCCAAAGTGTGCCAAGAAAATATCCCCCACACCACTAACACCAGCCTGAACCGTTGAGACAAGGCAGGATGGATCCATGCTTTCATGTGCTTTACGCCAAATTCTGACCCTACCATCTGAATGTTGCACCAGAAATTGAGACTCATCAGACCAGGCATCATTTTTCCAATCTTCTATTGTCCAATTTTGGTGAGCCTGTGCGAATTGTAGCCTCCGTTTCCTGTTCTTAGCTGACAGGAGCGAGACCCAGTGTGGTCTTCTGCTGCTGTAGCCCATCTGCTTCAGGGATTGACGTGTTGTGCTTTCAGAGATGGTATTCTGGATACCTTGATTGTAACGAGTGGTTTTTTGAGCTACTGTTGCCTTTCGATCATCTCTAACCAGTCTATCCATTCTCCTCTGACCTCTGACATCAACAAGGCATTTTCGTCCACACAACTACCGCTCACTGGATATTTTCTCTTTTCTGGACCATTCTCTGTAAACTCTAGAGATGGTTGATCATGAAAATCCCAGTAGATCAGCAGTTTTTGAAATACTCAGACCAGCCCGTCTGGCACCAACAACCCTTCAATGTTCAAAGTCACTTAAATCCCCTTTCTTCCCCATTCTGATGCTCGGTTTGAACTTCAGCAAGTCGTCTTCATCACATCTAGATGCCTAAATGCATTGAGTTGCTTCCATGTGATTGGCTGATTAGCAATTTGTGTTACCAAGCAATTGAACAGGTGTACCTAATAAAGTAGCACTCGCTTTTCATTGCTCTTTTGTTGATTTTGATTGCTTCCATTTTCCTAATTTGTTAGTCGCTTTGGATAAAAGTGCCTGCTAAATTACTAAATGTAAATGTAAATATATCTGCTCTGCATGTTGTTCCGTTAATTCAGTAAAACAGTGTGTGCTGACACAGTCAAATTTCACGTTTTCTGTTTAATGACTTTTGGCCCCATCTGCCTTCCATACACTTGCAATGGGTTCAACCCTCAAAATGCATTCAAAATATGTATGCAATTTTATACTATTACTATTTTAATTTAGTCTGTTTACTATATAACAAAATACATCAGAAGCACAAACAATTCTAATTTAACATTTTAACGAAACCTGAATCCAATACACTGATCTGAAGAACAGAAAGAGTCCTACAGCTCAACTCAAGAACAGCAATACGGCCAAAAATTTTTTTTTTCTAAGAAAGGTTTATTTGCAGACCCTTGACATTTTTCTCATTTCAGTTCCTCAGGGCTTTCTTAAGGATGGTGCTTATATTGATTCCCTTCCCAATCCATATCTCACGAGTAATGATTAACTCATACTTCTTTGAAGAGAATGCTACTCATAAAGCCTCAGTAAGGGCAGTTTGCTTTTCAATTCTACATGTCGATCTTGTCAGACAAACAAACACTTCAGGTCCATGATATTAACTTTTTTCTGTAATACTTTGCTCTAGGGCACAGTGGTCTTGGCTTATTGTTCATTCCTTGCTCAAACAAGCAACCTTTCTTTATCTAACCTTTACCCTATGCACCACACCACCCACAATTACACATACTTACTGGCAAGTGACAACTTTTTGTAACATAAACACTTGTCAACTTGACAAGTAAGTGTCTCTCGTATACAACATAAAAGCTAATTTTGCTAAATTATTAATTGCAATTAATGCATGCAGTGATTTTTTTTTACATGCTTTAGGTCATAGTAACCATATATGTTACATATCAAATGAATAAGTTATTTCATTAATTTTATTGTATTTTGACTCCAACATTAACAATTGCAATGAATGCATTTTCCTACAATTTGTCTATTTGAATATATATGCATATACAATACAGATGAATATAAGTTTATCACCGCAAGTGACATTATATTAACCTTTAGTATGTTACTGCAGCACTGTAACATACTAAATAATAATTAAAGATAATGCTAACTGCTACCCATGTCCATTAGAATTTGTTTCACTGTATTTAAAAAAAAAAAATGTTATTGGCTTAAATTGACCTCAAAATGCTAACTTGCTGTCCTTTTGGATTTGCTTTATTGTTGTTATTTGCTTAAATCCTATTTAAAGTGACTCCAAAATTAATTAAACTTATTTAATTCGATTTTTTTTATGGATTACACTGGCCTCAAAATTATACTTATTGCTTATTCTTTTTTATTTTATATTTTGACTCCAAATGTATTTATCATGCTAGATGTCAGGCTAACAGTCTGAAAACTAAACAAAATAAAAATAATAAAAAACATGATCCATAAATATATATTTTTACTAAGCTTAGTCAGTAAAACAATTTTTTTTTTTTTATTTAAGAGGAATATAATAAAGTCATTTTGAAACTACATACCTGTAGAGTTCTCTGGGACATGAGCATAAACATGCAACCTAACATGCCCCAAATGTCCCAAACCTCAGTTATGAAGGTAAACCGATAAAAACACATTGTCTTTGTCAAATCTGACCATTTTAGATATTCTGATGTTTAACATTCAGCAGAAATCCATAACACAGTTACCGTCTCAGCTCACCTGTACTGTGGAAAGCTCCTCTTCCTCCTGGGGTCTTGACTACTGTGAGAGTGTGTCTTTAGTTCAGGTGTATTTCATCCCTCTACCCCTCCCTGCCTCCCAGAGCATTCGTAAATCTGAACGCCCAGCCGTTCTTTGAAACACATTTATTAGCCCATAAACACTGGCCTTCAAACTATGATAAAATACCGCTGAGCCCAACCTTTGGAGTCATTGCCCAAGGGAAGTCCAATTACATCACAGTATAAAACGCTGGTAATGATCGTGGCCATATTCTGTCTCGACTTTGAAGTAGACTATAAGCAATGGACCTCCGAGAGCTGTCAGACTTAGGCGATTGACTTCAGATCCTCATTTTGGTCGACAACAAGGTACAAGATGCTACAATGGTGTCAAATCAATCATTCTGATGGATAACCGAGTCCAAACGGTCTTAAATAAAATTGTACATGATGTACTGAAGAGAGCCGTCTTTTTCTGACAGGTGATGTATGACCTTTTTAAAAGAACCAGAAGAAGAGATATTGACTGAGGCTTGGCATCTCTGTTCAGATGCTTCAAAAGACAAAAACGACTCCACACACCGATGCCTGTGTCAGACAAAGACTTTATTCATTTAGAAGCACAAAGAGCGGCCATACACAGCAGCTGCACAGATATGAGACAAATATGTATTAAATTCCTCTCTAATAGCGAAGCATCTGTAGTGTTAGACTGTGTTCTTGAATACATGTGATTAATATTCTGTGAAACGCTTCTTTCTTTATAAGCTGACCTACATTTATAGAGCTCTCATAGGTTTATCACAGCAAGTGAAGTGTGGAACAACACACACACACTCACATATGTACGCAGACGCACACAAATGCAAAGGTTGGTCTCTTTAGAGGCCGAAATTTTGGTCCCATTGAACAGTGTTTATAAATACGAGTGATATTAAAGATATAGTTCGCCCAAAAATCTATATTCTGTCATTGCTTACTTAACCTCATGTGATTTGAAAGCCAAGTTCACCATAGTTTTGGACTGTCAGATCGAAATTTAAGATGCTTGCTGAAAACATTCCCATTCATCTCATTCACGCTGGCTAACGTTAAAATATGGCGCAGATTTGATCATGCAAAATGCACACACTAACGTAGAAGAACGCTGAAAGAGATTTGAGAGCTACACTGGAGATTTTCAGCAAATAAAGATTTGAATTTCAGTCTGTTCCTTGCGTATATATCATCATATGAAATACAAGTCATATGAAATACTTTTATGTTTTATGTGCTTTTTGTTTGAACCAAAGTCTCACCCTTACGAACATTAACCAAGGTTTGACTACAAATAGAACAAAAAACACTTTTACTACAATAAAACCATGGTTAATTTTCTTAAGGGCATTTAATATTTACGGTCAAAGTATACTTTGATTTACATGTTTTTCTTGCTGCATTTATTACACTATTTAGTTTTCCCACTAGGTGGCCTGGCTTATTGTTTCACAGTCAAATAAGAAACTACTTTTTGTTTTGCTCTAGCACAGATACTAAACAAGAAAGAAACTTCCCCTGTGTGCATGTGTTTACTGCCTGTGTTTCCACAAAAAAAAAATTTGGCTGCACATGCGTTTGTGTACTTTATGCTTTACCTTACTGTATGGAAAACAACTGCTTTGACGTTCAACACAATATATCCTTTTTTCTGCTCCACATAACAATGACAGCCATCTTGTTTGTGAAGTTTTAACGACATGAGGTGAGTAAACAATAATAAATATTTACATTTCTTGGGGAACTATTCCTTTAAGAAAGTGAATACGTAGGCTACAAAAAACGTGTGATAGTAAAGGACACAGGTATGTGGCACTATGGTGAAGTGAACTGCTTCTGCAGTCTCGCTCTCAGGCCGCAGACGTTTAGACTGTGGGTCCGAATGGGGGCTTTGAACCCGGCAGTGTTGCAGCTTATCAGAGGACAACGGTATATCGCCCCTGTTGTACAGTGGTGTTGTTTTTGTGCTTGGTCTGGGTGCAATGATAGAAAGATTGTCGGGAGGATGAGCCCTGAATGTGGGCATACATGTACACACACACACATTCATACAAGCTCTGCAGGATCTAGTCATACACGCGCACACATGCATACACTGTATATTCAAATATATATTCTGCTTCACATATGAATTAATACTTACTTATATTAAATACTTTAAATATGTGCATATAATCTATATAGTCTACAAGAGAAAAAAACAGCAGGTGCGACACAAATGACAATAACCAACAATAACAGTAACAGTTATTCACTGTTGGATGTTAAAACAAAATTGATTTAAAGAGACAGTTCATCCAAAAAAAAAAAAAACTATGGTGTTTTTTTATCTTTTTCTTAGGTTTTGTCATTATATAATAAGGTATACATAAAGAATATTTAATATTATCTCTATTTTGTGTTCAACATAAAAAACAACATACAGGTTTGGAATAAAATTAGAATATTAATTTGTGGGTGAACTGTTCCTTTAAACCGCACACACAAGTTTGGTTGGGGAGGAGCCAACAATGTTAAGATTGATCTGCAGAAAGTGGCTAGTTTTGCCAAAACAACTCACTCAAGACAGACTGTTGCAAAACGGCACGGACGAAAACACGTATACAGTTACTGTTCACGTGACAGGACTAGAGGTCTACGCACAAGACACTGGCCCATTAAAAATCCATGTCATAGTCGCCTCCCCCCACAAATCTCTACGTGTGTTAGACTTGAAGCGGTGCTGCGCAGAATGATCAGTGTGTATGACATCACAGTACCGCGAGAGCGATAAGAGAGCAAACAGATCCTTATGCTTTCGAATAGCTCTTGAGGTATTTGATGTCACACACTGATCATTCTGTGCAGCGATACTTCAAGTCGAACACACCTTTCTGTCTCCTCTCTATCCTCTCATAGCCATGGTCTGGAATCAGCTTCATCATCATCAGCATCCGCAGCATCAGTGAAGTCGTTCAGCCACAGCTATGTGTTCAACAGCACTGAGAAGAAATAAAGCCGATATTACATAATACAGCAAGAAATCTGCATTTTTGGTCAGTTCTGATTCCATAATCACACTTTCGTAAGGAAATTCACTGTACCTGGACTGTTTCAGTTCTCTGCTTTAGGAGTCTCATTGGCTTTATGAGAAATAAAAATAAAAGAGCAGTTAAAAATGTTCTTAAAAATCACCAATGTGTATTACAAGAGATAGTAGTTAATCTGCATCATTCATTCATATATAAATGCATCATTCATGCATTAATTCACCCTTGGAGGCCACAAGGTTCTCTGCTTGAGCTTCTTCATCTCCTGGAGCACTGAGAAAATATATAGTACAAATAAAATTATAATTGATGGTTATAAACCCATGCAACACATGACAGAGAATCAGAGAGACTGTATAGGACTAACCTGGGCTTCTGGTTGATACTGCAGCGGCACCTGCGGCCTGTGCACACAAGCAAAACGATTAAGATCAAACGGATGAATGTCAAATCATACAAACGAACTGCCGGGTTTTATTTTGTGATAATAATAAGGGATAATAATCCCTTACATATGTTATTATTGTAACCAGAATGAACTGTTGATAGCAAGCATGTTTTCATTTATATCTTTCTCACTGAATGTGACATATATTCATGCATTTGTATTTCATAATAAAACTTCATCTCATGCTCAGTTGAATACAAGCTGTTTAATTGTTATCTATTGTGCAGCAGCTCAGTTTAGCTATTGTGCTCTGATCTCTTTTGTTTTCCACTCATTTCTGCACGATTTAGCTTCTAAATGAAGATGATGAATTGTAAATAATACATAAAGATGTTTCTTACTGAGAATAAGGATCACTCCCAGAGCAAACAGCACCACAGCTAACACCAAACCCCCGATCCTCAAACTCTCATAGTCTGGTTGAGAAATAAAGGATTTGAATTGAGTTTTCTTTGAAGAAAGACTCAAGCTTATGTGCAAAACACACACACACACACACACACACACACACACACGTGTCACAGTCATCTGCTGGAGTGCCCTTAACAGCCATTAGCGGGCACTCTTTTGGACTTTGTGTTGTTTTAACTGGACTGCATTTCCCATGGTTCCCCTCACTCTGCTCCCATCATTCCCTGCATCATCATTGTTTCATTGGTTTCAGCTGTTGTGTTAGTTTGACGCTCATGTTGGTGTGTATATATGTTTGTGGTTTTGTGTCATTCAGGGCTTAAGTCTTGCTTTTGCTGTTACGTGTTCATGCCACAGATATGTTTGTGCTTTTGCCTTGTTTTTCCTGTTTTGAATTATTGTTTGGATCATTAAAAGCTGCACCTGGATCACTTTGTTTCTCGAGTCAACCCCATGACGGATAGATTCCGACTGAGTTTGGTCATTGTGTCTACATTTAGAACAGTACTACATGGCTAAGGTTATGTTTTTTCATATAATGTTATTATAGATAATGCAGTTTCTTTTAAATCCTCCTGAGGGGTTTATGGGTGGGGGAGGTTATGTACGGTTTTAATTCCGACTTGGATTCATGTAATTCATTGGGGTTAAACGTGGGGATAAGGAAAAAAAATGCAGACTACATTATTTTCAATGTATTTCTCTGTGTATTAAATTTGTGTATGTAACAATAAAACATGTGAAAAAGAAACATATGGAATATTCTATGTAGACCGAAATGGCAAGTAACTTTTTTCCAAAGAAAAACCTTGGATAAATTTGGGGTTAAGGTACCTTGCTCAATTGTAACTAACTACGGAGTTCCCACCATTCATGGGTGTTAAGCTGAATTTTGTTTCTGTCAAACATAGCACCAGCTTGCAGGCCCAAGAGCTATTCTCTGGACTCAAACTCCAAATGAATCTGTCTACAGATTGCAGGTTTTTGCTTCTAGCAAACTTGAGGCATGATGTTGTATTTGTGGCCTGGCTTGCCTCTAGCCACTCTCCAAAAGAGCCCAAACCTGTGTAGTGCTGAAGTGGTTGTTAATGTCTGGGCAGCCAAATACCTCTGGAGCTCTGTCTGTTAGAAACTGGCCTTTTGGTTTCTTCCCTGACAAGTGCCCATCTGGGTTGAACAGCTTGATGTACAGTAACTGCAATTGTAGTACTTTTCTATTCTTTCTCTTCTTTATAGTGTCAAGTTTCTAAGGAATGTGAAGACAGCGTGTCTGATGTGATCTTTTTTACATGTGAGGCTTTATTTACACCTGGATTGATCCTCGTTTAACCACATATCTGACAGGTCCTTCAATACGCACCTTCAATATGCATAAAGACATATTAGTATTTACACTTCAAATGTGGTGTGGTCGCATGCTGCAAATGTGGTTTGAGAGGATACAAAACGTTTTGGAACCCATTTTGACCTGTATTTTTCATCGACTACCATATAATTAGTCAAGTCACTCAGGACTATTCACAAATGTTCAGATATTAAATAGGGTCTGGAGATTATCAAAATACTGTCAAATATATATATTTTTTTCTAATTTAGATCTAATTTTGATATACTGCACCAGAGTGTAATTGCATTCTGAAGGCACATATTAATATGACTATGAAGTGTGACTATACAGGTAACTGAAGCCAAGATACCAATCATATGGCACTGTCTATGGGTAGCTGCTGTATAAGTATGTTCCTTATAAAGTGACATAATCCTTGTTATGCAAGTAAATATTAACCTTTGTAAGTATTAATTCTTACCGTATACAAATGGTTCCAATCCCTTTTCTTTTCCATCTGATTGAAAACAATAAGAAATTACACATGAAGCCATTTGCTTACTATACATATATATAGTAAAACAGTAATATGTAATGATGTGGTAAATTAAATAAAGCATAACTTGCCTTGGACAGCAGATTCAGACAAATCTAAGACAGAAGATCCATACAGAAGCAAAAACCATTATGAGAAAAGAGAAAAACAGAGGAATCATTAGTATTATGGATTGTTATATTCACAAGAACATCCAATAACACAGTGCCTTATTATGTTATTTGTTTGTATTGTGTGTTTTTGCTTGTTGAGAGAGATCACAGAGCCCTAAGCTAGATGCAATATTGGCAGGCATATGACATTGCCTAATGAATGTGTGATCCTATTCAGGCATAATAAAGGGGTTTTTGACAGGTTCAATACAATTTGTTATATATCAAACTCTAAGAATCCATTAGACTAAATCGATGCCTGTGAGAGGGAAAACTCATAATGATTAACATCGTACTGATTTATATTCACTATAGTGCTAAAATTAGTTTAAAAATGATTTTCAAGCGGTCTAGGATTGGATTTTTTGCTTTTAAAATTGTCTTAACTTACGCCATATTCAATAGAGTTGATTGTATAGACTAGAATCACTTTCAAACTGTAATGAGCATTTAAGGAGTTAACAGTCTTAAATACAAGCTTGGCAGTTTATTAAATGAATGAAATCATCTATTCACAAATCTCTTAATATGACATTTGGCAGTGGATAATTTGACAGGTGGTCTCTCTCTCTTATCTCTTCTCAGCTGAAGGTATTTATAGCTTTATTGCTCTGTTGATCATTTGACATTGAGAAATTAAATTACATATTTCCACTTTTTACTCATCCTCACACAAGAGGTGACAGGCAGAGAGCAAGGACAGAGTGACTTTGTGAAACACGAAAACAGGCAATGAAATCAGACAGAAAGACTGAATGTACAGTAGAATGAACAAAGCATGACAGACTCTTGAAAGAAGAATGGTAACAACATGACAAAAAAGGTTGAATGGAAATAACATAGATACATCATAAGGAAGGAAGGAAGAAATAGCGAAGGGAAGAAAAGGACAGAGAAGTATGGAAGGAAGGAAGGAAGGGAGGAAGGGGAAAATGACAGTGAAGGTAGGATGGATGAATGGAAGAATGAAGGGAATAAAAGGAAAGTGAAGAATACATGGAAGGAAGGAAGAATGAAAAAAATGACAGTGATGATGGATGGATGGATGGCTGGAAGGAATGAAGATAATACAATTATATTGAAGGAAGGAAGGATGGATGGATAGATTGAAGAAAGAATTAAGGGAATAAAATTACAATGAAGGAAGAAAGTGATGGAAGGAAGGATGGATGGATAGAGGGAAGAAAATAATGAAGGAAAGAAAGGAAATTGAAGGAATAATAGCTGGATGGATGGATGAATGGATGATCGATGGAAGGAAGTGAAGAAAAGGACAGTGAAGGAAGGGATGAAGGATGAAGGTAAGGGAATGGAAGGAAGGAAGGAAGGGAGGGATGAAAAGGACAGTGAAGAATGGATGGACGTATGGATAGGTGGGTGGATGGATGAATGGAAGGAAGGACGAATAAAGGGAAAACAAGGACAGTGTAGGAATGATGAATGGATGTATGGATGGATAGATGGGTGGATTGATTGATGGAGGGCAAGAAGGAAAGGATGAATTAAGGAAGGAAAAACACATTTATTGAACAATGGTAAAAATGACTGAAAAAGTCATAAAGCCATTGCTTGTGAGAACATAACTGGCACCTATGATTCCATAAATAACCTTTATTTTAGAAGCTTTATTTTTAACAATGTATGGTTTATTTACCAGAAAAGTCAATCTGTTAATTTTATGGTAATTTACAAAGTTTGGAATGATGAAAATAAGAAAAATGAAGACACACTGAAAGGAAGGAATGGGGGAAAAAGGGAGGGATTATGGAAGGAATATTGTGGTTGCACTGTGAAACACCCACTGCCATTAATGACTACAGACCTGTGGCTCTAACGTCTGTGGTTATTAAATCATTTGAAAGACTTGAAAAGGCTTATCTGAAGGCCTCCACTGGACCCTTACTGGACTCCCTGTAGTTTTCCTACAGAGCAAACAGGTCTGGGAATGATGCAGTCAACATGGAACTGCACTTCATCCTGCAGCATCTGGACAGACCAGGGACTTTTTGTGAGGACCCTGTTTGTAGACTTCAACTCCGATCACCAGCTTCCTGACAGACAGGCAGCAGGCAGTGAGGCTGGGAAAATTCTCATCCAGCACCCGTATGATCAGCACTGGAGCTCCTCAGGGCTGTGTTATCTCTCAACTGCTCTTCTCCCTGTACACAAATGACTTCACATCTAAAGACCCCTCCATAAAGCTCCTGAAGTTTGCAGACGACACCACACTGATCGGCCTCATTCAGGACGATGACGAGTCTGGTTAAGGAGCTGGCTGTCTGGTGCAGTCTTAACAACCTGGAGCTTAACACACTCAAAACAGTGGATATGATCGAGGACTTCAGGAGAAACCTTCCCGCTCTCCCCTCACTCACCATCATGAACAGCACTGTGACTGCAGTGGAATCATTCAGATTCCTGGGCATCACAATTTCTCAGGACCTGAAGTGGGACAATCACATTGAGTCCATGGTGGAAAAGGCCCAACAGAGGCTGTACAACCAAATCTGACCTCAGAAGACAACGGAGCAGTGGCGGACTGGCCATCTGGAGCACCGGGAGTTTTCCCAGTGGGCCGCTGTACAATGTGGGCCAGCCCTTTGTGTAATATATATATATATAAAAAGGATTGTAGTAAATGTACATATATCCTTTCATTGACCCCGACGAATGGCCCGCGCGGCCCACTTCATTAAAAAAATTCAAATTAATTTAGTGTACTCTGGCTCAGTGCAGCCACGGCTCAAAAGCGCTCGTCAATGTCAAAATGTTTGAAAGCCAAACAAAGTGTAGAAGGCGGGATTCAGCGTTCACACGCTGAGCTGCGCTCGACTTGAATGAGAGCTGAGGTAAGATATAAGCAGCTAAACATGACGAGACATTTCAGCAATATTTGCCAACCGTTTAGTTAAACGACAGACATTAATTTTCAGGAATGCAAACTACTACTGACCTTTTCAAATTTCTCAGATTTTTATGCCGTTATTGTAATCGTCACAATGCAGGCTACTGCAGTTTTCAGCAGACATGAGATAAGAGTTAATGTAAATCTGCTTTTTTCCTTGATTTCACGTGTCTTAGAAAATGTTTAAGAAATTATAAAATCATTCTCAATCTTACTGTAGAACATTGTAAATCTGAAGACTTTTGCTTTCGAGTTCTGTGTATGGGGAAGTGATTTATATTATAGGCTCAATAAAAATATAATTTGCTTATTAATTCACATGCATTAGCCTATTTTATATGCACACTGGTGGTTAAAAGTTTGAAATAATTAAGACTTTTATATTTATTTATTTGAAAGAAGATTGAATTTATTTGATAAAAAATACAGTAAAACACTAGCCTAATATTATGAAATATTACACTTAAAATAGTGGTTTTCTATTTAGGATGTTTTAAAATGTAATTTATTTCCGTGATCAAAGCTGAATTTTCAGCATCATTACTCCAGTCTTCAGTGTCCCTTCAGAAATCATTCTCATGCTGCCTAATTTGCTGCTTAATCATCAGTTATTATTTGTGATCAATTATTAACAATGGTTTTATTATTGGTATAATGGTTCTCAGTTAAATAATAGCATTTATTTGAAATATAAGTACTTTGTAATAAGTGTACATATCTTTACTGTCACAAATCAATTTAATCAATACATTTGGTGAGGTACCCTTGAGCAAGGCCCAAAACCCCCAGCTTATCCACACCTCGCTTCGCTTCACTTCATAATCTTTGATTTTTAATGCAACATTGTAGAAGAAAAATATAATTTATCGTTTTTAATCTTACCCAAGACTCAATGGTATCACATTTTCCACAACAAATATGAAGCAGCACAACAGTTTCAACATTCAGAATAATCAGAAATGTTTCTTGAGCAGCAAATCAGCATTTCAGAATGATTTCTGAAGGATCATGTGACACTGAAGACTGGAGTGATGATGCTGAAAATTAATCTGCGGATCACAGCAATCAATTATATTTTATAATATATTCACATAGAAGACAGCTATTTAAAATTGTAACATTGTATATTTCACAGTACTGTTTACTGTATTTTTCATCATCAAAATAATTAGTATACTCCATTCCACAATTGGAGCTCTATTCCTTAAAATGATAGATGTCAAGCTCTTGCAAAAGGACAAATACTGTATATGACCAATAGAAAGGCACCATAGTCCGCATTCTGCACTATTCAAGTCTTCTAGACGAGACCAGAGCATTGTGACATATGGACTGATACTATAGGTATTTAACTTTAGTGATATTAAACTGTCCCTCGTAAAAAAATCTTAAAAAATATTTACTATTTGCCATATACACCAGAAAAGACTAATTATAATGTCAATAATATGCCACACATTTATGGTGTGGTGCGGTGTGTTGCGGACCGGGGCCACTTTTTGGCCCAAGTCCGCCCCTGCCACGGAGGGTAGTCCAGACTGCTGAGCGAATCATTGGTACAACCCTCCCCAGTCTCCAAGAACTGTACTCGTCCAGAGTGAGCAAAATGGCTGGCAAAATCACTCTGGACCCCTCACATCCAGCACACTCCCTCTTTGAACTGTTACCGTCTGGTCGACGCCACAGAGCTCTGAGTACCAGAACGACCAGACACAGAAACAGTTTCCCCCAAGGAATCCATCCCATGAACACTTGACATTAAACGTGGAACACACAACACTATTATACAATTATGTATTCACCACACATACTTTTTTTTTCTTCAAATTTGCATATCAGACCTCACACATAACTGTCTGTATTGTATATTGTGTTTTTGCCATTTTGTACATTACCTATTTGTACATTTGTATATTGTTATTTTGTTGTCTGTGTCCTGTCCTGTTGCTGTCATTCTGTTGCACTTTGGAGCTTCTGTCACTATAACAAATTCCTCATATGTGTTTTCTGATTCTGATAACCAGATAAAAAACTGGTCTGACAGTCCGCAGTGCTTTTAGCGGTGGTTGAAGGCATTTGTTGACAAAGCTGAAATATAGATTGTTTTTCACAATTGTATAGAGTGTGTGTGTGTGTGTGTGTGTGTGTGTGTGTGTGTGTGTGTGAGAGAGAGAGAGAGAGAGAGAGTGGTAGTTTCAAGTGGCCTTATTTTGGATAGGGTGGAGTCTCTCAGAGGACTGGGGATGATGGGAGTGTTATTTAAATGAATGCTCTCATTTCACAAATGAAGTCTTTTTTTGGCAAAAGCAATTCACAGATATGTAACAGCACATATACATCACAAACACAGAACTTTAGATGAGTCTATTAAAGAACTATAGAGAGCACACACACACAGATACATACACATGATCCCAGATTAGAGAGGTCACTGATCAAAATCTCAGTTAAGAACTCTAGGATGGCGCTAATGTGTGATGTCATGGCTTTTCCCCAAGCTTTTCCATTTTTTTTTCAATCCCAGCAGACACAGAGACCTGGCGTGAAATGGAGGGGGCACTTACCCGCCACATAGACTAGGAGGGAAAAAAGGAAGACCAGAATAGTTTCCATGGCAACTGCAATGGGGAGAGAGAGAAAGAGAGTGAGAAAGAGATAGTAAATAGAGTGAAAACCGGTGTTAGTGGTTACATGCTTACCACGTACAGAAAGACTAGAAAGTTCTCACTAGCTCACATTATTTATAATTACGATTATGCTCTGTACTTGACTGGCATGTTATCATTGTACCTATTAAATACTGAAAGAACACGGTCGGAAAGCCTGACAAATATAATTTAGTTTAGTTTCTTTTTTAGGTTTTAGGTGAATTAAGACTCCTTGTAGACTCATAAATCACAATCTAGAGTGTATGTTTTTTTTTTTTTATCTGTTCCCTGCTTTTTTTCTGCCATTTTATGAAATGTCTGGGTTAAAGTTGTCATGCAATAGCCATGATTGGCTGGTATGTCCAAAATACTTATCACATTTTGCGAAATTATTTCACAATACAAACACAGACACTGTCATTGAAAAGTTTGGGATCTGTATGCATGTATGAATTCATTTATTGATTTATTGTTTGATTGATTTCAAGTCACTTATGCTCACCAAATTTGCACCAATCAACAATACAGTAAAACAGTATTATTGTGTAATATTATAACAATTAAAAAAAAACGGATGTCTGGTTTAATATATTAAAAATACTTTTTAACATTAATTTGTAATTTATTTCTGTCATGCAAAGCTCAATTTTAGCAGCCATTATTTCAGACTTCAGTGTAATATGATTAGTCAGAAAAAAATGTATATGCTGATTTGCTGCTCAAGAAACATTTCTTATTATACATGTTAAATACAGTTCTGTCATGACAACTCTCGGAGGGATAGGTATGTAATGTACATGAAAATGTTAATGTATTTGGTCTTGGTGGAATAGATCTGCTACGCTGCTGCTGCGGCAGAGCAAGTACCGAGATTTGCTACTGCCAATAAATACGCAACATGCTGCTGCAAGCATGTACGAAATACTGCTGCTGCAAATATAACATACATTAAATAATCCCCCCCCCAGCATACATGCACTAGCCATATATTTGAATATTGATCAGCGAGCTCATTGGCCACCAAAACAGGAGAGAACCAATCAGCTGTGCCATGTGATAATTATGTAATTAGGTCAGACCTATTGACTGCGCCATCTAGTTTCATGCCATAACTCTGTATTTGTGCTGATTGTGTTTTTTTTCAGGATAACTTGATCATAATAATAATAATAATAATAATAATAATAAACTATTACTACTAATATTATTATTATTATTATTATTATTATTATTTTATACTTAAACCTTTAAGTTATTTGTGGTATAGTAATTTGAATGTGTGAGCAAAACAAAGTCAGTGACATGACATAATCTTTATCAAATGATAAAGGGTCCTAATTTAAACTCACTGTTGCAGGTGTTATCAGTGTTATATGTCACATTACTAACTACTTTTAATCATTCATCCTGTCACCGATCCTGTGATCCCACAAATTAATATATTCTTCATATCGATATATAATTTGTTATTAAACCTTCAACAGTGATCCCATTAATATTTTACATAATGTTTACACATGCAGTTATATATTTTGGATAGACAATTAATTGTACTTTATAAACTTGCTCTAAAATGCAAAATATAAAGGCTTTTAGTTTAAAGACAAAGCCTATATTTATATTAACAAAATTAATCCCATTTATTATTAATAAAATCAATCTATTAATTACTTCAATTCAATATTTTCAAACATCAAATAAACTGTAAGCATTTGTGCATCTCTAAAGTTGTTCATAATAACATTTTTTAATTTTTACCTTATTTTAATATGTTTATATAGTACAGCTCGGAATCTGTAAACACATGCAAAATTCTATATCTACAATTCACACACAGATTTCCCTGCAAAATGAGCTGTCTTTGTCAGGGTTCTGTTATGTGTGTCATCTGCTCCTGCCTCCTGTGTCCATATTTGGTTTGTTTCCTGTCCTTGTTTCATGTCATTATGAGTTAACTATGTTCCAGCTGTGTTTGTCTCGTTATCTATGATTTACCTGTGTATATTAGTTCATGCCTGTTGAGTTTGATGTTGTTTGGTCTACTTGTTATTCCCGGTGTTTCCTGTCTGTGAGTCCTGCCTTGTCCTGTCATGTCCTGCCTTGATGTCCTTATTAAATATTATCATTTGAGTTTATATCCTCGTCTGCGTGTCCCTGTTCCTCCCTCGTGTGTGCACCGTGACAGTCTTACTGTGTCTAGTTACTTTATGTTAGTGAGTGCTGTACCAACATTTGTTATAGAAGGACAAAGTCGTTTGTTCTGTGTCATGGGCGGGATATTGCTGGATTTTGCCAGCAGTCCCACAGTCCCTACGACAGCTTTCAGGGACCCGGTCAGAGCGGTGTCATTTACTAGAACATTAAGCATTGGAGAGCCATCGGCAATAAAATGAAACGGGGTAGAGCAGATTAACTGCCCTTGACCACAGGAAGGGCATTTATTTGTCTTCTCTGAGTGTTTCAAGAAATGGATTGTCACATGAACAATATGTTCGGTTACACTTTATTTTGAGAGTCCACTTTAGACATTCTACTAACTATAAGTAACTTTGTAACTACATATCAACCAATTCTCATTCATTTGCAACTACATGTCTACTAACTCTCAGAGTTTTTGGGTAGGTTTTGGGTTTGTAGAATAAGTTTCTCACAGTCAGCATGCTGTCTGTTGTGGACCTATCAAAATAAAATGTTAGAAGTTATTAAGCAGACAGTCTACTAATACTCTACTGACTGCTGGTTAACATGTAGTTGCAAAGTTACTCACTGTTAGTAGAATGTCTAAAGTGGACTATCGAAATAGTGTTACCATATTTTCAAATGGACAATTGTTTTACCAAATCACAACACAGTCATTGAGCTGCTCAGCTTCCAAACTTATAAAAATC
Organism: Ptychobarbus kaznakovi; assembly: GCA_027422405.1. Lineage (NCBI taxonomy): Eukaryota > Metazoa > Chordata > Actinopteri > Cypriniformes > Cyprinidae > Ptychobarbus > Ptychobarbus kaznakovi. The sequence continues at coordinate 7,664,970 of CM049813.1, forward strand.
CATTTAAATCCTAGCCATCACTCCAGCATGTGAAAATCCTATTTAATAATTTTTTAACCTCTTTAAGTCATTATGACAGGTTATGGATATTTGTTCACCCACATGGGTGTCTTCACACACAAGAATAAATATTGTTTTTAAACAAAAAATACCAAACAACCCTACTGCTTCTTAAACCCTTAGAACCGACCCTGCCATCGCCATCCTGCTGTTAAGTAGGACACCATCATCTCAAAATGGTGTCATTCTCAACCTGTAAAGGGAACCGGGTCATTCTGAGAAAATTTTGTTCCCAGGACAAAATTATGAAATTAACATGATGCTGCTAATTCACACTATATTTATTTAACTCAATTTAGTGTGTAATGCAACACATATGGCCATAATACAATACAGTTAAATTAACAAGTATGCAAATAAATATATATTTAAACCCAAGGAACGTTCCAATTTGTGTTTTTGACATTACTTCACTCCTACTGCTACGCCACAAATTCAGAATCTGTCACTAGTCTGCTATGATACTAGACCCAATTAATGGTTAAATAAACGACAGCTTGTGCTGACAAATTATTGCAGTAACAAAGAGCCAGTGCAATTGTGTCATATTGCTTTTAAATAAACAGACCAATAAACAAGAAGCTAATATTACACAACTTCCATTTTACACACAGTAACTTTAGATATTTTTATCCGCCAGTGAAAATAGTTCTAAACATAGACAAAGCAGAGTCATTTCAACACAGAGTAACATGCAGTTATGGTTTGCCCATTGAATCATTTGCAGTAATTCAGTTCGATCTGAATTAAATGACTCAATGACTCACAAAGACAATTACTTACCACCACCTATTGGTGTAACAATTTAACCTGTATAAACAGTCAGTAAAATCTAAAAAAATAATGAACAGACTATGGAAGCTTGTTTCCGCCACTGAATAAAAAATAAAATAAAATATCAAATGAGGTAATTGCGCTTTTTATCGAATTTGTATCATCATATAAACTCGTAATTCTGGCTTGTTTTCTCAGAATTGTGAGATATAAACTCACAATTGCGAGTTATGAAATCATAATTGTGAGATATAAAATCAGAATTGCGGGATATAAATTAAATTGTGAGAAATAAAGTCAGAATTGTGGGATGTAAACTTAATTCAGACTTTTTTTCTCGTAATTGTGACTTTATATCTCAGAATTGCGAGTTTATATCATGCAATTGAGAGATGTAAACTCACAATTATGTGAAAAAAGTCAGAATTGTGAGATAAAAAGTCACAATTAGAATTTTTATTTTTTTACTTAGTGGCAGAAACGGGCTTCCATAACAGACTGACAGTTTGTCTAGAATGAGAAAACACAACACGGACAAGCAAAACACTTTTGTGTCCTTGTTTATACAGATTTCTTTTTTAGAGAAAAACACTAAATTGAGTCTTTGTTCCTGTTCTATTCAACTCTATTATCCTGTGACATTTCCACTCTAAAATACATATTTGACCTTTCTGACATCATATTTGAGGAAGTGGCATCTCTTTATCAGTATTACATTTCGTCTGCAATTACACTGACCTTGAGAAATGCAATACTTGAACTTCATACATACTGCAGACAAAACAGTGGGCCTTCAGGTCTGGTAATGTAGAACTGTATAGTATAGCTAGATCCAACCTAAAGAGGAGCATCAAAGAGGCAAAAGCAGCTTACAGGCAGAAAGTTGAAGGCCACTTCAGTAATGGGGACCCTCAAAGAGTTTGGCAGGGTATCCGACATCTCACCAATTATAAAAGGAGCACAAGCCCAGACATCAGCAGCACCAGCAACTCACTGGTGGAGGAACTAAATCACTTCTTTGCCCGCTTCGATGTTAGCACGGTTGAGACCGAGTCTATGCTGTTACCATCCACTGACAGCCTGGCACCTTTTGTGAGTACAGCAGAGGTCAGAAAAGTGCTCCGTAGTGTCAATCCTAGAAAGGCGGCCGGTCCAGACGGCATTCCAGGTAGGGCGCCCAGAGATTGCACAGATCAGTTGGCAGAGGTTTTGTGTAACTTCTTCAACCTCTCCTTGTCAACATGCACTGTCCCCAACTGTCTCAAGTATGCCACCATTTTGCCCGTCCCCAAGAAAAAAGCTATCAGCAGTCTTAATGATTACAGACCTGTGGCTCTCACTTCCACTGTGATGAAGTGTTTTGAGAGGCTAGTACTCAGACACATTAAATCATCACTTCCTTCCACCCTGGATCAACATCAGTATGCACATAGAGATAACAGGTCAACTGATGATGCCATCAACACAGCTCTCTACACTGCGCTGAATCATCTGGAGCACCCGGGAACATTTGTAAGGATGCTGTGGACTTTAGTTCCGCATTTAACACTATTATTCCCAGCAGAATGGTCACCAAACTGCTTTACCTTGGTGTCAGTGATTACTTATGTTTCTGGGTAAAGTATTTTCTAACAAACCGCATCACTTGGGCCATCACTCGACCACTCTGACTCTCAGCACTGGCGCTCCACAAGGCTGCATGCTGAGTCCTCTGTTGTACTCACTATACACCCACGACTGCACACCAACCCACAGCACAAACACAATCATTCAATTTGCAGATGACACCACTGTGGTGGGGTTAATATCAAATGGTGACGAGTCTGCCTACAGGGAGGTGGCTGAACTCTCAGAGTGGTGCATCAGCAACAACCTGTCACTCAACACCTCCAAGACAAAGGAGCTCATCATCAATTTCCGGAAACTGAAAGAGGAACCACCCCTTCTATACATCGGAGGAGGAATGGTGGAGAGGGTGTCATCTGCACTGTCATCTGTACACCTGTTTACATTTGCACTGTTTACTCTTCTGTATCATTGTTTACATGTTATTAAATGTACACGTTGTATGTATGTGTGTACTTTCAATGTGAGAACAAAACATTTTGTTTTACATCTGTACAATGACAATAAAAAAGCTATTCTATTCTATTATATTCTGTATTCTTTTCAACTATATCTAGAGACACGTGCCTCCGCAGTTACCTTATGTGTGATAATGTTAACACAGTGCAATACCTCCCTTATCTTGGTATTTTTAAGAGCGTCAGTCTTATTAGCATGTCACCAATTCTAGAGGCACTGCAGTCTGCTAATGGACAATACAAGACTCAATGAATTCACAAGGAGCATAAGTGTTTGTAATGAGCCGATAACAACAACAAAGTTGTTATTCTGTTCAACCAGTTCAGTGTCACCTGAAGATACAGTCTTGGGTCACTGATACTCAAACAAGGCAGCAGTATTACTAAAGGTTATTAAAAACAATATATAATTTGATGTAACAGGGTATTGTGGGTATATTGTAAACAACAGACATTGTCTGTCAGATCAGCTTGACTCCTCTCCTCCCAACGGCAAGTAGTCCCTTAAAGCCATGAGCAGAAACCATCCACACTTGTGTTTCAATATCCATCGCAGCAAAGAGTGCCCACCCATAAAAATCATGCCAAGTGAATTTTATCGATGGCACTGATTATAAGGAGAGATATTCGTATGGATAGAGTTAGGATTATTATTTGTTATTTTTTTTACAGGAATACATTTGGACAAATCACTGGTACCTTATTGTCAGGTACTCCCCCCTCCCGGAAGGCGCGACCTGCGCCATAACAGTTCCACCGGGGAGGGGGGGGGGGGGGTACTCTGGAGTAGAGGTCGACCGATAGTGGATTTTACCGATACCGATAGCTAGGTTGGACCACACTGGCCGATACCGATTAATCAACCGATAGTTTTTAAATGGATACTGAAATAAAACTAGAGCTTTGCTATTTAAAAAATATAAGCAGTAACAGTACTGAACCATACTTTGCAAATTAATAAAAAATATTAATATTATTTATTATATTGATCATTAAAGTTATTTCATAGTTTGCTAATTTTAAAAGAAAAAAACTTTAAAATTAAAAAATGTAGCCTGCTAATAGCGAATGTTGAAATTAACACTCTAACAAGAAACAATACTTCTACAGTTTTAATTAATGCTACGAATGGACTCTTATTGTTAAGTATTACCATTTAATTTCAACAGTCATGCTTAAAGATTGCCATCTTTAAATATCTACACACGGCCATACCATTAAAATTACATACATTTGGATATTGTTTGTGTACTCACACACTTTATTTGCTTCTATTTTAACACTTGATAATTATCTAATAATTAAGAAAAAGTTAGTCACACAAAGGCAAAAAATAGGGAAAAGTGCAGCGCTGTGTCTAGGAGAACTCCGAGGTATCTCTCTCTCTCACACACACACACACACACACACACACACACACACACACACACACACACACACACACACACACACACACACACACACACACACACACACACACAAAACGCTTTGCGTTCAATTCAAGTGGCGGTCTAAAACAGTTTATTTGATCACCAAACGGACAGAAGTTTGTTTCTAGAATGAACAATGTGGCATTAAACAGTTTGAATTTCGGTTTAAAAAACAGCAAGTGGAAAGAGAAAGAGCGATCTATTACAGCTCTCTATATGAAGCATACAGACTTTATTAGAGCCACAGAAAGACAAACGTTTTGCAAAAAAATGCACAATACATAATTTATAGCCTAGAGTGAAGTCATTATGTACATTTACAATGATTTAGGACAAGTATAATGTAATTTAATAGAAAACTATGTGAGTGGCGCTCTGTTCCGCCGCAGGATTTTCTGTCGGCTGTATTTTATTGGCATTTGAAGTTTCCCACTCAGTGCAGTGCGCAGTGTCACATGTCAAAATAAACAACACGTGCTGTCAGTATATTGTATAATGCCAGCGGACCCTTCTCAGCCACTCCAGCAATGGACGCAAAACAGAAAACTATCGGCATGGATTTTTACCGATAACCGATAGTTGCGGCAATCAACTATCGGTGCCGATTAATCGGCAAAACCGATTAATCGGTCTATCACTACTCTGGAGTACACACATGGACAGGATACAGAACAGGGGCCTCCAGAGCAGAACAGACAGGTCGGAGGCCATGGCAGGTGGTCTTCGTGGCTTTGGTCACGGCCCGGCCACCACAGCCGGAGTTATACTACTCCCCCAAAAAAATCCATGGGGCAGCTAGGGGGTATCAGGAGCCCTCCACAGCCCACAGGGCTAGACAAAACAGATCGGAATGAACTAATAATGACACTTAACGAGGACAGGAAACAAACCAGATGCGGACACAATCGGCGGGAACACGTGACACACACGACAGAGGACTGACACTTATTGACCTCAAATAATTTTCTGTGTGGATAGCAAATCAACAAGGAGTCTATGCTTGACTAAACAGATACCTGTTAATGGTCTCTATAAAAGTATTTACCAAAGTTGTTTACCAATGTCGATGATATTTTCTATTTTTTTTCTAATATTCAGAATAGTTTGAAATGGAGAAAAACACATTTTTAAAGTACACTCACTGGCCAATTTATTAAGTAAACCTGTTCAATTGCTTGGTAACACAAATTGCTAATCAGCCAAACGCCTGGCAGCTACTCAATGCATTTAGGCATCTAGATGTGGTTAAGATGACTTGCTGAAGTTCAAACCGAGCATCAGAAAGGGGAAGAAATGGGATTTAAGTGCCTTTGAACGTGGGATGGTTGTTGGTGCCAGACGGGCTGGACTGAATATTTCAAAAACTGCTGATCCACTGGGATTTTCACGCACAACCATTTCTAGGGTTTACAGAGAATGGCCCGAAAAAGAGAAAATATCCAGTGAGCGGGAGTTGTGTGGACAAAAATGCCTTGTTGATGTCAGAGGTCAGAGGAGAATGGGCAGACTAGTTAGAGATGATAGAAGGGCAACAGTAGCTCAAATAACCACTCGTTATAACTAAGATATGCAGAATTCCATCTCTGAATGCACAACACGTCGAACCCTGAAGCAGATAGGCTACAGCAGCAGAAGACCACACCGTGTGCCGCTCTTGTCAGCTAAGAACAGGAAACGGAGGCAACAATTCGCACAGGCTCACCAAAATTGGACAATAGAAGATTGGAAAAATGTTGCCAAGTCTGAAGAGTCTCGATTTCTGCTGCGACATTCAGATGGTAGGGTCAGAATTTGGCATAAAGAACATGAAAGCATAGATCCATCCTGCCTTCTCTCAACGGTTCAGGCTGGTGGTGGTGGTGTAATGGTGTGTGGGATATATTATTTGCACACTTTGGGCTCCTTAGTACCAATTGAGCATTGTTTAAACGCCACAGCCTACCTGAGTAATTGTTGCTGACCATGTCCATCCCTTTATGACTACAGTCTACAAATCTTCTGATGGCTGCTTCCAGCAGGACAATGCACCATGTCACAAAGCTCAAATTATCTCAGACTGGTTTCTTGAACATGACAAGGAGTTCACTTTACTCAAATGGCCTCCACAGTCACCAGATCTCAATCCAATAGAGCAGCTTTGGGATGTTGTGGAAAGGGAGATTTGCATCATGTATGTCCAGCCAACAAATATGATAATTTCATGTCAATATAGACCAAAATCTATGAGGAATGTTTCCAACACCTTGTTGAATCTATGCCACAAAGAATTAAGGCAGTTCTGAAGGCAAAAGTGGGTCCAACCCGATACTAGCAAGTTGTACCTAATAAAGTGGCCAGGGAGTTTATTGTCGTTGCTATTTGTTTATTTTCAAATACGTGTTTGAAATCAACCCTTATAACCTCATTCACTATTCCCTACATTAGAGCACAAATAAAGTGAAAAAAGTGAGCAAATTCGGACACTGAGTGCGCCTGAGGGGCTGCCGCTTTTGCATAGTTTGTGCTTAATGTGTAATGGAAACTAGCATGTATAGAACTCATTCAAACTATTTAATAATCAATTAAGAATACATTTATACCCACATTGTAGAAGAATTTTGGAAACTAGATGGATGGATGATTCAGCTGCAGGCGCCATCTTTTGGCTAAATGTGGAAATTAATTTGGCACAACCCTCACAGTGCATCATGGGTATTCTGTAGCCGTTGAGTGTACATTAGTTATACACTCCTCACTGTGGTGAATTATGGGATTTAATGGGTGCACTCGACGTCCACTATGGTTTCAGACACCATCACTGGACAAACTGCTGTATCGTCAAATAATACCCTATTTAATGGCATATGGTGGGTAATTTCAGACACAAGTGGGAAAAATGATCCTTTTCGAAGCTTTAAATCAGTTGCTTTGCTAAATTATTCATTGTTTTGAAGAATGCAAAACATTGCGCACTGGTACTGCCTGCCGGTCAAAACTGTGTAAATGCAATGATAACTCCAACCATGTATAACAACAACTTTTACAAACTCGTCGCAAATGTTTTTTTTTTTTTTTTAAGTTGAGTCCATCAAATGTAATAAAAAAATTAAATACCATTACATTTAAAGTGTCTGTAAAATGTGTTCTTTTATCAGTTTTCAGAACTTGTTTTGTTTGTTCAATGAAGGGCCAATAAGAGACTGTTATCTACTAATTTTAATTAACTTAACTGTTTGTCTGTGCTGCTGAGAGGTTTTCGGTTGTAGATCCGTATAGCTTCACTTCTCTGTTTGAATATCTATCTTACCTTCACTCTCTGTTTTAAGTAGTAAATTATAACTTAATTCCCACCATATCTCTGATATTATCTATCAAACTATTCTGACTAATTTGATCGTTCACTTTTCATCTAAAACCGAGAGTGCATCTTGTTAGCATTTGTTAGCCGGTTAGCTTATTTTTTTGTTGCTCCGTTTCATTTCTCTCTCGCTCTGTTTTTTCACATCAAAAAACAGTGGTGAGTTAAGTCGGTATCATTCATCAATCACTGTGAGTAATGGCTTCTTCTCCTGCTATTGTTGTTTGCACTGTCTGCCACATGTACAGCTTATCTGTCTCTGTCAGCAGCGAGGGATTCACATGTGATAAATGGAGAGAAATATTTAGGCTGACAGAGAAGATTTTAGCACTAGAGACACGCTTCCAAACTTTAGTTAAGAGTAGTAAGAATGCGAGGGCTGTAGATACGACGTTGGATGCAACTAGCTCAGGGAGTCCTGTACATTGTTCGGTTCCGGCATTAGAGCCCATGCAGCAGGGCAATTGGGTGACTGTGAGGCGGCCTAGTCACGGGTCAAAACACTGCTCTTCCGTTCCGTTCCGATCAGAACATCAAACAGGTTCTCCCCACTCAGTGATGCACCCACTGAGAAACCTGATGAAAGTGCTCTAGTTATTGCCATTCTATTGTACGGAACGCGAAAATAGAGACACCAGCCACCATAGTCCATTGTTTACTGGGAGCCATAGCGCCTGACATCTAGGAAAATTAAAAAGTGCTGTCTAATGCTAAATGTAAATTCAGTAAGTTTTTATCCACATCAGCGCAAATGATGTTCGACTTCGCCAGTCGGAGATCACTTAAAAAAAATAATGTTAAATAGATGTGTGAACTTGCAAATATCAAATCATTATCTAGTCTTGTGTAAACTCCATAAAGCTAAAGCTGTAAATTCAACTCCTTGTTATAAGTATTGTAGAACCATCACTTCTACCACAAAAGAATGCTTTGTAAGTAATCTTCCTGATTTATCTCAATTCCTCAGCATGTCCAACAGCACAGAAAATCTTGATGATGTAACATAAACTATGGACTCTCTCTTTTCTAGCACTTTAGATACGGTTGCTCCTTTACGCTTAAGAAAGATTAAGGAAACGAGTCCAACACCTTGGTATAATGAGCACACTCGTGCCCTAAAGAGAGCAACCCGGAAAATGGAGCGCAGCTGGAGGAAAACAAAACTAGAGGTATTTCGTATGGCTTGGCGGGAAAGTATCCTATCCTACAGAAAAGCATTAAAAACTGCTAGATCTGATTACTTTTCGTCTCTTTTAGAAGAAGACAAGCCTAACCACAGGTATTTATTCAATACACTGGCAAAATTAACAAAAAATAAAGCATCGATAGGTGTTGACATTTCCCAACAGCACAGCAGCAATGACTTTATGAACTATTTTACTTCCAAAATCGATACTATTAGAGATCAAATTGTAATCATGCAGCTGTCAGCTACAGTATCACATAAAATAATGCAGTATAAATCCCCCGAGGAACAATTCAACTCCTTCTCTACTATAGGAGAGGAAGAATTGTATAAACTTGTTAAATCAGCTAAACCAACAACATGTATGTTAGACCCTATTCCATCTAAACTACTAAAATAGTTGCCTAAAGTCATAGATCCTTGCTTCCAGAAGTCATATTCCTTGTTATTAATGTGTCATTGTCAAAACCTTTAAATTGGCTGTTATTAAGCCTCTCCATTAAAAAAACACAACCTTGAAATGTTAGTTTACTACAGACCGATCTTGAATCTCCCTTTTCTGTCAATGATACTAGAAAAGGTAGTATCCTCACAATTATATTCCTTCTTAGAGAAAAATTATATATGTGAGGACTTCCAGTCAGGATTTAGACAATCTCATAGTACTGAGACTGCTTGCATTACAGTGACAAATGACCTGCTCTTATCATCCGATCGTGGTTGTATCTCTCTATTAGTGCTACTGGATCTTAGCGCTGCGTTCAACACTATCAATCACAACATTCTTTTGAATAGACTAGAAAAATTTGTTGGTATTAGTGGAAGTGCACTACCATGGTTCAAATCGCACTTATCTGAACACCATCACTTCGTAGCAGTGAATGAAGAGGTATCATATCGATCACAAGTGCAGTATGGAGTACCTCAAGGCTCAGTACTAGGGCCATTACTTTTCACACTTTACATGTTACCCTTGGGAAATATCATCAGGAAATACAGGGTTAGCTTTCACTGTTATGCTGATGATACTCAGCTCTATATTTCCTTGCGGCCCGGTGAAACACACCAAATTGAGAAACGTATGGAATGCATAGTTAATATGAAAAAGTGGATGACACGTCATTTCTTACTGCTAAATTCTAAAAAAAACAAAGGTGTTAAATATTGGACCTAAAACCCCAACAAGTAATAACCTAAATGTTAGATTATTGTAATGCTTTATTGGGTGGATGTTCTCCACGCTTAATAAACAAACTACAGATGGTTCAAAATGCAGCAGCTAGAGTCCTTACCAGAACCAGGAAGTATGACCACATTACATTCTGTCAACACTGCACTGACTCCCTATTAAACATGGTATAGATTTTAAAATATTGTTAATTACTTATAAAGCCCTGAATGGTTTAGCTCCTCAGTACTTGAGAGAGCTATTATCCCATTATAGTCCTCCACGTCCACTGCATTCTCAAAACTCTGGCCATTTGATAATACCTAGAATATCAAAATCAACTGCAGGCGGCAGATCCTTTTTCTATTTAGCGCCTAAACTCTGGAACAATCTACCCAACACTGTTCGGGAGGCAGACACATTCTGTCAGTTTAAATCTAGATTAAAGACCCATCTCTTTGACCTGGCGTACACATAGCACACTAATACACTTCAAATATTCAAATATAGGGGGCAGTCGTAGCTCTAATGGATAGAGCGTCAGACTTATAACCCGAGGTTGTGGGTTCGAATCTCGGCTCTGGCAGGAATTGTCCACGATTGAGGTGAGACCCTTGAGCAAGGCACTGAACCCCCGACTGCTCCCCGGGCGCCGCAGTGTCGGCTGCCCACTGCTCCAGGTGTGTGTGCACTTGGATGGGTTAAATGCAGAGAACACATTTCACTGCTGGTTATACTCTGTGTATGTGACAAATAAAGCTAATCTGAGCTTAATAATTATAGTTATTATTATAAATATTCAAATCCGCTAAAGGATTCTTAGGCTGCATTAATTAGTTCAAGAGCAATAACTACAAGTGAGTAGAAGCCAGTTTGTTAACTCATGGACGCCAGGAGATAAGACTCGTCTGGCTTTAATTATCAACCTCAGCAGACATATCGACAGAGTGCAATAGTTAGATGCACCAATTAATTTCTCCTTCCGAGTAAAAGCCTCCCCAGTTAGTCGCTGACCAGTGTAATTCACCCGTAAATTCAATCGAGACTATGTTGTCGGACACATATTTTTTCTGTGCTCCCTGGAGGACAAAAGGAAGAATGTCGCTGTATCTGGATGGCTTGCGAATGAGACAAAACATAATTCACTCCCAATGACTGTCATATGAATTATGGATTTGTATACTGACCAGTAGCAAATACAAACAAAAAACTGCCTGCACAAACTCCCAAAGGGATTGGTATAGTCGACCTAGATTATGTAAATACATTTTTTTTTTACTCTGTAGTTTTGAGTTTTAGGTGCTTGCATCATACTGTTTTTGAGTGTCCCGCCATGAGCGTAACATTTTGAACAGAAGAGCATCTAATGTAAGAACGAAACGAAGTCACAAACGAAGTGCATATGTTGTGCTATTTTTGTAGGACAGGTTTCGTCATGAAATACTGCTTGATGATGTAAGCAATAGTTACTAGACCATATGTCAGAAGCTGAGAGAATCTGACCTCATTGATATGACTCGCGCTATGAATGAGAGCGGAATAATATCATCAACAGATTCTGGCGCTGGCTGAGAGCTCTCATGACTAGGTGTAAGAGGAGTGCAAGTGTTTACACGCATTTATTCTGCCAGAACTGGAGCAGTTTATCTCCCCATCTAATTAGCTCTCTTTAGGCCCACTAAAACACCAGCTAGGAGAGAAACTTCTCATACCAGTTGCAATCTCTATTTCAGGCAGAATGTGTTGGGAAATATATGCAGTTGAGATCAATATTTATTTTCTTTGACTTTTACACAGAGTGGTAATGTGATATTTTTGTTGACGGAAAAAAGTATGTGAACCCAAGGAATTACCCATATTTATACATAAATTGGTAATAAATCTTCTAAAAATGCTACAATAACCTGGTAAAAATGGGTACTGTAGATGACCACATGAAAAATTGATTCCACATAACACAATCACATAATGCTAAAATAACACAATGTAACAACAACGTCAACAAAAAGATGTTTCACTTAATTTTTCTGTAATGCTGTGGTGCTAATTATTATTGTACTGCAATTTTTAAAGACACTTTGCTTTTGCAAAGATGGGAACATAGACGTTTCTGTAACATTCTGTAATATTGTGTAAAATTTTAGTGCTTTCTGTAACATTTTAGAACATTGTGGGACTAGTCATAAAAGACAAAATCATCCAATGTGCACTTCTGAAGATTTGGATGACTCATTTTTGGTAACTGTTTATGTTAAACTGTTGTTGGTAGCTCAGTATTAAGCATGTACCATGTAACTGTTATGCATAGGTGATAACAGATTATTTATTTTAGTTTTCATGAGCACTGTTAAGGATACACAGAAAGTAATGGTTTTTCGTATTCAGCATGTCAAACTTAATAAATAAACATAAAAAATAAAGCAAAACCTTTTTTATATATATAAAAAAAAAATCACAATGTATTTGTCATTAGCTGTGCTGGAAGGAGCGAGGAGGCGAGGAATAAAGTTCAACAGTCTTTAATAATATCCGATTCTGGGAAATAGACACAGGAAACGGCTGGAGACACACACATGATGATGTATACAATCAGACAGGGGAAAAAAAACAGGTCAATGAGCACATGGGGAGAAAAACCACAACAAACACAGTCCATGGGCATGACAGTAATACACACTGTAAAACACATTGTGCCTATTTTACTCAATACAATTAAGGCAACTATTTGCATCAGCTTTTGAAGTATTTCGAACTAATTTTATTCTCGTTTGTTCTGTTAGACTTTACATGTTTTCAACTTGAACTCTTAAGTAATGGCAACTCAATTGTTTTTTTCATTTGGCAACTCATTTTTTTTCAATTTACAAACTATAGTTTTAAGTTCATCAAACAAACCTTAAAGTAATATTTACCATTTATCCGTATAATGCATTGCCTTGCCTTACCTTCAATCTGTATTTAAATATTTAAAAAAAATTCTACAATGGTGTAATGAAACAGTAAACAGTTATAAAATAAAATATTTATTCACTTTACAATGATATAACTGTGCAACAATGCAAATTATAGTGTATCAGCAATACAAATTACTAAAAATAGGCAAAAAATAAATAATATAAAAATCATAATGCACATAAAGAATAATAATTATAACAATAATAACTTAATAATAATATGCAGTGACTTGCAATATTGTAATATGCAGGAACATATTTTTTTTTATGGTAAATTATAAAGCAGTTCAAATGTTTTACGATACAAAAAATAATAGTATACAGTAAAATTGATTAAAAAATCTAGTGAATTAAATCATATGTAAGTTTCACTCTATATGGTAAGGCAATTTATTGGTTAGCTGCTATATATGCTTTTATAGTTTTTCCATGTCAAGCAGTTTTCACATTAATATTCTGTTATGTATGTATTTAACAATAATATTAATTAATAATAATAATTATTATTATTATTATTATTTACAGGGTATCTATAATAATAAATTGTATTTATCATATCCTTCACCTCCCTCTGTTTGTATGTGCAAAATTATATCTGACCTCTTTGTGATCAACTAAATTGCATCTCTTTCATTTGAAAATAATGTGATACAGCATACGTAAACTGCTGAAATGCCTGTGGGGGTGTTGATGAGAAACAAATGATATAAATACAGTAGACTGCTAAACAATATTGATGCACTGTATACTCTCTCATTTATTTTTGGTAAGCTCATGTGATTACTGATTAATGCACCAGCTGTCAAATGCAGTGTCACCCAAAATTACTCCTTACCATATTTCAGCAGAGCATTTATATTCAGAAGATTGATTGTGACAGATCTAGGATTTCAGTTTATTGAATAACATTGCATTGTGAACAATAGGTCATCGTTGACTATTTAAGGTGAGACCCTTCAGCCTTTCATCACAACCACAAAGAGGGTAAACTGTATCCATGACAACAAAGCTTTCATTGGCGAGCCAGGGTGCAGAACTATTGCTATGGCAACTGTATCCGTCAGGTGATTACGATTATTAGTACATAAAGCTGGCTGTAGTTTTAAAAGAGATGGTGATGGCAACCTAGAAACTGAAAATGATGGCTATCATTGTTTGATAAAGGGCAGGACAATTCCTTGCCCAGACATTCTGGCAAAGCAAACATTAATTTGGAAACGCGTTGGCATTCGTAAAATGTATATAAATGCGGGACACAAGATGCAATTAATACATTTATAAATTGTAAGGGACGAGGACAACTAGATGATCATTTCCCAAAATAATAATTATAACATTGTCTTGTATAAACCTGAAGGGGTTTTTGTTTGTGTACATTTTCCCACCTAATACACGACTGCTTAGCAAAAAAAATAAAAAAAATAAATGGACATGATATTTTGATATGAATTGCATTTAATATTATTTTACTTATTTAAAAATATGTAATAACAGTCATTATTAACAAATATGTAACCCTTGACCAATCAGAATCAAATATTCCAGAGAGCGCCGCGTAATGAGCACTTTAACTCTGCGCCCTCCGTTTATAATGTATCGATCAGTACCGAAGATACGCGCTACCTGTTGTGCGCGGAGCTCAGTCATGGTCATCATCGGACCGGACCCCTCCAAACCTGTGGATTTCCTTCAGCACGCATACCAAAGCTCATTTCCCCACATTAGTTTTTTCACGTGCTGATACATTTTCCTCTCAGTAATTAAACTGTTATCCGCTCGCGCGCCATCATCATTTCCCCTGTCGTTCCAGACGAAGAAATTTCACTCATTTTCATTACTATTACACAAATAAATCACTCCGATAATAATATGGCAAAATATAACACAACTAATGCATAGAGGTTATGTAAATAATAATGTTACGCTTTAATGAGGCAAAAACGCACAAAGCAATCCGGACACACCCTCGCGCAACAGTAACAGCGCACTGTGTCATTCTACAGCATTTTATATTCATGATTTTTTCAACAAACTCCGAAATCACTTCTGCTGTTTTTAAATGATGCATCTCAAAATAAAAATCTACACTGCCTATTTATTAAATGTTTACATTACTTGACATTACATTTACATGACATATTATGTCATTGGAGTCAAGCGAGGCTTGTCGCATGTCATTCCAAAATTCCTTTTGTTATAATGATCAAACATCATGCAGCATCTCTAAGACTATAAAACAACAGCACACGCCCTAGTTGGATAGGTGACTTCATACCCTACCTCGTCTCGTCTCCTTAATTGTACTTGTGGATGGGCAACAGTGGGTCAAACGCGTCTTCACGATCCGCACACTGTAGGGTCCTCAAGTCGTTGTCTTGTAAGTGGATTTTTTTGGCGTTTTGAGATGAAACTAAAAGTTACGAATGGATAAAAATCCACATAAACGAGCGTTTGATGCTGTATAGCAGTCAACTAGGTTCACCTCCTCTTTTCTGATATAAATATATTGACTGTTGGTTTGTCCCTTGTCTCTTCTCTCCCGCTCTCTCGGTCCCCGCCCCGCCACGCGCGCAATGAGAGACACCTCACGCGTTGGTCGCGAGTAGTGGTTGGTTGGTCTTTAAGTCTTCAAAGCGTATCTAAAAGTCTTTGCAGAGCCTTTCACAGTGACTCTACTAAATGATTCAATACTGTTTTTTTTTCCGGCGTTCTCATTTGCAACCTCTTTCTGTTGTTTCTCTTAAACAGCAATGAGTCTTAATGCAAAGCAAATCGGAACATTTACTGAACTCTTCAGCTTCTCAGATGATTCTCTCGAGAAAAAGACTAGCGTGCGACCTCACATTCAGAGGAGATAAAAAATATCTCAAATTGTTCCTCTCAAATCTGTGCTCAAATTTGGATAGATTATATACCTAAAACAGTCAATCAAAAGTCTGGGATTTCAATATGAACACTCTCCCAAAACCAAAATTATAACTATTATAGCAACATCGTGGCTTTATCATAATGTAGGCTATATCAACAGTTGTCCCTTTTTTATTTTAAGTTGTTTTAAGAGAAACATCTGGGACAAAGGTGATTCTGCAAGAATATTTTACTCAGGATTTGGGTAGCCGCAAAATAAATAATAGGTCCTAATTTTGACACGTTTTACTCCCAAAAAATATTTCTCAATATGGATTTATTTTTGAAAGTCAGTTGCTGCATAAATTCATAACTGAATGCCTTGGATAAAAAAAAAGTATTGAATGTTTCAAGAATTCAAGACATTCACTCTTATTCTTTTGCTTAACACCCTGATAATGGCTGTTATTTTTGTTTCTTGTCACATTCAATTGCATTGTTTTTTAAATAATTTAAACATATATTTTAATTCAAAATGGCAAAATTTGACAAAAGTTGAATAACTGGATATTAGTCTTGGTTGAGTAACATTTTTATTGAAAAATAGTAGTCGGATATTAAGTGTTTACATATCTTACCTCACACTCTTTCAGATGAAGTGTTGCACTGGAAATCTGAATGTGCAATAGTGGTTACTGCCCAATGAGGTACAGCAGTTTTCATAGCTAGCCCCATTCTCCGCTATATTATTATTACTTTTTTGCAATCGGAGAATAAAGCAAACTGTATCCATTTTGGCATGATTTATAAAGAAACAGTATGAATCAGAAATAGAAAAGGATGGACCCTTCACATGGGCTAAAACAATACAACCACATTATATCGTCATTCATAGTCACTGATTTTCAAACAAAATTAACACCCCTTTGGTTATTAAATACATATTTTCAGAATACTCCCAATATTAGTTTGTAGAATCAGTGCAAGGGTGCCAAGTACCAAGGATAACAATACAAAGAGACAACAAAGGCTCAGATTCAGCAGCTGTGCCCTGAACTTACTGTAAAAATGCAAAGAAAAGAATGAGGGAATCACAGTGACAGAAGGGGACCACATGGTCCTCAATGCCTGCATTTCTGCTTTCCCAGGTTGAGTTGTTTTATTGTTTTCTTACTTGAGTATGTGGCATTAATAAAGTATGTTTTTCTTTCTCCAATTGTGGCTACATATATTGCAACATTGTCCCATGTCAAAGTGCATTGCTCTGTCCTTCATCTTTTTCGCTGTGTCCACTGTTGTCTTCGGGAATGGACACGTTATACAGAAGAGAGACATCAGGGCTTCTCTTGCTAAGATAACAAGATATAGACAGGTTAAGAGAATGTATGGTTGTAAAAGAACAATATTATGAATTAACAAACTATATTGCCTCTTTTTGGACCGTGTTGTTTCTCTTACCTGCATCTTGCTGTAGATCCAGGGCAGAAGGCTGGTAATTCTGCTATAAACTCCTGGTCTTTGTCTTTGTCCACATCCAGCTCCCCAACTTGTAATTCCAGCCAGATAAAAGCGATTATTATCCCCCTTGCACACCAGCGGACCTCCACTATCCCCCTGATACCAATAACAAGGACAGAGAGAAAATAAATGGAACATGGACGTCAGATCATTGTGCACATGCATGTATAACATTTATTAAAAATAGTACATAGAAAAGTATACAATTAATAAATAGTTCTTAGAAAAGTACTCAATTTCAGTTTATATTGTAAAAAAAAACTATACTTTTTTTTCCCAAAAAAGTCTTTAATGCTAAGTTTAAATATATAAGTTATTTTATATAAACAGTTGTAACCGATTATTTAATAACTATCCTTATGTCAATGTGGATTTGCACCACATGACATTTTGCAATCTAACCTAACCTTTCCTTGTCATAATATAGTCACATTAAATTACATTTCAAGAGACTTTTTGATGTTTATCCTCGTGCTGATATATTTTCCTGTTTTATGGGTTTTATGTTATTGGCACCATATGACAATATTATTGTACAAAAAAGGTTTTATTTTATTTTGAATAATTAAGACAGAAAAATTGGGTGTGATGTCATTGACCCAATACATATGTTTATATAAAAAGTAGATCTTAAAGCAAATTTCATCATGCATTGCATACTTGGTTTGACAAATTATTGCATACAAAAAACAGTTGTAGAACTGTGAACAACAGCATAAAGCCTTTGCCCAAACCAGAATAAATCAATGTCATGAGACAAAGAAGCACTGGGCGAGACCTGGCCAGTGAATAATGTATTTGCCTGAGGTCACTTGTGCTCTAGTAGCTGAGGTAGACCCACCTGGCAGGAGTCCCGGCCCCCATTCATATCACCAGCACATATCATATTCTTGCTGATGGCCCCACGGTACACCTGACTGCTGTTACACAGATGCGTGTTGATGACATTCACTGTCACTTCCATGAGGCTTGAAGAGGCACGGTCTGTGAGAACAAAGGAAACGCTCACAGTCAAAGGTCAGCTAAAAGCTTCAAAGAAGACAATAAACACTGAAAGTTGTGACATGGGCAGACTTCTAAGATCAAATCCGCATTTTCAAACCGTACAGTATGAATAAAACTATTTTATAAAATAAAAAGGTTTAAATTGTTCAATGTACTTTAAGAATATTTCTTATATAATTATATAAATTGCATTCTTGCATAAAGAAAATAAAGTTATGTTTAGGAAGATTATTTTTTTTGTGCCACCCCTTTTCTAATGACGGTAATGTGTTCAGATGCTTTTTTATTTATTTATTCACAATTTGAACTATTCTAAGTAATGTTTGTCGTTATTCTCATCAAAATTCTCTTAATCTGATTATTATATTTTTTTATAATATCAGCATTATTTAAAGGAAACACAATACTATTATAAAGTACACATACAGTATTTTACAATTTAAATAATTGTCATATTATTATGTTATTAAATATATTATTAAAATATGATATAGTTTGTGTAATAATTTTCAGAATATAAATATCACACGCAAGAGATATCTTAATGTTTCTGAAAAAAAAAATATATTTTATTTTATTCCGGCTTTTTGTGCATCACTACATGTTCTATGTTTACCTTCTGTATAACACTGTCCTATTTAGAGAAATTATAATCACACATGGTGTTACACTTTGTCCTATTCTCCTCTTCCGTTTTCATTCATTCTCATTTTATCTGTCAGTACCTGCTCCTTCTTGTGTTGTCCCAAAGCCAGATGTCCAGCACTCTGATCCATCAGAAAAGGTTTGGTCAAATGTAGGGAAGCAAACTGGCTGCACAGTGCCTGGAATGAGAAGACAAATATTACTATAGAATATTTGGAATATAGTATATATATATATAATCATACAGCATAAATACTATATTTGTTGTACTTTATGGTTTCACTGTAGAAAAAAAACAGTGCATTTTAATTTTAGGGGGAACTATTTAATCAAGAAAACCCAACTCACTGGAGAAGGTAACAGGACTACTGAGTTTCAGCAAGGCGACATCATAATCATTGTTGTTACTGTTGTAGTTCTCATTCACTATGATCTTCTTCACAAGGTAGGGGATCTGAAGGGCACTCTGGGAAATAGTACCAGCATAGACACGCCAATTTCCAGAATTCTTCATTGAGCTGTGATCAAGAAAAAAATAAATACAATTTATTTAAATAAATGTTATAATGGGAAAAAAAAAGAATGATTCAAATAAATTCTAAATACTTGCTGAAAATCAGTGCGACTAAAAATAATAAACATTTGCTATTGTACATGTTAGTCTCTTTTGCTAAACTTCAACATTAGATTAGCAACACCAATGTGTTCAATTCCAAGGGATATGCACATGCAGGCTAAATTAATTGCTTAAAGGGGTCATGAACTGATACATGAAAATTCCCTTGATCTTTTGACATGTAAGAGGTCTTGTACTGTAAAAACATTTAGTAAATTTCAGAAATCAAAACTTTATAATTAGTCCAAAAAATCTTATATTAAAGCCACAATCTACCAAAATGACAGGTTTAGGAATATGCCACTTTATGATTTAGTAGTGTGGCTAAACACCGCCTCCATAGAAGAAGATCAACGCCTGCTTCTACATCACTTCCTGTTTAGCCCCACCCACCGATTCACGCATGTAGTAGGTAAATGAAGACAGCGGCAAATACAGGTCTATGCAGAAACTAAACGATAACATTTATTTGATGAATTTATTTGTAATAAATTTCCACATCAGTAAGAACTTGGTCCTTTGTTAACTTCATTTTACCGCAGATTCATTTCAAGATCAAAAACAGGAGAGAAAATAGCCTATTACTTCTAAATTATGCTTGATAAAAATTAGTTTTTATGTAAACATTTTGATAACATTATAAGTGGACCACAGAGAACAGTACAAAATAATAAAAAAGGCAGTTAATGACCCCTTTAAAGTGTCTTTCAAATGAATAAACATGACTGTCAATTTGTGTTGAATGTAGTGAAGGGCACTTTTGAAACACTACTTCATGAAGCTTTGAAACATTTGCAAATAGTTTGTTTTGAATCAGAGATTTGGAGCTTGTAACGGACTTTCCAAGTCACGTGACTTCAGGAAATGAGGCTTTGTTAAGTCATATTGTTTCGAACCTTGGTTTCAAAAAATTTCAAAGTAATGATGGTTCCCCATCTGGGGAACTCAACGCTGCATCCTGGTGAACACTTTGGGGAACGCTGTCTGCATGTACCTGAATCATGTGTATAACAACTCCAATCCTATTGGTTCACATGGCCCGTGACGTCATTAGGCGGGTACCCGGAAGTATAAAAGAGGCAGTTGGCGGTATGTTTTTTTCGATACCGGTGCCAAATCGATACTTTTAAAACGGTACCGGTGCCTAAATGGTGCCTGATCTGAAACTTATATATATATAAAAAACAATTAATAATTGGAGTGGCCATTAGCACTAAACACATGGGCCTGGTTTCACAGACAGGGCTATAGACTAAGCCAGGCTCAAGTCTCGTCTGTGAAACCGGGGGCTGGTGTCTTTTTCATTCATACTGGGTGCCAGAGGGAGCCCTCGCAAAGAAAACCCACATATCCAGTCACAGAAGTAGTGAACTCACGAAGCTCCAGGAATATGGATAAATGCATTGCTATTGTTGTAACTGAGTAAACAGAAGATATAAACGTTTTGAATGATAAAATATATACAATAAACACTTGACTACATCAATGTATAGTTTATTTGTGTTATTCAAGCCATCTCTGGTATTTTCATAATAATAAAGTATATTTATAATCCATTGCTAATCGATGTATTAGTAGCCTATGGAGTAGTAGTAGCTTAGCTAGTTAATGGAAGGCTAGCTGCTGCCATCAGAGCAAGTGTAATTAATGCTTTATTCACGCGCTCCTCGTATGCTCTCATTTCCAGAGTTGTGCTTTTAAGTCGGAATGTGAAAACAGCACACTCGCGTTACTACAAAGATTTATGGGAAATTATTTTTACTTTAATTATTAGAAACAAAGGACAAATATTTAAACCGATCGCTCAGGCATGGCACCAAAATGAGGCACTGAAATCTGCGTTCTGATTCGGTTCTAGTACATACCGGTTACATAGGTACCGGTGCCATATTGGTATCGGGTTTCGGTACCCAACCCTAGTGTTAAGTAGATGGCCCACTTCATGGCCTGGGAAAACTTCAGCCTTATCTGAAGGGAAGGCTATTTGAGAGCAATAGCTGTGTCCAGCCACCTAGTGTTATGGCCGTTGCTTGCATCAGGCTTTGATCTGGACTAGGGGAATTTATATGTTCGATTTTTCTTAGCAAATCATTACTATGGTCTGGATCTTCCTATTGTGAGCCTCTGGTCAATATATCGTTTACTCGCTAGCCTACTCTGGGACTGACACGGATTGGGGACCTCCTTGGTATAGTCACCTTAGGGTGGTTATATTTCAGCCATTGCCATGGCAGGATGGGCTTACTTGGATACAGCTTTCTAAGGCTAGCTGCGTGTGTTAACTTGCCCTTTCCGGGAAGTGTAGCTATCGGTGCTAGCTCAGTGATTGCTCCCATGCTTAAAGTTGTTAAGTATCAATCTCCTTGGACCCTGCCTAGGTAGGGCTGTCTCATTATTCTCCTCATTTGCACATAGCTTTGGATAAAAGGGTCTGCTAAAAGGTTAAATGTAAATGTCTGGGTAATCTCAGCCGGTCTCCTTCTGGTAGCCTTCATAGGTGAATGGCTATATGAGGATATAAATGTGCTAGCTCAGGGACTGCTCCCCTTCCTAGGGTTTTTAAGTAGCAGTCTCCCCAAGCCCTTGCCTAGAGTATGCTATCTCTCCTGCTAGGGTGAATGTAGATAGCACACTCTTGTGGCAGCCTCATAGAATGGCTTACCAGACTTGTTTTCTCTCTCGAGGCTAGCTTCTATTATTTCCTCATTTGTACATAGTGGATAAAAGGGTCTGCTAAAAGGTTAATGTAAATGTCTGGTAATCAGCTGCTGATATCTCGGGACTGCTCCCTTCCTAGGGTTTTTAAGTAGCTCCCCCGAGCCTTCTTAGGGTTTTAAGTGGCAGTGGTCTCCTTGCCCTACCTAGCGCCCCTTCTTAGGGTTTTAAGTAGTGGTCTCCTTGCCCTACCTAGACAGTGCTGTCTGCCCTGTGCGGGTTACAAGTAGACAGCCCACTCTTTGTGGTCTATGTAGTTTCAGTTGGTCCCCTCCTGTTCTACTATTCCTAAAATCCATGTTTATGGTAAGCGTACACACTAGCTTCTGTGCACTTTAAAAAAAATCACATTGTGGTAAGTGTGCAATCCTGTATGGTATGGGTTACGCGCTCGACTTCGTTCCCATTCTCTGAGTTGGTTCTGGCCCCAGTTCACTTTCGGCCCCACTCCACTTATGTATCTCTGGTGATACTTCTGAACTGGGCTTCCTCTCGTTTTAAGAGAGTCATTCTGCTGAAGCTCCGCTTAGGCAGTACTATTAGTATGTAGGCTCTATTGTGAGCCTCGCTAACTGTCTCTAGCACTGAGTGTAGTCAGGTCTCCTCTTGTTGTAGAGAGTCGTCATGCTGAGACATCCACTCTTAAGAGCTCCTCATCTAATGTTGAGTGTTGTTAGGCTTCCTCTTGTTAAGGGAATCATCTTGTTAAAGCCTCAACTCTTCAGAGCTCCATCCTTGGCAGTGATATGAGTCTGTAGGCTCTTTATTTGAGCTACACTAATTGCCTCTGGCGTTGAGTGTAGCTAGGTCTCCTCTCATTTTAGAGAGTTGTTATGCTGAGACCTCCACTTTTAGGAGTTCCCCTACCAAGCTTGAATACTTCCTAGGTACATGTCTATCTGAGCATATCTGTGTGCTAAATTAGGGACTCCCTGAGCCCTTTCCCGTAGCCCACTCTCTGTGGTATGGGCAGCTTCACAGATAAGTTGACCAGGCTTTTTTAGTTTTTGGTCCTGTAGCCCCTCTTCATATGGGTATAGCTATCTGAGGGTAGATATGTCACTGCTCCCCTTCTTGGGGTTTTTGAGTAGCGGTCTACCAGAGCCATGGCTTAGACAGCACTATCACCCCTGCAGAGTTTTTAAGTAGATAGCCATTCCCTTGGTCTGGGCAGCTCTTTAGGAAGGTCCTTTTTCATAAGACTCCTTGGACATAGCTATCTGCAGATAGCTGTGTCCTAGCTGGGATTGTTGATAGTATCCTCTAGGTGTACAGCCTCTCAGTGGTCTTATGTATCTGGCTACTGATGCTCACACAGCATAGCTATCTAAGTATGGCTGTTTTCTTAGCTTGGCTAGGGTGTTCAACCTTATCTGGTATCGGGCTCCCTATTTTTACCAAGTTATGTGAGCGGCCTGAGTGGCTTAGCCCCTTTCTGAGGAAAGGTTTTGTGTATGTCTATAACATCTTTGGTGCCCTCTCCCCAGGTGGAAAGGCATGCGCCTAGGCATGGCGTAATTGGATATTGTTCCCCAAAGTGTCAACCAGGACGCAGAGTTGAGTTCCCTGGAAGGGGAACATCTCGGGTTACTCATGTAACCATGGTTCCCAGAGAGGGAGTGAGACACTGCGTCCCCTCGTCATGCCTCTGGCCTGCCTGTTTACTCCTCCTCAGACAACTGAGTTGGTGATGTATTCAGCAGGTGCCCCTTTTATACTAGCGGGTACCCACCTATGACGTCACGGACCATGTGAACCAATGGGATTGGAGTTGTTTTACACATGCTTCAGGTATCGGTTATGCAGACAGCGTTCCCCAAAGTGTCCACCAGGATGGTTCCCCTCTCAGGGAACCATGGTTACATGAGTAACCAGAGACGTTCTGTGCTAGATGCCATTGATCTAAACCCATGCATGAAAGCTTGAACCCTGGCTCATACTAATTTGTAAGTTTTGTGTAAAATCATACGTATTTTACGAGGAGGAAAATTTGTAGGATTTCATACAAATGTCCACCCCTAACCCTATCCCTAACAGAAAACATACAAAATCTTATGAGAGAGGTCATACAAATTCATACAATTTAGCCACCTCATAAAATACATACAAATTAGTCATGAGATAGCGTTGGAATTTCGGATGGTTTTAACTGATTTTAGATAAGTTTTGTAGGGTAGGTTAATTTTAATAAATTTTATTCAAGAAATTGAATAACGAATTTGAATACTTTATTTGAATGTTGCACAAAAGGAGAATTATTTTGAATTGCTTCTAATTGACAGTTTCCCAAACACACACACACACACACACACACACACACACACACACACACACACACACACACACACACACACACACACACACACACACACACACACACACACACACACACACACACACACACACACACACACACACACACACACACACACACACACACACACACAATTATATAAAACCTCTATGGTACTTAATTATTTTCAGATCCCACTTAACTGATTACATTTTTCACCAAAATATTTGCAATTGATTTGTAAAATGTGTTATTATACATGTTTGGGATGAGTTTTTCGTTGCATTTATACCATTTTGACCTTTGGTGCTTTCTGCATTTTGAAGCAGTGCATCATTTTGTGAAGCAATTGGTTTAGTTGATTTAGAGTTTTGAAAAACTTTGTTTCTCCCCTAGCTGAATGAGTGAATACCAACCTTTGGAAGCAGTGGGCAGCTGACACAACAAAGTCTGGAGAGACGAGTGATCCACCACAAACATGGCTTCCACTGTAATGCAGGCTAACCTGCCAAGGCCACTGGCCAATCTGAGAGGCGCTGCCCCCTATAATCCTGGAGGCACTTTGCTGTTTACCACAGTCTGAAAAAAAAGAAAAAACCTCTTAATTCCATAGTTCAACATGGGAAGAATCATCCGTTTAATCGTCCATGAAATGTCTCATTAACAACTACAGGTAACAACGGTTTACGCTGATGTTTCACATGTATCATTTAGTTATGTGTCACAGTAATTAGACATAAACTAAGACTAATATGACTGGTGGTTTAATAAAAATAGATTTATTCCTACCTGTGCATTCAAGTGAGACTGCTTTCTCCCCCTGACAGCCCAAACTGAACAAACAGAAATCACAAACTACATTATTGAGGGGACTGTTATCTTGACAAAACATCTGCTCTGATATAATCTAGTCTTACCTGACATTGACAAGACCCTGTATTAGTTTGGCTGATCTTGGTCCTACAGTAAGGGCTACAGATGTCTTGCTATCCACTGGATTTGATGCATAAGACCTAAGTGACAGAAACCCGAGGTATCACTTATATTAAAATAGTTGTTGTTGTTTGGACAAGATTCATATTTGGTCATATCTGGACTACTGAGTTCAGATGCAATAATCATTTAGGAGATCATCTAGAAATAATAAATCTCTCATAATTTTTGCTCAAATTGTTCCAAACATGACCTTTATTTTCTATCATGAAACACAGAATAAAAAAAAAATAATTATAAGTCATATGGACAATTCTTCAAAAGATGATGTAGTGATGACTGAATTTTAATTTTGTTGATGAAATATTCTTGTTAGTTGTTGTTTATTATTATTATGATTATTATTATTTACCTTCTAAAGCCCAGCTGTTCACAGATCTGGTCAGCATAACTCTGATCCAATCCCTGATAACACACTGGAAGGAATCGACCATCCTGAACAGTTCTGACCTGCAGCACTCCACCTTCACCAAATCTCACTGAGAAAATTGAAGAGGAATGTTAATCAATGCAATTACATTTCCTTGATTAGTGTTTTTGTCATGTTTACTTCAACAACATTTATTTTTATCTACATTTTTGTAATTTTAGTACTTCAGGTAATTTATTTCAGTAATTTTCCAAAGCAATTTTGTCTTTAAGTTTACGTTTTTCATCTAATATTTATATTTCAGAATTTATATCAATTGCAGGAAATAGTTTGCAATTGTCTTAGTATAAATATCTAAATATCCAAATGTTAATATCTAAATATAAATGTCTAAATATTCAAAAGTAAATAGTGTTTTGTATATTGTTTTGTTTTTGTTTTTTGCAGTGCAACCAGCAGTGCAGCTTTCAACAACGTGTGTCATAATAAAGCAAATAGAGGCCTCACTGTGTACAGTAAATGCTTTTCTCAGAGCAGTACGTTATTTCGCTAATCTTGAAATCTAGTTTCCTTATCTAGATATGCCATCCTTGTAGTTTCACTTTAAAGCTAAAGCACTATCTGAAACACTCAACCACTAATATCTCGGTGTTTTGTCCTGAAATAATCAATTCAATCTGACTGTAAGCCTCTTTGCTGTAGAAAGTGTTCTCACTGCAGTTTGTCTCATCAGTGGTCTGTTGGCAGTTTTGGATGCCATCACACTGCTTGGAGGAGTTGGAGCAGGTGTCAGGTAAAATCACACCATCTTCCGTCTTGTGGTTTTCTTTTTCCTCGCAGTCTTTTCCTCTGCAATCACTGTCATGTTCCTGTTCTTCACAATCTTGTCCCCTGCAGTCATTCTCATATTGTCCAGAATTTGACTTGGATCCATAACGCACTATCCACATAAGTGAGAGTGGTAAAGGGAAAAAAGAGGAGAGGGGTTTAGATACAAGGTAAGCATTAATGGTGTGTCCTGTCATTACAGATACACCCCCTCCCTTACCTCCAAGCCAGATGGCCAGTGCAATGAGAGCCAACACCAGCAGCACACCCACCAATCCACCACAGCACTTGGCATTCCGTCCACAAGACTTCTGACTTTTTGAAGGAACTAAAGGAACAAGAACAATTCATACTCAATGAAGCTCTCACATTTATGATTGAAAGTATGTAGCACTGTAATTGTAGTCAAGGACTATCCATTAATTAAAAAATGCATCTTAGTGCAGTTTATAAAGACAAATATCCACTTTGTCTATCATTAACATGTTTCCAATTTTTCTTTTAATTTAATTTCAATTGAAATGTATATATGTATATGTATACATCTATATAGTGTAAGAAGAAGAATATAAACAGTACATTCCTTGAACATTGTTATTTTCCAGCAGCTGAATCTTCACCGGCAGTTTGATTAACAGGCGATCTTACCAATCATAACGCAGAATCTGCCATGTTGTCCGCCAATCAAACCAGACAGGAGAGTAGTTCCTAGGGCTTGGTTTTAACTCAAATTTAACGATTCAATTCTGACTCACAAGATTTCAATTCGATATGATTTCTGATTTGATTTGATTCAATATTGATTATTTTGGATATATATCAGCTGTAGTACATGCTAAATTTTCTAAATCTCTCAAATAATGCTGTAAAATATACATTACATTACATACATTACATTACTATAATATTGAAGGTTAACATGAACTGATTTATATACAAACACTTGACTTTACACTTAACACTTTACACTCAATGACCAATGACGTTTTGATAATATTACAATTACAGTTACATAATTATATTTCTATTCCAATATATATATATAGTATATATATAATATATATATATATATATATATATATATATATATATATATATATATATATATATATATAATGAATAGGCTATGTTATTTGCTGCATACATTTTGCTAAATATTTTCTGAAATAAATGAGATGTTATGTGACATATTTTCTTACAAGCTGTTATATTAGTGTCTTTCCGCGATTGAAACACATTGATTACATGAGACAGGATATGGATTTTGGTAAGTTTTACTCCTTCTTTCAACATACCTTTTGATGATTATCCATGTTTATTTTGTGCTGAAACTGTTATTAAAGTTCATGCACATCAGGTCATGCTTCGTGCATGCCGCTTCTCTTGAACTCTGTGCTACAGCGATCTGTCACGCCACATTAAACAGTGTTTAGCAAAACGGTATTTATTGTTTGAATATTGTAATAAAATTGTATGAGTTTGAATTTTTTAGATTTGGTTTCATATCAAAAGTAACAAAGCACAGAGGTTATTGTGATTTATTGCATGGGAGGAGGGCTTCAATGTGTTCAATTCATTAACTGAAAACAGGCTAGACTAATATATTCTTGGGATTTAAGAATTTATATTGTTTTGGAAAAATGAGAATCAATTCAAATCGAGAAATAAATATTTTTTTTACTCAGCCCTAGTAGTTACATCTTGTTGTGGTTTAAACAAGATACCTTCTGATGTCCATTCATGCTTATTTTGTGCTGTAACTAGTAAAGAGGAAAGAGATGACTGGTTCATGTGCCCATTGAACCGAGGCAAAGGACCCTTAACAAGCCACAAAATAGTATTTATTGAGTTTATTAAAAAGGGTACAAAATGTAGATTAGGCGATATGATTGGTCGGATCGCCTTTCATTCAAACTCCCGGTGAAGCATCAGTTGCTACATGCAATATAGAGAATATTTTATTATTCAGATATTAGCTTCAATTAGAAAGAGCAGATTGCACAGGAAGCTATTTTTTTCACAGTAGCACCAAACCAGAATAACTGAAGAAATTCAGTACATACCAACAACATGCTGTGTGGTGATGATGACGGCGTCTACCTGTACTGGGGCTGGATACTTTGGAACATAGTGCGGCACAGGTTTCTGTGTGAACCCATATTTGTCCTCACGGATTACCTCCTCGTAGGTCATAGGAGGCGTCTGTGGGTCCACTGCCACAGAGTAGTATGGTGGAGGAGGGTCCTTCTACAAAAGAAAAAGTGAAAGTTTTCATAAATGATTATAAACTTTTCCATTAGCTTTATTATGGTTGGTGTGGTTTGACAAGTTCATTGTAAAGCATTATCATTTAAAAACATAAAACATGCCACACAATGCTCTTACAATATGTTTGTGCACATTGTCCTAACAAATTGAAATGCCATAACTTTCCTCCCACACCAGAATTCTTTGAGTTCTACATTCTAGTCAAATGTCAAAAATACGTAAATATACGTGTATTTCTGGTCTACTTTTTGTTTTACCATAACCTTGATAATAGTTTGAAAATTCTCTTTAAAAAAATACATGCTTTAAAAATCAAAGTCGGCATGAAATTATGTTTTTTCTTTCCAAATCTTGATGTATAGCCATGTGAAATGGCTAAAATGGATTCATGGATTGGAAACAGATCTATGTAAATGGAAAGTGCACAGACAAATAATAAGATGTACAAACTATTTTCGCTAGTAAAATTACAAGTAAATGTCACAGTTAATTACAAAGCGGGAAGCAACACAATTAAAATAAATTCAAAATTTTGAAGGATAAAGACTGAAAAAGTATTTTCTTGTAAAACGTATTCCAATAATCTTTCTTCTTGTTGATTTTATTTGGTCACTACATTGGGGTGATTACTGAAACCTGATTATTGAGGCCATGTGTTTGCACAAACTGCACGTTCCATCATCAAATCCTTCTATGCTGCCAATCTGTTCAATATTTTAAACTTCATCTAAAATGCCATTTGTATTAGACATGCAGCTAGGAAACCTGCTTCGTTTCGTCTTGCTCATTTTTAGCCCTTAGCCTGTATCGGTCAAGACTGTCCAATCCATTTTCATCCAAGATAAGTCTGATCACATGCAACCAGTGGTTTTATTTTATTTATTTATTTTTTATTTTTTTTGGGGGGGGGCACTGCTTTCTGAGGAAGACTTAGTCTTGAGGAAAGGCTAGAAGATTGCATTTGACAAAGTGTTGATGTCTCTATGCTGATCTGTAACCTACATAAACAGTTTGGTCACTAGGATAAAATGGATTGCTTCCTTGCGAGCACAACAATGAGAAAAAAAGGATTACAGTGTCTCTTCTTCTGGATGTATATCATTACAGGAAGTATTCATATTTACAGGAATAGTTCAGTAAAAGTATATAGGAATTGTTTTCCTTGTCCTGTCATTGTCATGCCAAACTCATATAACTTTATTCTGTGGAAAACAAAATGTGCATTTCTGATGATGACTTCAAAAATTATGCAAATACAAGTGCATCTCAAAAAATTAGAATGTCTTGGAAAAGTTCATTTATTTCAGTAATTCAACTCAAATTGTGAAACTTGTGTATTAAATCAATTCAATGCACACAGACTGAAGTAGTTTAAGTATTTGGTTATTTTAATTGTGATGATTTTGGCTCACATTTAACAAAAACCCACCAATTCACTATCTTGACCAATTAGAATATGGTGACATGCCAATCAGCTAATCAACTCAAAACATCTGCAAAGGTTTCCTGAGCCTTCAAAATGGTCTCTCAGTTTGGTTCACTAGGCTACATAATCATGGGGAAGACTGCTGATCTGACAGTTGTCCAGAAGAAAATCATTGACACCCTTCACAAGGAGGGTAAGCCCCAAACATGCATTTCCAAAGAAGCTGGCTGTTCACAGAGTGCTGTATCCAAGCATGTTAGCAGAAAGTTGAGTGAAAGGACAAATTGTGAAATAAAAAGATGCACAACCAACCGAGAGACCCGCAGCCTTATGAGGATTGTCAAGCTAAATCGATTAAAGAATTTGGATGAACTTCACAAGGAACGGACTGAGGCTGGGGTCAAGTTATCAAGAGCCACCACACACAGATGTGTCAAGGAATTTGGCTACAGTTGTCGTCAGAGGCGTCTTACCTGGGCTAAGGAGAAGAATAACTGGACTATTGCTTAGTTGTCCAAAGTCCTCTTTCAGATGAAAGCAAGTTTTGTATTTAATTTGGAAACCCAGGTCCTAGAGTCTGGAGGAAGGGTGGAGCAGCTCATAGCCCAAGTTGCTTGAAGTCCAGTGTTAAGTTTCCACAGTCTGTGATGATTTGGGGTGCAATGTCATCTGCTGGTGTTGGTCCATTGTGTTTTTTTGAAAACCAACGTCACTGCACCCGTTTACCAAGACATTTTAGAGCACTTCATGCCTCCTTCTGCTGACCAGCTTTCTTAAAGATGCTTATTTCATTTTCCAGCAGGATTTGGCACCTGTCTACACTGCCAAAAGCACCAAAAGTTGGTTAAATGACCATGGTGTTGGTGTGCTTGACTGGCCAGCAAACTCACCAGACCTGAACCCCATAGAGAATCTATGGGGTATTGTCAAGAGGAAAATGAAAAACAAGAGACCAAAAAATGCAGATGAGCTGAAGGCCACCGAAACCTGTGCCACGGTTGAGGCAGTACCACCTTGCAAAAGAAGCCCTGATTGCATACCAAGTACTACATGAACATACTTTCCAGAGGCCAATAATTCAATAAAAAAAATTTGTATTGGTCTTATGAAGTATTCTAATTTGTTGAGATAGTGAATTGGTGGGTTTTTGTTAAATGTGAGCCAAAATCATCACAATTAAAATAACCAAAGACTTAAACTACTTCAGTCTGTGTGCATTGAATTTATTTAATACACGAGTTTCACAATTTGAGTTGAATTACTGAAATAAATGATTTTTTCCACGACATTTATTGAGATGCACCTGTTTAAGTGGTCTAGTCCTATATTATACTATATATTCCCTCAAACTGTTTGATGTTTCTAGCGAATCAATAAGTAAACGAGCTGAACTTGATAATCTAATCTTACCACAAATGTAATTAACAAAATTGGACTCAAAAAAATCATTCAAGATTTTCACGTTGATTTTGATGGTTTTCGTGTGCAACAACACCACAGTGGACAACACACCACAGCTGGATCTAGATATTTAACTTTTAAATACACTGCTGCATCATCATTCGTAAAGTTGTCACTAGCACAAACGAGCACTGATTTGGGTTTTTGCAACTGATGCTATCTCCTGTCTCAGATAATGACTGTAGTAAAATTACGTCATAGCATTTCAGTATTTATGTAATATTTTTGTGGCAGTGTTCGTGGCAGTAGTCCTAAACACTTACGAAAGTATTTATTTATTTATATTTATTACTACCATTTGTATAACTACTACACAGTTTTACTACATGATTAAACCATGGTTACTGTTGCAAACCATGGTTGATTTGTGGTTACCATGGTTAGGTATCCTTGATACTTACAATGGTAAACTTGATTTTTTTTGTTGTTGCTTGTTTCATTTGTAGTAAAAACATGGTTAATTTTGTCCAGCTTGACTGTCCATTCATGTCATGCACTGTATGTGCAGTAGGCCTACACCTTCGGAAACTATGCAGTTGAACCAGATGCTTTCAAATATGTAGAGTAGTATGGAGTTGTTTATTTGTGAAGCATGTACTTTGAAAGCCAATGACTACCTCACTCACTATTTCCATTTCAATGTCCTCTTTCTTTGTTGCTTTCAGAAGATGTCCCTCTTCAGTCTAGTGAGTGTGTAAGTGCTTGCACTGCTTGCCCAAATAATAGTAACAAACCTGTTTGTTTACACTCGCAATGTCACCATTGGTGCGGGTTTCACACTTTGCCAGGATTTGGTAGGTGTGTCTTCTGACCTTTAAATATGTATTGAATTCATGTTGTATTCATGTAGTTTACATGCACCATAGAAACTACTCATTTAGTGTCACAATACAGCATAAAGCTCAATCAGGAATCTGTTTTATGATTGTTGTCTGCCAGCCTGGTACTTTTTTTGCCTATTCAACCTGACCAGTCAGCAAAAATGGACAAGACCAGGACAAGACCAGTCACATTTTTGGTGCAGTGCCAACTTGATGATGTCACATATGAATCAGTCATAATAAAGAGTTTTAGAGAGTATAGTATTAATTTATTCAATATTTATAGTGAGTAAATCTAATTTTAAGCCTTTGAGCAAATATCTCAGTAATGTTTTCTTAAGTACTCCTATTATTAAACCTACTTAACTGGTAAAATGTCTGGAATAATGATTCACAGTCTTAAACTGAGATACCAAAACAATGCTGACCCCATGATAAGTTTTAGTCCAGAATGAATAGTGGGTTTATCTCTGTCCATATTGGGTATTGAGAGTGTTAACTACCTCAACATAACAGATTTATTTAAATCCATTCTTAAAATTCAGGGGGCTTTAAAACAAGTCCTTTCTCTGCAGGTGATCTACTGTAGACAGCTGAAATGATCCAATGTCAGATTAAACACCATCAAACAATAAGACTTAGGGTTTGCGCTTGCATTTGACAAATTAGATGTGGTTTAGGTCTCACTTTGTTGTGTTTGAAGCTGAAATAGAGAATGAGAATGTTTTCATTTCAATGTGGAAGAACTGGTTTGTCAAAACTCTCATACTTATCTAAAAGAGAGAGACTAGCAATTATCTAAAGCAATTAGCAGCACGCTGTGACAGTACATATTACATGAAATATAATATTTTAATGCATTACCTTTACTTTACTTTATAGTAATATTTTATATGAGCAGTAGATTATCACCATATGTTTACATAAATCTAATAGGTAACACTTTACAATACAGTTCAATTAGTTAACAATGGTTAATAATCCATTAACTAACTATTAGAAACATATTTGCCGTATATATTTACCTTTGTTAATGAAAGTTAATAAAACAAAAAACACATTATTTCAGATTCATTAAGTAGGCCTAACTGATACAAATTTGTATTTGAATAAAATATTAGTAAATATTGGATTTAACATGAACTAAGATTAATACATGCTTTAAAAGTATTGTTAATTGTTAGTTTATATTAACTAATATTATAGTTAACTATGTATAACCTTATGGTAAGGTGTTACTATTATATAATATATACATATATACCTTCTTATTATAAGGCAATTCAAAATGCTTTGTTAGATAATACATGCAGTTCACTAATAACTCAAATAATTGTTTTATGGATAAACAGGCCAAAAAAATGGAGGAAAGAAAATCATGACAAATTAGTTAATGCCACAAATGCAACAATGTATGCATGTTAAAATGCATGTCTTTACAAAAATAAAAGCCTTTAGTGTCACCTGTTGGTACTTTATTGACGTTTTAACTATCTAAAATCATAAGGGTTAAGTACACTTAATTATTTAGTTACTTGACTGGCCTTATATTTTTATTTGAAGTCGTCATTTCTATTTCATTGTTTTAACAAAGTAAAACCAGCTCTTGAGTGTTTGAGACCCCGACAGTACATGCAAGCCAGACTCAAATGCATGTTATATGAACAGGTGCATTTATAATACAAATGCATTTATATGAACAGACCACTGAATTAGACCACACAAGAGAGAACTATAACATCTGTCATGAGCATAAAAAATAAAAATAAAAAACATAGGTCAAATAAACTGAAAGCTTTCACTTTGCAGGCAAATCTCTGTGATTCTGTCTTACCGTATCATTGTCTGCCATTAGACACAGGAATGAGGACTATGGTTATATCCAAAGTGTCTGTGTACTCGGGGAGCTGTATTTCAACCGGTCTCTACAATCCCAAAGGAAAAATAATACCATATGTTCCATTGCTGACCTGCTTTTCAAGACATAGTTAGGACTGCCCTCTTATCCTCCCTCTTTTAGTCTCACAGGAAGAATGCCAGTGTCATATCTACCTGCCCGACCAGTTTCATGACACTAGAGCCCTGGACACTCTACCCTCACCTTCCCTCTGGCTCATGAGGAAACAACGAGCTTAAAATAGCCTCGCATCAAAATAATTCCCCTGTTGGAAAGTTATTAAAAGAAAATTGCTGTTGTGTAATAGGCAGACCTGAAGAATATTGTAAAACAATGGTGATTTACTTAGTACTTTTTATACTTGCGGTTGAGTTGGTTTCAAACACCTCATTCAAAACTATCTAAAATTATAATAATGTTTAATAATTCAAGTATTTCACAAACAATAATTTAGCACAATGAAACGAAGGTTAATTAAATAATGAAGAACTTTAACTGAAAAGTTGAAACAAAGTTTAAAATTTGCCATCGCAGGTATAATTACATTTTAAAATATATTAAAATTGAAAACAGTTATTTTAAATGTTCACAATTTTTACTATATTACTGATTTTACTGTCTTTTGGATCAAATTAATGCAGCTTTGGTGAGCATAAGAGCATCAAAACCTGTAAAAAACGATCTTAATTATTACTAATTATATATACTGTGTATATATATATATATATATATATATATATATACATATAACTGTGTGTGTGTGTGTGTGTGTGTGTGTGTGTGGTGTGTGTGTGTGTGTGTGTGTGTGTGTGTGTGTGTATGTGTGTGTGTGTGTGTGTGTGTGTGTGTGTGTGTGTGTGTGTCTGCGTTTGAGGCATTGCTTTTGGGACAACGTTGTGTGTTTTATACATTGGCCTCCAAAAACGTTTGGACACTTTTTAACACTCAAATGCGTGCCTTGGTTATATAACCATATGGTTGTATGGTAATATCTGATATTTGTCTGATATTATATCTGCACATCTAATATACTGTATATCAGGGGTCGGCAAGTAAGTTTGGCATCGGGCCAAAAAAATATTTCAGAACAAAGTCAAAGGACAATTTAAGAAATTATGAAAAATGCAACTAGAATTGCCTGTGACAGACTGTTACAGTGTCTTTTGTAACTAACTGGTAGTGAGCTGTTACTCCGTACTACATCATGTAGGAAGACAGTCATTAACAAAAAGCCACATTTGTGTGGCGCTGTCTGGCAGAGTAAGTGAGCGGAGTGCTCACCGATATCAGAAACATTTCAGTAGGTTTGAAATACCTACTGTTCATACATTAAAAAAAATACATAAATAAAATAACAGGAGAGTTACAACGTGGCTTATTGGAACACTAGTGTTCAAAGTTTTTTCCTGCCACATGATAAGCTATGGTTGTCAACATTAAAGGGTATAATTGCTGTTTGTGATGAAAATAACAGTACGTTAATTCATCAGTTATTTTACCTATGGATCGATTTATTTCTTATAGAATTCTGCTCATTCGAAATTGGATACAGATCCAGTAGCACTGTGAGAATATTTGTGTGTGAATAAGTTTTATTATAAGTTCATCGATTGCGAGTGAATAAGTACTTGTTTAAATCATGCTTTCGGCTGAAAATATTCACTAGCCTGTCTAGAATGAACAAACAACCAGCAGCCGTATCACCCTGCAGCCCAAGACCGGTTGCCCACTGAAGCTAAGCAGGGCTGAGCCTGGTCAGTACCTGGATGGGAGACATCCTGGAAAACTAGGTTGCTGCTGGAAGAGGTGTTAGTGAGGCCAGCAGGGGGTGCTCACCCTGCAGTCTGTGTGGGTCCTAATGCCCCAGTATAGTGACGGGGACATTATTTATATAGCACTTTTAACAATAAAAATGTAAATGATATAAATAAAAATAATTATAAAATAAAATAATAATAAAAAAATACTAGCCATTCATGTGTTTCCCTGCTTTTTCTTGCTCACAACACTATATAGGACAAGAGGTTTGTAAAATGGACAAACGGATGAACAAACCAAGCAAAATAAGATTTCATGTCACTATATTTTTGCATACCCAGCCATTTTAAACCATTATTCTTCTCCTTATTATTTATATTGTTATTATTGTTTTAATGCTGCTGAAATGAAATTGGACCAGTTTAACATTAAATCTCTGCTATTTTCAATCTTTGTGACTTTTTTCAGAATCACTGTAAGCATAAGAGCATTCTCCAGCACATCAGTGGTCACATGAAAGAGGTGTTCATCTGTTCATCAACACTGAACAGGAAGTGCTCCACTGACACCTCACAAAGAGAGAATGACAAGGCAGAAAAGGCAGCTGTAATTCAACATATCTCTCCACCACAGTCATTCACCGTCACTGAGCTTCTTTTCATTACACTCCCCATCGCCTCTTGTCAAGGAAAGAATTCTTAGAATGTATTTTATCTTCCTTACATTCTTGTCTTGTTTGTACAGTATGCTTGAGTATGAACACTCTTTGTGAACACATCTCAATGTAGGACAGATGTGAGACAACCTTGATTTATTGAATTATGTAATCCAAAATAAACAAAACAATGAATTCTAGAAAATTTGACAAATTAAGGCAGGCAAAAGATAGGTTACATCACCTCTTGCATTGGCTATTTGTGCTGTAACACAAAACACAGTGAGATAAAGAATGTATATTCAGCAATTTATTGTATCAACATAAGAGATAAGTGACAAAAGCCCATTTGAAATTGGATCCACATGATTTGACTGAAAACACGACTGTAACTCCGACTCACTCAAACTGTCTCTGTATACATTTAGTGTTCTAGACACCACTGTTCTAAAGTTTGGGGTTATTTATTTATTCATTTAAAGTTATTAATTCCTTTATATTTTGCAGGGATGCATAACATTGGCTAAAAGTTAATCAAAATTGACAGTAAGAACATTTATAATGTTGTTCTTTTGAAAAACAATAACAATGAGACATTAACTGAATACTGGAGTAATGATGCTCACATTTTAAAATACATTCAAATAGAAAGCTGTTATTGTAATTACAATAATATTTCACAATAATACTATTTTAATGTATTTTCACTGGGCTAGTTTTTGGAGAGCATAACCCAGAAATGGAAAACTTATAATTTAATAAAATCATGTTGTAAAATGGGATAAAACTGTACAGTAAATGTTAGTATTGAAATACTATAATAGTTTATATATTTTTTTTCTATAGCAATGATCCATGATCAAACAGGGTGAGCGTATACAAGCGTTGTACTACTTCACTGATTTACACCTAAAGATCATGTACAAAGTACTTTGAAAAAAAAAAAAATAATAATAATATATATATATATATATATGTGTGTGTGTGTGTGTGTGTGTGTGTGTGAGGACACAAATGTATAATGACATGTATAACATGTGTGTGAGGACATTTTCAGTGTTATGAGGACATATAAATCATACAGTGTGTGTTTTTTTGTGAGTGCACCGTGTGTGTTTAGTGTAGGGTAGTGTGTAGCACATACGGTTTGTACAGTATAAAAACCATTACGCCTGGAAAGTAAACCATAAAAACCAACATGTGTGTGTGTGTGTGTGTGTGTGTGTGTGTGTGTGTGTGTGTGTGTGTGTGAAATAACAATTACACTGTATAAAGTACTCTCATTTTAAAGTTTTAAAGACCCCACATTCAGTGAGTATTTGATTATGAATATTACTGTGATGCAAAATGCACTTCAAAAGGCTCATGTTACACATTCAACAGTAGACAAAGACTAAGGTAAACATAGGGGATATATACTTAGACTCGTGATGTAATACAGGTGCTGTGGACAATTAGGGTTGGGACATGACAAGACACTTGACTGATGACAAAGCAAAAAAAAAAAAAAACGAACCATTCTGAATATCTTTCAAGATAAATCACTTAACAAGTTTTTCTTTCATTTATGGCATTAGAAAAATATGCTAAGGAGTAGCTCCTCCTCTTTTCCTTCATGTATCCTTGGAGAAATGGGAGTCATCTGATTTTTTTTTCACAAAGCATGGCAGTTCCACATATGAGTGCAAGCTGATTGTTTATTGTTAATAAATTACTTTATTTATGGATTTTATAACTATATAATTAAAGTCAAACACATTTGCAATCTTAATGACAGTGCATGATCTCAGCAGGAAAGCAAGACAACTAATTTTTTTTAAGTGTACCTTCACTCTACACTGCCTCCTGTTGGCCATCTGAAGAATGTCTGCTTTGAGATTTTATAGTATACCTTTATTCCTGGTGATTTACCTTCCTGCAAAGTTCAGCCCCAACCCTGATCAAACACAACTGAACAAACGGATTAATGGGATGTTCCAGAAGAGGTCGGAAGTGGGAACATTAAAATTGAAATGTCCCACTTTCAACCCCAGTGAACTCAGCTGATCACAGTCAATCACACATCACAGATTAACACATTGACCTCATTATGTCGCCATGGCAAAATGAGAGCATTTCAGTGTTTTTGAGTAAATTATGGCAAAAATGTTTGACACGAGGCATGCTCATTGGATGTAGTGACGTCAAATGATGCGTCTCGCTTAAGTCGCTGTTGATGGATCTGCTCCGAGTTCACAGGTCAGATGTCTGACTTCAAGCGGGGTTCTGCATGTAGGAGGTGGGAAAAATCCTAATTTTGAGTAGTCTGGAAT
Source organism: Ptychobarbus kaznakovi (assembly GCA_027422405.1). NCBI lineage: Eukaryota > Metazoa > Chordata > Actinopteri > Cypriniformes > Cyprinidae > Ptychobarbus > Ptychobarbus kaznakovi. The sequence goes on from CM049813.1 coordinate 7,704,391, forward strand.
GCAGCATGACTTCCAGTCAATCACATGTCACATTAACATATTAACCACATGATGTCGCCATGACACACCGAGAAAATTTTTGTACATTGAATCTGAATTTAGAGTTGCTGCATTCCATTTACCTCGGAAGACGAATGTCAGAGCTGGGAATAATGGCACATCCACGTGTACCTTCACCTTGTTCCAGTCAATTAAATACACATAAAAGCGGTTATTTTGCACAGATAACGCCATAGTATAATGTCCACATATACAGATTGTGTGCACCACTGAGTTTATTGAAACACAGACATACAGAAGTGCTAATAGACACTATATTACTACTGTTTCTCTTCTGTTGATGCACTGAGCAGCCAGACTGGATTCTGAAGTTTGGAGTTTTTGCAATTCCAGTTGAGTCAAAACTCTGACTTCTGAGGGCATTGCAGTTAAAAGTCCCTACTGGTAACTCTGAATTTCCAACTTACAAGTACAAATGGGACGCACTAATAGGCTGCATCCGAAAACTGAAAACGCTGCCTTCAGAGGAAACATTCCAAGGTAGGAAGGCAGCAAGGCACATCTGAATCCAAAGTTAGCTTCACTTCCTGTCTCATGAGATACCTTCATCTTTGAAGGCAGCATGGATGTATTCTTCGCTGCCTTTGATATCCCACAATCATGTATGTTCCAATCCGTGATGATTGAGCTGAAAAAATAAAGATGGCGTCTGAAAGTTACGTTTGGTGGTTAGTTTGTGTGTAAAGGTATATTTCTCTGATTAACTTTTTGCACTTTTGATGTTATTTCTAGAGAGATATTTGTATTATAGTAATTTAATATTTGTTTAGTTATCACCAAAACTCGTTCTATTTTGTTGTAGATTATTAAACCGTTACGCTGCCTCAGAATCCTGTCCGAAATTAGTTTTGTGAGGTGCAAAAACACTGCCTGCAAAGTCATTGCCTCATAAGGCAGCAAATCAGCTGATAAAATTTTCGGATGCAGCGATAATCTTAAAGAGATTATCTAGATAATTACGGACAGGAGTGTTTGATTGCAGTTGGGGCTGAACTTTGCAGGTATGTAGATCTCCATTAATATAATTAATATCAATTAATATATATTTAAAATTTGTATTTATTTATTTTGGATTATATAGGCAACTTTCAAGTAGTCTAAATTTCTGGAAAAATAATTGTTCATATGACTCACAACCTCAATTCAAGTAAAATTTGGCATGACACATTTATTTCCATGACAGAAGAACCGAATACATTTAGGACACTTTCTATTAGAAAAGGGAGATGCCAGTAGGACAGGAAGGACATTTTTTCAAGAGGGGAGGGGGGTAAAAGAAAATACTGCAATAATTAAATAAATAAATAAATAAATGTAATGACATATTATAGGGGAACAATAGCTATCCATGTAAACTAACCTCATAGTTTGATTGTGTGAAAATATAATAATTTGATTATTGTTGTGAACATGGAGGTTGGGTTGTGCTTCATTCCACCCTTGAATGAGTTTCTGCCTAACATACAGGTGCATCTCAATAAATTAGAATGTCGTGGAAAAGTTAATTTATTTCAGTAATTCAACTCAAATTGTGAAACTTGTGTATTAAATAAATTCAATGCACACATACTGAAGTAGTTTAAGTCTTTGGTTATTTTAATTGTGATGATCTCCTTCACAAGGAGGGTAAGCCACAAACATGCATTGCCAAAGAAGCTGGCTGTTCACAGAGTGCTGTATCCATGCATGTTAACAGAAAGTTGAGTGGAAGGAAAAATTGTGGAAGAAAAAGATGCACAACCAACCCTAGAGATCTGCAGCCTTATGAGGATTGTCAAGCAAAATTGATTCAAGAATTTGGGTGAACTTCACAAGGAATGGACTGAGGCTGGGGTCAAGGCATCAAGGGCCACCACTCACAGACGTGTCAAGGAATTTGCCTACAGTTGTCGTCAGAGGCGTCTTACCTGGGCTAAGGAGAAGAAGAACTTGACTTTTGCCCAGTGGTCCAAAGTCCTCTTTTCATTTGAAAACCCAGGTCCTAGAGTCTGAAGGAAGGATAGAGACGCTCATAGCCCAAGTTGCTTGAAGTCCAGTGTTAAATTTCCACAGTCTGTGATGATTTGGGGTGCAATGTCATCTGCTGGTGTTGGTCCATTGTGTTTTTTGAAAACCAACGTCACTGCACCCGTTTACCAAGAAATGTTAGAGCACTTCATGCTTTCTTCTGCTGACCAGCTTTTTAAAGATGCTAATTTCAATTTCCAGCAGGATTTGGCACCTGCCCACACTGCCAAAGGCACCAAAAGTTGGTTAAATGACCATGGTGTTGGTGTTCTTGACTGGCCAGCAAACTCACAGACCTGAACCCCATAGAGAATCTATGGGGTATTGTCAAGAGGAAAATGAGAAAAAAGAGACCAAAAAATACAGATAAGCTGAAGCCACTGTCAAAGAAACCTGGTTTCCTGAACCTGAATTGGTGGGCTTTTGTTGGATGTGAGCCAAAATCATCTCATTTAAAATAACCAAAGACTTAAACTACTTCAGTCTGTGTGCATTGGATTTATTTAATACACGAGTTTCACAATTTGAGTTGAATTACTGAAATAAATTAACTTTTCCACGACATTCTTATTTATTGAGATGCACCTGTATTAGAAGAAATTAAAAGAATAAACATTTATAAGTGTTTTGATGACTTAAGCAGTTAATTTAGAAAATCTCATTTTACACAGCAGTAAGTGACACACTAAAATTACATATGTCAGGAGAAAACACATGGGAAAGTGTTAATGTTGCCATAAGGAAGCATTCTGAGGAAGGACAAAGGGGAAGTTACAGCCATCCCTGACAGAAAGTTCCCTCTCATTTCACCAGTCTCATTAAAGGGATTAGTTCACCCAAAAAAATACAATTCTGTCATCATTTACTCACCCTCAAGTAATTCCAAACCTGTATGCATGTCTTTGTTCGGCTGAACACAAAGGAAGATATTCTGAAGAAAGTGGGAAACAGAGCAGGATGATTTGATTCGTGTGGCTGAGCATTTCCAAATTAGGGTTAATAGGCAGCAGCTGAAGAGGGACATTAAGAGCGTTGTGGTGAAGGGACTAGAGGAGCTTGGTGTGTTGGCGTTGGCTGATGTAGTAGAGCAAGATTCGCTCAGTGCTGGTGCCCATCCTCTTGTGTTTGGTGAGGAGGAAGCGAGCCAAACGGCTGAGGTGGAGGAGGCCAAAGCTGTATTGCCGCCCTTCAATCCTTTTTCTCCTGCCCTGTCTGGGTCTGGAGGTGAAGCGTGTCTTAAGTTACGACTGGCTAAGATCCAGATGGAAGAGCGCATGAGGGTTGCTGAGCATCGGGCTGAGCTAGAGTTGCAGCTTGAGATCCGTCGTCTGGAAATTAATGCGGATAAGCAGATCAAGTTGCGGGAGCTCGAATTGAGAGTTGCCAGGGATGCATCAGGTCCTTCTGTTCCAATAGCCCCCGCTCCGTTACAAATTACTCCTCCTTTGCCGGTCGTTCCTCTTGCACCTGTTCAGCCTGCACCTGCAGTAGGCGCTGATGCTGTTCCGAGAGTAGGAGCATCAGGGAGTACATTTGAGGTGAGTAAACATATTGCTCTTGTGCCACAGTTTAGAGAGAGAGAGGTTGACTCGTATTTTAACATTTTTGAGCGAATTGCTTCGGCTTTGAATTGGCCTAGAGATGTCTGGACTTTGTTATTACAGTGCAAGTTAATGGGTAAAGCCCAGGAAGTGTGTGCTGTCTTATCTTTGGAAGACAGTTTGAGCTATGATGTTGCTAAAACTGCAATTTTGAGAGCTTATGAACTTGTACCTGAAGCTTATAGGCAACGATTCAGAAATTATAACAAAAACTTGAGTCAGACATTCGTTGAGTTCGCTAGAGAAAAGTCTATGCTGTTTGACAAATGGTGTGTAGCAAGCAAAGTTACAGATTTTCAGGCACTACGTGAATTAATTTTGCTCGAAGAATTTAAGGGTTGCATTTCTGATCATATTGTGGTTTACATAAATGAACAGAAAGTAAGCTCATTGTCAAATGCGTCTGTTCTCGCTGATGAGTTTTCGCTGACTCCTAAAACAGTTTTTATTGCCCGAACCTCTGCTTCGAAGGACCAGACACATTTTAAGTCTATTGGCACAAAAGGTAGGGAAGAGAGGCAGTGTTTTTATTGTCACAAATCCGGCCATGTGATTGCTGATTGCTTTACTTTAAAACGCAAGCAGCAAATTAATCCTCCTAAAAATGTTGCTTTTGTAAGGACTGTTGATGAGATTGAGAAGGAAAATCGTGATGAGATAGAAGTAGGTTATCAACCTTTTTTGATGGAAGGATTGGTTTCTGCCGATGCTCAGTCCACAGACCAGGTTAAGGTGACAATGTTGCGTGATACAGGTGCCATGCAGACCATGGTGGCTAAAGATGCGTTTTCCTTTTCTGAACAATCCTTTTGCGGTAGCTATGTTTTGGTACGAGGGATTGGAATGAAGACTGTCAGAGTTCCTTTGCATCAGATTCATTTGCAGTCAGAGTTGTACACCGGAATGATTAAGGTTGGGGTGCGTGAACATTTACCTGTGTGTGGGGTAAAAATTATCCTTGGTAATGATGTAGCTGGTGGAAAGGTTATACCTTTCTTAGAAGTTTGTGACAAACCCGATTTGTTCGATCAGCTTGACGAAATGTCTGAAAAATTCCCTGAAACATTTCCTGTTTGTGCCGTTACGCGAGCACAAGCTCGTAAACTTGCTGATGCAGATGATTTGTCTACAACCTTTATGGCATCTACTTTGGAGGACGGTATTCTGATGGCTGATGAAGCTAAGCCAGGTGAAGAACCTGATTCAATTTTGAATGATGTAAAATTACCAGTGACTCGAGATAACATTGTTGTAGCTCAAGAAGCTGATGTTACCCTGCGTAAATGTTTCTCTTCTGTTGTTCCTGTGGAGATAGCAGTTGAGAGGAAAACTGCTTATTATATGGACAACGGGTTGTTGATGCGTAAATGGTGTGGAAATGTCTCAGATGATTTTGAATGGTCTACTGTTAACCAAATTGTTGTTCCTGTGTGTTACAGACAAGCTGTACTTGCGTTGGCCCATGACCATGCCTTGTCTGGACACCTGGGCATTAAGAAAACTTATATCCGAATTCTGAAGCACTTTGTGTGGCCCAGATTAAAGTCTGATGTAAAGAAATATTGCAGAACCTGTCATACTTGTCAGTTTGCAGGTAAGTTATTCCGCGCGCACCTCTTGTTCCTATACCTGTGATGGGGGAACCATTTGAGCACATCATTATCGATTGCGTTGGTCCCTTGCCTAAGACAAGGACTGGGAATCAGTACTTGTTGACGATAATGTGTGCGGCGACACGTTTCCCAGAGGCGATTCCGCTGTGAAAAATAATGGCTCCTGTAATTACTCGTGAAATACTTTTCAACGTTTGGGTTACCGAGAATTTTACAAACCGATCTGGGTACAAATTTTCTGTCAAAGCTTTTTGCTCAAGTATTAACGACTCTGAACATTTCTCATCGAGTTGCAAGTGCGTACCACCCAGAAAGTCAAGGGGCATTGGAACGATTTCATCAAACACTAAAATCTATGCTTCGTAAGTATTGTATGGAGACTAGCAAGGATTGGGACGAGGGCACACCCTTGCTTTTGTTTGCCGTAAGAGAAGCAGTGCAGGATAGTTTGGGGTTTAGTCCTGCTGACCTAGTGTTTGGACATACTGTGAGGGGTCCGTTAAAGATGCTTAAAGAAGATATGTTATCTTCCGAGACTACTTCTCAAATGACTGTGTTGGAGTACGTGAGTAAATTTCGTGAACGTTTGTATCACGCTTGTGCAATGGCGAAAGAATCGTTATTAAAAAGCGCAGGTTACTATGAAAGATCAGTTTGATCGTAAAGCTGTTTCCCGTCACTTCACAGAAGGAGACCAAGTGCTTGTTTTTCTGCCTGTTGTTGGTTCAACTTTGTCTGCACGTTTTTCAGGTCCGTACGAAGTGATGAAGAAACTGAGTGATACAGACTAAGTAATTCGAACACCTGATCGTAGAAAAAAATCCAGTGTGTGCCATGTTAATATGCTAAAGGCGTATTTTGCCAGAGAGTCATCACCAAAGGCTCTGAGTTTAAATGAGCCTGAAAATGCTCATTCGCCTGTCGTTACTCTTGCTTGTGAGGTTGTTACTGATAGCCCTGATGATGAAGACGATGGGGTGATAGTTCGGCACACATACCAGCAATGTGCCAGACTTAAGAACTCTGAAGTTTTGGCTAATTTATTTTCTTCTTTATCTCACCTGCCAGATTCTCAGAGATTTGATATTGAACAACTAATTCATGATTTCCCCTCGTTATTTCATGATGTTCCTACTCGTACAACAGTATTGAAGCATGATATTGATGCAAATAATGCCGCTCCGATTAAGCAACATGCTTATAGGGTAAATGCAGGGAAACGTTCTGTCATGAAGAATGAAGTTGAGTATCTACTGAAAAATGGTTTAGCAAAGCCGAGTTGTAGTCCATGGAGTTCACCTTGCTTACTGGTTATCAAAAGCGACGGATTGACCAGATTTTGCACAGATTATCGGCAAGGTAAACGCTGTGACTATACCTGATTGTTTCCCCTTACCTCGCATGGAAGACTGCGTAGACACCCTTGGTCCTGTGAAGTTCGTCAGTAAACTAGATCTGCTGAAGGGCTACTGGCAGGTGCCCCTTACAGCTCGTGCTTTCGATATTTCTGCGTTTGTGACACCAGATAGCTTTGCGCAATATTGCGTAATGGCTTTCGGTATGCGGAACGCTCCTGCTACGTTTCAGAGACTCGTTAATATGGTACTTTCTGGTGTTCTGAATTGTAATGCATATTTAGACGATCTTGTCATTTATTCATCTGATTGGAGTGATCATGTGTCAATTTTGCGCGATGTGTTTTCACGCCTTGCAGAAGCTTCACTGACGTTAAATCTTGCTAAATGCGAGTTTGGACAAGCTACTATCACGTACTTGTGGAAGCAAGTAGGGCAAGGACAAGTAAGACCTGTAGAGGCGAAAGTAACTGCTGTTGCAGAATTTCCGATTCCGGCTACACGTAAAGAATTGCGTAGGTTCTTGGGAATGGCAGGTTATTATCTGAATTTTTGTAAAAACTTTTAAACTGTCGTTAATCCGCTTACATCTCTTCTCAGTCCTTCGTATCCATTTGAGTGGAATGATGCATGTCAAAATGCCTTTGACAATGTGAAGGAATTGTTGTGCAATGCACCTGTCCTCATTGCTCCGGACTGTGCCAAATCCTTCATATTGGAAATGTATGCGAGTTTGGTTGGTGTGGGTGCTGTACTGATCCAGGAGGATGCCCGTGGAATAGAACACCCTGTGTGTTTTTTCTCATGTAAGTTCAACAAACATCAGTGAAACTACTCCACTATTGAGAAATAAACACTGGCACTTCTGATGGCTTTACAGTATTTTGATGTTTATATCAGCTCAAGTAATATGCCTGTAACTGTGTTCACTGACCACAATCCTTTGGTGTTCTTGGCTCGCATGTATAACCATAATCAACGGTTAATGCGCTGGTCTTTAGTCGTGCAAGGTTACAACTTAGTGATTAAACACAAGAAAGGGTCAGAAAATATAATTGCTGATGCCTTATCTAGAGCTTGATTAGTGATGTAATACTTGTTTAAAAACTCATATAATTTGTAAAATTATAGTGTTTTTTTTAAGGGGGGAAGTGTTACATTACTTGTCTGTATTTGTTTGTCACTTGTATTTTCTGTTCTTGACTTTCTCTTTGTAGTTTTGTTTCTCGATTCTTAGGTTATCTATATTGGCTGACTCAGTCCACCAGTCGACCAATTAGGCTGGACCTACCCATTATAAAAGGGGCCGGACCTCCTTGGCTGTTGTCAGTCGTCCTGCGTTTCAGCCAGCAGGCGGCTGTCCATTTTTGTCAACCACATTCATTATGCTGTTAATTGATTAGTTGATCTGTTACTCTTTTTGTGACTAGTTAATTTGTGACTTTTGAGGTTCGTTTAGCTGCATTGACCAACAGATTAAGAACACCTGTCAATGTAGGATACTTTAATTATCTTAATATGCTGTGTAACCCAGATTGTCTAAATCAGACCAGTATGGCTTTTGTCGCTTGAGACCTGTTAGCATAACTTTGGGAAAAGGAGATAGGTAAGCCTTTTGTTTAATTTCCTTTCCTTGTTAGTTACAGGTAAGGAGTGACAGCCACCCGTGTATTTTTATTATTAATGAGAGTAGTTTAGGTTGGGCGTCGGATACGCCGAAGCTTGCGGCTTTATTTCTACATTTTTGTTTGTTAGTTAGATTAGTTGGGTTGGGGTTTAATAATTAGGGTTGTTTTGCTTTTGATAATTTCTTTGTTTTGGTGTCACTCATTATTCTCCTTTTTCTCACAAACTATTTAGAGAATGTATAAGTCTTCGATGATTGTAATTAGTACCTCTCTAAATAAAATCAACTTGTGATAACCATGCTTGCTTGCCTCCCGGACGTTTTCTTCCATGGTTTGCTTCAGCGTCAGTTGTCTCACTTAAATGTTACGAAACATCCCTTAAAAATATCTAACTCGCAACATAGAGTCTGGAGGAAGGATAGAAAAGCTCATAGCCCAAGTTGCTTGAAGTCCAGTGTTAAGTTTCCACAGTCTGTGATGATTTGGGGTGCAGTGTCATCTGCTGGTGTTGGTCCATTGTGTTTTTTGAAAACCAACGTCACTGCACCCGTTTACCAAGAAATGTTAGAGCACTTCATGCTTCCTTCTGCTGACCAGCTTTTTAAAGATGCTAATTTCATTTTCCAGCAGGATTTGGCACCTGCCCACACTGCCAAAAGCACCAAAAGTTGGTTAAATGACCATGGTGTTGGTGTGCTTGACTGGCCAGCAAACTCACCAGACCTGAACCCCATAGAGAATCTATGGGTATTGTCAAGAGGAAAATTAGAAAAAGAGACCAAACAATGCAGATAAGATGAAATCCACTGTCACAGAAACCTGGTTTCCTGAACCTGAATTGGGGGTTTTTGGTGGGATGTGAGCCAAAATCATCACAAATTAAAATAACCAAAGACTTAAACTACTTCTTGTGTGCATTAATTTATTTAATACACAAGTTTCACAATATGAGTTGATTTACTGAAATAAATGAACTTTTCCCACAACATTTTTATTTATTGAGAGTGCACCTGTATTAACGCAGAAATTAGAAGAATAAAAAATGTATAAGTGTTTTGATGACTTAAGCAGTTAATTTAGAAAAGATCATTTTACACAGCAGTAAGTGACTCACTAAGGAGACTGGGGCATATGTTAATGGACCCACACAGACTGCAGGAAAGTGAGCACCCCCTGACTAAAATGTCACCTCTTCCAGACAGGGAAAGTTTAATCCCAGGAGAATTTACTCAGCCATCCCTGACAGAAAGTTCCTGCTCATTTCACCACCAACTCATTAAAGGGATTAGTTCACCCAAAAAATACAATTCTGTCATCATTTACTCACCCTCAAGTAATTCCAAACCTGTATACATGTCTTTGTTCTGCTGAACACAAAGGAAGATATTCTGAAGAAAGTGGGAAACAGAGCAGTTCTGGGGCACCATTGACTTCCATAGTATTTTTTTTCTACTATGGATGCCAACGGTGTCCCAAAACAGGCTAGTTACAAACTGTCATCAAAACATCATCTTTTGTGTTCAGCAGAACAAATAAATTCATACAGGTTTGGAATTGCATGAGGGTGAGTAAATGATGACATAATTTTCATTTTTGGGTGAACTATGCCTTTAAGCCACCATTGATACAGTTCGTCCACCCCAGATGACATCCATATCTGTGAAAATGTTTCTGTAGTTCACACATTTATGATCTGTAAGAAACCGATATGACTTCAATACTACAGTATTATGGTGGGCTAACTAGTGTTAGAATTTATTTTTAGATAATCTTGCCTCAAAATGACATGTAAAACAAAAATAACTTATTGTTGCTTTACATGTCACATAATTGGTCACTTATATTAAAGTAGGTGGTCTTTTGTTCAGAATAAGCTCCTAAATGGACCACACATTATGCTGTTAGTCAAAGGTATGTCTACATGAGACTGCTGTAAATGAACTAATCTGTGGTCACTGGTGAATGTAATATATCTTACCAGAAGAGGGCAATGATTGGCTTGTTTTTTTTAGGTTGTCATGGCTCTATTGATTGCCATTCTTTGCTTTGGGCAAGGAGCTTCCAGTGGTGACCATGATAGATTCTGGGGAAGTGCTGGTGTTTCCAAAGATGGAATAGTGACATTCAAAATGAGATTAATAATAACAACAACAACAAGTAGTTTTACACATTATTACATTAAAGTCTATTACATTAAAGTCAGTAGTGTACACTCGAGTGAGATGAACATGGCACTCAGTCTTTTCTATAGACTTTAACCAGTTTAGATGTCATGCTGAATTTAACGCTGTTGAAAATGAGGCTTTGAGGGAGAGACTTACAACCTGAATTCCGGAAATGCTGGGATGTTTTTTAAATTTAAATAAAGTGAAAACTAAAATAATTCCAAATCAAATGAGCCAATATTGTATTCAAAATAGAACATAGATAACATAAAAAAAATTAACTGATACATTTTGCAATTTGATACACAAAATGAGCTCCTTTCAAATGTGATGCCTGCTACAGATCTCAAAATAATTGGGACGGGGGCATGTTTACCATGGTGTAGAATCTCCTTTTCTTTTCAAATAAGGTTGAAGACGTCTGCGTATCGAGGTTGTGAGTTTCTGGAGTTTTGTTTTTGGAATTTTGTCAAACTCTTGCCTGATATGGTTTCCAGCTGCTGGAGAGTTTGTGGTCGTCTTTGACTTATTTTTTGCTTAATGACGCGCCAAATGTTCTCTATAGTTGAAAGATCTGGACTGCAGGCAGGCCAATTCAGCACCCGGACTCTTCTACTACTACATATGTTGCACTAAAACCTTTATATACCTTTCAGCATTCACAGTGCCTTCCAAAACATGCAAGCCTCCCATACCGTATGCACTTACGCACCCCCAAACCATCAGAGATGCTTGCTTTTGAACTGAACGCTGAGAACACGCTGGAAGGTCTCTCTCTTCTTTAGCCCGTAGAACACGCCGTCCGTGATTTCCAACAAGATTGTCAAATTTGGACTCGTCTGACCATAGAAAACTTTTCCACTTTCAAACAGTCCATGTTAAACGAGCCTTGGCCCACAGGACACGGCAGCACTTCTGGACCATTTTCACATATGGCTTCATTTTTGCATGATAGAGCTTTAGTTGGCATCTGCAGATGGCACAGTGGATTGTATTTACCGACAGTGGTTTCTGGGAGTATTCCTGGACCCATTTAATAATGTCCAATGATTATTTTTTTATGAGATGTGAGCACGTTAATGGAACGGGATCATTTTCAGAGATTAAAACTTAATGTTTTACTCTCTAACACAAATTTATATATTTTTGATGAAATCCGAGAGCTTTCTGACCCTGCATAGATAGCAAAGCAACTACCACATTCAAGGCCCAGAAAGGAAGTAAGGACATCATTAAAACAGTACATTTGACATCAGTGGTTCAAACTTACTGTTATGAAGCTCTGAGAATATTTTTGTGCAGAAATAAATCTAAAATAATGACTTTATTTAACAGTTTCTTCTCTTCCGTGTCAGACTTGCATACACGACAGTACCACGAAAGAGAAGAATTGTTGAATAAACTCATTATTTATGTTTTCTTTGTGCACAAAAAGTAGCAGCAAAAAAGAATGAGACTCTATTGTGCTTGAAGATTTTGACCATTTTACATTTTTCTATTCCTTGCTTTTTGAAAAGCAGTAGTGAAACAACGTAAACACCATAAAACTAGTCAGAAAGCACCAGCACATTTGAACAAATATAAAAACGAAACCCAGTGATGAGCAAAATTCAAATACACTTCCTTATGCAACACTGCGCTGTGCAACTAAAGCAAAACATTTTAACATTATGAAATATAAATCCCCAATTGTTTTATATATATATTTTTTTTTACTTTCAAAGTACAGTCAGAAAGTGAAAGGTTTATTAGTCTTGGATAACCAATGAAAAAGGCTGCAAAAATATTAGTTTCACGTGGTTGGTTAAAATAGTATTTTTTAGTTTTAAAAGTGTTTGACAAAATAGGTCCTTACATGTACCATGCTGAATGGGAAATGTTGTCACCATGCCATTTTCGTTTTGTGTGGTTTTCACACTGCTAGTTTGGGTTATTTTTCAGTGCTGTGTATTTTCTGTTGTGTGACTGAGAAGCGGGGTCAGAGATCTTCCAGGTAGCCATGTCAAGAAACTGCACCTCATGTCATTATTTTTTTATTCTGGGTCAATCAATGAAACAGAGTTAAATTTCAACTTCATTCAGTGAACCTTCTCAGAGAGGCCATGTAATGATCTCAGTGTGATTTGTACTCTCGAGGGAGATCTGAGTAGTTTGTGGATTTTTAATCTAAATATAGAAACATGCCCTAGATATTGTGGATCCTCAGTATGTGATTCATCCTAAATTTGACCTATTTACATACATACATAAAAATAACAAAAAACATAATCCAGCCAAACACTCTATTTATGTATGTATTTTTAATTTTCAAATAATTACAATTATTTTATTTTGAAACATAGTGGCTGAGCATGCGTGAGCTGATATTGCTATTTATGGTTTTGCTTGTTGAGATGATTCTGCTTCAGAAAATGCACTCTGTCTATAATAAGATCATGATTAGATGACCAAATCATTTAGAAACAGGGCTGTCATATATCTAGCTGCAAAATAGCTTTTCCCCCAAAGCAGACTTCGGTGCAGTTTTGTGTCATGTTTCATGTGATTCAGCCTTCGATCAGGTGTGTGAAAGTTCTTTTGTATGAACACTGATCTTGGACCAACCTTTACTTTTCAAATAGTGAAGAATATAACTTCACATGGTAAAGGGAACTGATTCTAGATGATCAGTTTCACTATAACTGTCTCCAGGCCTGGTTGATGGTGTGGGTATGAGCAGGATTGATTACCAATGGCTTTTCAGTTCTTTATCTAATAGGAAAGTGAAACAAGCAGACCAAGTGAGTCAAATTGTTCAGCTTTTTTATGCAAAAGGTCCTTTTTTGCTGGAAAATAATGTTTTAGACATAATCTATAATATAATAAATAAATGGAAGTTAATACAACAATATATTTGTATTTGCTTTTTAATCCTGTATGCCGCACGTGGGGGAGCAATCATGCTTAGAATTAAAAGCACTGTGCGCTCCATTTGATGCACTCATATCCCTTTTCCTATTTATTCAGGCCTACTTTTTGTCGGTGTGTCATGTGGTTTATTACCTTTTATACTTCAATTTAAAGTAATTAGATAAAAGCATAAATGAATGGAAGTTATTGCAACAATATATATTTTTTATAGTTTTAAAATATGTTTTTTTATTTATGTTGTAGTACAATACTTTGACTTAAAAAAAATTATTATGTTTTAAGTATATAATACAACATATATTAAAACATATTTTAGAACTATAAAAAATATATATTGTTGAATTAACTTCCATTCATTTATGCTTTTTATAATTACTTCTAAATCAAGCCCTGACCAGGCTATCTCAAAATAATAAAACGACTCGATAAAAAGTCAAAGTGGCCATCAGTGGTCCTGCCGTAGAGCATTGCGTTAGGAGACATCCCCTCTGCGTCGATCAAACCCCGGTTGTGGGTTGTGGGTTCAATTCCCAGGGAACACACATACTGACAAAAAAATGTATAACCTGAATGTACTGTAAGTCGCTTTGGATAAAAGTGTCTGCTAAATGCGTAAATGTAAACACAACATCTCAGTCCTCTTCTCAGAACCTGGTTACAAATTCCAACCAAACCCTGCCAAATGTCAAAGTTGTTTTTCTGTAAATCGTAAACTGCAAACAACATGGAGCAAAATAATAGTGAGCAAAAATGTATAGAAATCACTGTGCATGGATTACCACTAATATTTCAGGTGCAGATATGCATGCACACATATGGATGTGATCACATATGCTGATATGCAAACATACGTGTAATTCAGTACTGAGAAACAAATCACAAACAGTAATAACTTAATAAGCTATTACTAACCAAAAAATCCTTTGTAAATTTCAAGAACAAATATGATAACTCCGGTACTCTCCCTAAGTAATGTGTACGCTGGTATTCCCCTTTACATTGGCAATAGTATTTATAGATTCACACATACAGTGTATATTTTTTATGTTCTGTGTTTACACACATTCATGTACACGGCTACAGTTTGCACTTGATGGTGTGTTTATAACCACACGAGAGAGAGAGAGAGAGAGAGAGAGAGAGAGAGAGAGAGAGAGAGAGAGAGAGAGAGCTTTCTTTCAGGGTGGGGGAAGTATCTGCCATCACGGAAGACTGACTAAAGCAAAACAGAAAGAGGGGAAGTTCACAGTGCAAATACATAGAGAGCCAGTCAACCACTCAACCTCACATTCACATGAGAGACAGAGAGAGAGAGACGTGCGGACGGAGCAGTAACTGAACATTGAACTGGCTCTGTTAGAGGGAACAGTGCATGCTGAAATTGAGTTTTTATGTGTGTTTTTGTGGAGCTGGACTGGTATCAGGATTTAATATTGGATATGGTGCTCAACTAACATAAACATGGAGTGGAATTCATGGATTTCTCTTTTGTTTGCGTTAATAAATGTCCAAGTTACCATAGCAGGTAAGATTGATCGATTTATTTATTTATTTATGTATTTTTAATGTATTTTTTTAAGCCTTACTTTTGCTAGGTGACTCTCTCTCTCTCTCTCTCTCTCTCTCTCTCTCTAACAATGCTTTTTACTAATGATAATAATATAAAGTAATTATATTAAATAACATCTGTACATTTACATTACACATTCATAAAAAGTGTAGTATCCACAATACTGAGAAGAAAAATAAAACTGTAGTGCAAAGTGCAAGTGGGCGCTTGACTTGAAGTCCCCAGTTTCTGTCACCGTGATGACGTGAGTGACGTAAATTCCTTGCCGCCCCCCAGTGACCTTGAAACCTTTCAAAATGAATAAACAGCATATACAATATGTGTTAATTTATTAATTGAACTCTTTATTTGACACTGATATTGATTTTAAACACAGACTCCAGTGAATGTCTCTCAGGTTCCTCAGGTGTTAAAAAAGACCTTATTGTTAAAACCACCATAGAAAATACCGTTAGAGAAAACACCAATTTGTGTAATTGGATTTTTTACTCAACTAGCTAACCCCGGTCTTCGCCAATACATTGTATTGTACAGCATTGTGTAAGTTCTTTTTGGGAAGATTTTGGTTGGCAGTTTGCTTGATAAAGTAGAGATCCATATTAGTAAAATGACTAAAAAGAAGGTGTTTTCATGTCACCTACATCTGGAAAGTACAGCTGATCACAATTTATTCACATTAACTACAGTACCTCAAGCATGAGAGTTCAGCTTTGACAGGAACTAACGCAAATAAACCACTTCTCTATTGGTAAGAGAAGAGCATAGAATCAACGTATGGGAAAGTCTGTTGATGATTCTGATAATTGTCCTCTTTTTTTCACAGGAGAGCCGCTGGAATTAAATGTGACGTTAGACATATGGGAGGGGAATGTAACTGTGCTCTGGGATCCCCCAAAAGAAGCCCCCGTATATGCCCTTTATCAAGTAAAGACAGCACTGTAAGCAGAAATTGGGCCTTACTATCCACAAAATAGTCTAAAACTATGTGTATTTTTTCAGTTGCTGAAAATATTATTCTAGTTTTTGCCCACCTTTTTTGCTTGAATGAAATGTACAATACTCCAAAGCTAATCTACTTGTCTTTTCTTTGATAGATATATGCATCCTAATGCTGGGTGGGGCATTGTGCCAGAGTGTAACATGACTACAGAAACTAGATGTGAACTTGGGAGCTTTTTATACAAACCATTAATGAAAATCAAGATTGGACTGTTTGAAGGAAATGACAACATTTCTTGGTCAGCAGCAAAACGAATTCGTTTATTTGAGAGTAAGTATTCACAGGACTACTATTACCAAAAAAAAGTGTAATATTACAGCTAATACTACATTATTTTAAGCATAAAGAACATCCTATTTTACTGTCTACAGGTTGTACAATTGGTAATGGATATCTTCCTTCCATGTTTTAGGCAAATTGTTGGCTCCAGAGTTTGACCTGTCTTCCTCCCCTAATACGGTGAAGGTTAAGATTTACAGAAAGCCATTTCTCAATCAACTTTTTGAATATGGATCAATTTACTCTGTCATTTTGTACCCAAAAGGACAAGAGAGTCAGGTTGGTTTTTAGTGGACTATCCCAACATTTATTTGACAAAGTGTTTTTACAATATATTTACTTGCTTGTTATATTGCATGCCATTGCAATCGCTAAAACATTTTTTTTTCTGATGCAGGCTTTAACGGTAATTGATGATGATGAAGATGGAGAGGTAGTGCTCACATCATTATCATTATGGCAGGAGTATTGTGTCCATGTGAAAGTGGAGATGACATCTAGTGATGTGAGCAACACCTCATTACCACGCTGCATATATGTATCAGCAGGTACTGTAGATCACATAGACACTATTTGAATAAATAATAATCATCTATTTTTACAGAGGTCTCTCAAATGTTTATATAACGCCAACAAAATATTAATGGAACTGTTCACCCAAAAATTTAAATTATGTGATCAATTACTCAACCTCATGTCGTTCCAAAACCATAAGACCTTTATTTATCTTCTGAACACAAATTAAGATATTTTTGATGAATTCTGAATGCTCTCTGACCCTTCAATAGACAGCAAGCTTACTACTACGATCAAGGTCCAGCAAGGACATTGTTCAAATAATTAATGTGATATCAGTGGTTCAACCGTAATTTTCCGAAACTACGAGAATACATTTTGTGCGCAAACAAAACAAAAAAAATATGACTTTATTCCACAATTTGTCTCCTCTGTGTCACCCTGGTGTCATTTTAGACGCGGAGGAGATTAATTGTTGAATAAAGTCGTAATTTTTGTTTTCTTTGTGTGCAAAAAAAGTATTTTCGTAGCTTTGTAAAATTACGGTTGAACCACTGATGTCACATGGATTATTTTAACGATGTCCTTGCTACATATCTGTGCCTTAATCGTGTAAGGATCCTTGCTGTCTATTGGAGGGTCAGAGAGCTCTCGGAATTAATCAAAATTATCTTTATTAGGGTGAGTAATTAATGATAGAATTTGTATTTTTGTGTGAACTATCTCTTTAAAAGACGAATCAGTATTTAATAAATAAGCATATGTAGGACAAAAAATAACCCCTTCAGGGTGATTCAAGATCCTTTGGCTTTGTGTTTGGGTTTATTATTTCCTTTGTATGTTTCTAAAATTATTTCTTTGTGAAATTTAAAACACTCTCTCTTATTTTCCAGATGCGTCCCTGGTGATCTCCATGGCTGTTATTGGTGTAGTTGGAGTCATGTCCTTCTTCATATTCGCAGTCTGTTTCTTCCTGAGGCGTCCTGGTAAAATGCCTACTGTTCTGGTGAGTCAACTTAGGGATTTTAAAATAAATGCAGTTTCATCAAAACCAAAAGTGTTAGAGCAAGCCAGTTTCAGAGTCTTAAAAAAGGAATAAAGTGTAAGAAGACAAGCTCAGTACGTACCAATGTCATAAGTGTTGCTTCTCTTTTCGAGGAACAGCAGCAGGAAAGGGGAAATGCTGGGGATTTTTTATGTCTTGCGTATATATCATCTCAATGTTTAGTTTAAATGATAACACCATTCCATTCACAATGAAACTATTTTGACACTTTCTGGTTGACAAATAAATGAATACATTAAATATAGTACGAATATATGTGTATACAGATTTTGAAGTCTCTTATGCTTACCAAGGCTGCATTTATTTGATAAAAATTACAGTAAAAATATATATATTTTGAAATATTTTTACAATTTGAAAAAAATATTTGAATGTTTTTTTAAATATATACAATTTAATTAATATGATGACAAAGCCGAATTTTAAGCAGCCATTACTGCAGTCTTTGCCACGTGATCCTTCAGAAATAATTGTACTTTTCTGGTTTGATGCTCAAGAAACAATTTATCAATAGTAATTATTAGTGTTATAAACAGTTTTGATCCTGACCATTTTTTTATTTTAATTATTTTTATCAGGATTCTTTAATGAATGCATCCCTGCTGTAAAATAATAATTTTAAATAAAATAAAATAATTTCCAAACATTTAATTAATTTTGTATTATTTAATTTTGGTTTTCAACAGAAATCTGCTGTGAATGGATGGAACCCTATGAATGTCGGATTGATAAAAGTGGAAACAGTCACTGACAAAGGATGGCTACTGACTAGCAACAAAATAACGGGAAAGAGTAAAGCATTTGAGGAGAACAAGGACCTTTTGGAGGAGGACATAGAGAGAAGAGAGAGTACAGACAGCGGAGTGAGTGTCGGCCAGCAGCATTCGATTAAGAACCGAGGCACAGACGGACTTACGGGACAGGAAGACAGTGGCTGTGGCAGTCTGACAGGCACTGAGGACAGTCTCAGCAGTGGAAGAAGAAGCCTGGAAGAGCTCCCTTTTCTAGATGGTGAAATAAATAGCAGCAATGAAAGTGAAAGAAAAGAGGACAGTGGCTTGGGAATGGGAAACCAGGATGCTTCCGACAATCTCAAGGGAACAGACGGTGACCTCCTGTCTGATATAGTAGTAGTTGGGGATGGATATCGTAGTCAGAGTCCTTCAGCTGATGCTGAAAGCAAAGCCACCATCCCATGTGAAGTAGACGCCAACATGGCCAGCCCTAGCAGTGGCTATCGGTCTGGTCATGTGACGTGCTTGTGTTCTGACGTTGAGACTTGCATGTGGTGCATAACCAGGAAGCTTCTAACAGACAGTGATTCTTTGTCTCATGAGCAATCCAGCTGTACTTTCACAACCGATAATGACAATGACAGACCAAACTATTTAAAAAAATCCCCTTTACAGTCTGTGAATGTATCAGGATTGGAAGATTCGTCCTTCCAGTCAGACAAGAACTGCGGCGAGTCGTCGCTTTTTATCACCTGTCCACCACTTCTACAAGAACCTTGCCAGCTGGACACTTTGCCTTTTAAATTAGGAGACATAGAACTGACAATCACGTGAGATATGCGTTTTTTTCATGATTGTGAAAGCACTGAACAAAGCATATCTGCTTCTCCTCATGCTGTGTGTCCAGTCTGCATTTATTTCTCGTTTAGAGCAGCAGCAGAGAGATGCTAAATATGTCTGTGTCGCTGATACTGGACTGTCAGAAGTGGGGCTGCCCCCTGTGACTTCCTGCATCCATCGGGTCATAATTTTGCCCATATGCTGACTATAGAGGAGACATTAAAGCTTCTACTTGGTTGACCAAGAGTGAGATACTATCAGAATATGATGACGATGACGATGAGTCTAATCTCATGTGTCTGGAGGATTTTTGCAGCAATGCTACATAAGAACCATTTTTGGTTCCCCAAAGAACCTTTAAGTGATCAGTTCTTAAAAGAGGCAGGTTTTCTTTTCTTTTTTTCTTGATAGTGCCATGAAGAACTTTTAATACCCATGGAAACATTCTGCTGCACAAAAGGTTATTCACAGTGAAAAGAGGTATTTTTAAATTAATTAAAAAGAAAGTAAACCATGTTCTTCTAAAAGTTAATTTGGGGAACTTCTATGACATCATTTCAAAAACACCATTTTGGAACCTTTATATTTAGGAGTGTAGTGTGAAGAACATTTTAAATATCTAAAACCTTTTCTCACTATAAAGAACCTTTTGCGCAATGGAAAGGTTTCGAAAATGTTAAAAGGTTCTTGTGGGTGACAATAAAGAACCTGTACATATACTCTTGTGCAATTTTGCACATATATTGTACGTATTTACATTTTATGTATGTACTGACATTTTTTATTTGCTGAATATTGAGTTGTGTTAAAGGTGATGAAATGATGGAAAAGTGTTAATAATAATAAAAAATATATATTTATAAAAATGCGCATTCCTATACAGAACTCAGCAGCATGGTAATTATGCTTGTTGCAAGAGTATTGCTATGCGGTTGCTATGTCGTTTTTGCTTAAGCAAGCACCAGTAATTTTCATTATTATTGTTATTTTTACATTCACTTTTATGCATTTGGTAGACGCTTTTATCCAAAGCGACTTACATTACATTCAAGGTACACAAGATCTTGCTTTCCCTGTGAATTACACCCATGACCTTGGTGTTGTAACACCATGCAGTACTGGTTTATTTTGTTTTTTTTGTAAAAAATGTTTTGGTCATTTCAGGAAAATACACAAATAATTTTAAATGAAAATTGAGATCAAATGCTTTTCTCCAAAATTCCAAATGTGGTCCAAATGTGAAACTTGTGATTCTGCATATCACCAGCAAGAACATACGCAAATCATGAGGCAAGAATATATGCATGAAATTCCAATGTAATAATAAATATACAAATACTAATGACACAGGACAAAACAGCACTTCCTCTAGTGGAAACCCACGAAAACCCGTGACTGTTTGCGTATTAAAATGACAGGAAATGCTTGTGATATGGCATGCATTTCATAGCTAATGAAAACCACATCACTTCTTTAAAACAAATTTAACAACAAATAAAAAAAAGCCGGTGGATAATCCATGAGCATTTTACCCTGGTAAAGTCCTGGATATAAACACATCTTCCGAAGCAAGAACTCGCAGATCTTGTGCAAACCCATTACTCAGTATTTCCATACAGTCACTGCCTGCACTATATGACGAAACAGACTGAGAGACCGAATGAGAATAAGAGAGCGAAACTCAGCCGCAATCATTGACCTCCATCTTGAGATAGGTAAGGAAACAAAGAGTACTTTACCCACATCAGATTTAACACACTCTCACAGAAGCTTACAAGGCTCTATGCAAACAATTGGAAATTGGAAATGCTGATTTGGAGGCAAACGGTCATGGCGACTCCACATTGTGGAAACACTTGAAAACTTTTCAGGGAAGTGTACATACTGCTTTAGAAATCTTTCTTGGCACTATAGTAATTATCAGATTATATTTTTTTTTCATAGAAAGACCTCAATCTGATATGGACTGCAATACAGCACGAGGATTGATTTGAATACTTGCTTTCTCCGAAAAGTCTTGTGTTTGCAGTCATTTGTAGAATGGCAGGCACTTTTGCTTCTCATCTCAATAGCAAATCGGTTGCTCAAAGAAACCACACAACTTCAACTGATACGGAACACATCTACATCATTTATACCCACCTAACACTTCGTCATTAAATCACACATGCTAAATTCTGAAACTGTCAAGCTGATGAATAGCGAAAATGGTTCACTTTCTGTTACACAGACACTGAAACAGGTGGTAAACGATATGTTCTTTTATATAGAAAAGTCTAAAATACTTGGATAAATGTACACTTCATAGCATTTCTGTTTACTTAACTGTACCAGGAGTTTTACATTTTTTGTCTTAAAGTTTTATATTAAAGGACAATAATGATTGCCTTTCAATTCATTCTTTCTAAAATATAAAGACAGCACATCTACAGACCCCTTTAAACTGAAAAATAAATAAATTATATATATATATATATATATATATATATATGAGTTCAGATGCAAAAGCCTCTAAATGTGCCATTTGACATTTTCTTCTAAAATGATAATGTTGTGTTTATGTTGAGTTATTTCACTTTAATGGCAAAGAAAATAACCTATTAATTCCTATTGAAGTGAAATTACTCAACTTACACTTAGAAGCCTGAGAAAAATGCTTATTTTAGAAGAACATTTCAAATGGCATTTAGAGGCTTTTGCATCTGAACTCTTCATATATATGTGTATGTACATTGCAGTACATATATGTGTATGTATATTCCCAAAACATATTTAAAAAGCCGACTGAAACTAAATATGATCATAAGTAATTTTGTCTAAATCCTTATTTGTGCTTAAATGTTTGCTTTACACCGTTGCGTTCTTACTGTAGTAAGTACTAAAGTACTTAGCAACTGAGACACACTAAAGACAAACACAGGAAGTGCTTTAAAATGTACTTCCTCTCTTCCGTCTTTGATGTCACAGCTCAAAACAGCTGTGATAATTATACAAGAATTAAAAAAAGTAATTGAAAGTAGTTTTAGATGTATAGAATTTCAACACTTTTCTGCTTGACACATCAATCCAACTACCCAAATGGAGAATAATGACTAACAGAAAATAAAAACTAGAACTAAGATCTCAATAGGATTTAAAAAGAACTAGATCTCTGGAAATTCTACAGTAGCAGAAATTGTAATCTTATCATCTAGTGAACTCCACAGGCATTGCATTTGTTTATCTGTGTCACCTTTAAAAGAAAAGATGCCTACAGTTTAGAAGAAAATGGGGAACTTGTGGAGTTTTTGTGGGTTAAGCTGACATCTCACTCCCCCGTGTGAAAAATTGCTATCACCTTAGTCATGTCTGCGGTTTCCGAGCCTCTTTGTCGCTCTCACAGATAGTATCTACCTCAGATGACCGGCACTGAACGGAAAGAATTTTTAGTGTATCATCTCAGGATTTGCCCCACCCTAATGTGTAGATATCAGATACCATCCTACTGCACACTTCCATGCTGTTATCAACTTTTAATGAGTCAACAAAGTAGCTAGTCATGAAAATAAACTTCAGTTTCACAGTGCAAGTTTTGTAAAGATTCAAATTCAAAACGCTTTGACATTTACTTGAAAAGATGCACGGCATGTGCTGAGTATCAGAAAGGAAGTGAGTATGGAAAGGCTGATGGTTACTGTGGTTTTCTTTAGCTGTAGTTCCTCAGTAACTCTGAAAAAAAATCTATTGAATGTATCAAGTTAATTGTAGAACGCAACACCCTCATGCTTAAATATTACAATAGCATTCCACAATTCACTAGAACTTTTATCAGGCCATCATCTTTTTAACCCAGTTGTTAAAAAGTGATATCAAATAATTAATATGCTGGTCATCAGGGGTGATTGCAAATTTCACCTGAGGATAAATACACATACCTAGCCAATTAATGAAGTGTATCCTTAAGGTGAGGTCTATTGGCTAAATATCGTCGGATCAAATGCGTTTTTTTATGCTAATGGAATCGCATCGGTACATCTGAGCATGACAAATTAGTCATGAAATCGCATTGGCTGATGGGTCGTTAATGCAAACTGACAATATTCACAGTGCTTGGCACAAGCTGATTGGTTCACATTGCATATGCAGTCAATGCACTTACTGCTTTTTTAAATGGCTGGTTAGTATTCACTAGAGCAGCTTGGACACGCATCCAGAGTTCCTCTGAAACGCTCCACCTTCCCCAGCTCAACCTGTATAGATCTGATACAGATTATTATATATGCTATTTTTGTCATAGCAGTATATCTTAATACTCACAGCACTGTGTCGGTGCATACTGTGTATTGACAGTAGGGTGACCTCCTGACAATAGATCTGTTATGGGACAGTAGATGTGATTTTGCAGGGGACAATGCGGGACATGTGTGAGACAGATACATTACTACTGTTATGGTATGCAAATACTGATTTATTGTCTTAGTGAGTGTTACTCCTTTCTTTTCAACCATTGGATAGGATTTAAAGAGAGTCTTTTGTATTTTTGTGATGCGGGTTGCTACTTCTGACAAAGTGCTGTTAAGTATAGGATAAAATATTCTGCAAAAAGATTAAATAAAACATGTTCTTAAAAAGGCAAAATAAGCATGCATGTTTTTTGACATGACAAATAACCAACAGACTGATGTAAATGCGGGACATTTTCTCAATATGCGACGTGTTAGACAAGGGGTGAAAATGCTGTGCAATACAACACAAAGTGGGATGGGTGGTCACCCTAATTGGCAATATAAAGTTATTGTACTTGCTTTGTAGCAGCAGCAGCAATAATCTAGAAATTAGCAATAACCAACAGCTGCAGCAATTCAACAGCAGCAGCAGCATAGCTAGATCTATTCTGCCAAGACCAAATACATTTACACTGTAAAAAAATGTCAGATCTCCCCAACTCAAAATTTTCTAGTGACCGATTACATCTACATATTTACATTAGCCCAATTGGATTTCTGATAACTGAATTGTATCAATTGTGGCAACAGTCTGTTAACATTGGCTCAATGAGAAATAATATGTTGAGTCAATTGAGAAAAAAGAGAAGTTTGCTAAACCATGTTATTGGCCCAATTAAATATTTTTAAAAACAATGAACAGCAGTTTTCAGCCTGTCACCCTGATGCAAACATGAAATATCAGACATACAGTAGTAGTTCTTCACATGTTTTTTTTATTCGAATATGCTACTTTTCCATAGTTTTTTCTATGTAAACATGGACACGATCGAGTGTTGCGCTCACGTCTCTTGCATTGTCTCGTGCATGAAATGGCATTGTAAAAATGTGGCGCTATAGCTTATTAAAAGATGTTTAACTCCCATCTTCTTACATTTCTTCCTATTCTACTGCATATTCTGTGTGACTAGAGAGAATCACACGTGAGCGGTTCAATCATTTGCACCGACATGCGGTTTGATCATTCTTTTCTCTTTACTGTTATTGTCAAAGTGTCTAATTCTAGCATGATGTGGAAATTCGTTCCACATCAATAAGATCTTTGTTTCATCAAAAATGTCATCAAAAAAATTTCATCATCGTGTTTCATAAAAAAATATCTTACTTTGTTTTCTGAAGATGAACATTAGTGTATCCGTGTACTCTGTAAGTTAGGCGTATTTTGTTAGTTTTTTGCAATATACAGGATGATTCCAAATCCCATATCATCCAATATTACCCAATATTATCACAAACAATATAAGTAATATCACACACCCCTATCGAGATATCAGTATGGGCTCAACTAGGTTATAAACGCCAACATGACACCAGTAAAAGCGTGAATTTACTGTTATTCTGCAAAATATGATGTAGTATGTGAAACATGACTTAATAAATACAAAACTCAGTATACTCACCATAACGTTAATGATAGGAAATCTGTGTGTAAATTATGTTCTGTCGCCCTTCAACATCGGCTCCACTCTCTCACTCTCCCGCGCACAGGAATTTGAATTCACTACAGCAACGTAGTGCTGTATTGCTGTATAAACTATACTATTTTGTATTTTATATTTAAATACCTATTAATACCTAGATTAAAAATCTAATGTATTTTGTATTTAAATACATTTAATCTTAGTATTTTTGTATTTTCAAAATACATAAAATACTTTTTGCCAATAAACCTCTTAATTAGACTGCTGATTTCCTGTATCATCTAGTTCAAACATGCCACTTTCATGCATGTGAGCTGCAGCTGTATGACTCTGTATGAAGCTGTATGACATTTTCTGGATTCCTGTAAGGGAACAAGGAACAATACTGCATTTGTGTGCTATCAAAAAAATCCTACTTCCCATTTCAGAAGTGCTTATTACAAGAATGTCATATTCAAGTGCTTTGCTGTTGGAAATAATAGGAATCATGGAGGACACCAGGTTTTCTGGGAAAATCTTGTTAAAGCCAGACATTAATAGAAAGTAGATATTTAAGATATTTAATTTTGAATAAAATGTAGCATCCCATTTGTTGACAACTATCATCATTCACAGTGCTATCTTCATAGTTAGCCTGTTGATGATTGTGGATTTTCAGTCAAATACATGCTGTGTATAAACCAGACAAAGTGCTTGAAATGGTTATTGCACTACTATGTGCATGACTTTAACATTAAAACAAGGTGATCTTGCTTTTGTGGGGAAAAAAGCATGGGATGCTACATTTCTATATCATTGTGGTATGCAAATGTATCTGTGGAGCTTTTAGTGGGCAGGAACTATTGACATGTAAGAGCGATAAACAAACAAGGATAAATGAGTAATAAGCCGCTTCCTCTGTGTGTGTATACCCCAAGACAAAGATAACTATAATGCTAGTCATAAATATATAAATAAATAAAAAGATCTAAGGGTATACTCACACTAGGCACAGTTGTCTTGTACTAAAGCCCAAGCATGATTTTCCTTTCGCTAACAGACAGATATCACAGCTTTAATAAAGAGAAAACTGAGGTTAATAGTAGAAATTGCAGCTTTACTCACAAAAAACTGCATTACCTATTCATCAATAAGATAAGAACTAGACCCATTATAAATCTAAATGTACTCAAATTAAATTAATTGAAAAGTGTGATATACAAGTAGTACTAAAGATTTTTGCTGTCATAATGATACCAATAGCGCATACAAAAATAGTAAATGAACTGTTCCTTGCTCTGGCGTAGTTAGCGATAAATGCGTACCGCACACGAGCCACCTCTTCAAGCAGGCCAGGGCACGGTTAAATGAACCGCACTAGACACGGTGCAGAGCAGTCACACTTGTGAAATGAACTTGACTTTGGGGGTCAATCGTTCAAGCATGGATCAGATCCCTAGTGTTCTAAGTGAATAGCAATCTAAGTGAATAGCAGATAGCACCCCACAACTATATAACCATAAGAGCACAAACATGATAACTGATAAAAACATTGACAGCCTATCAGAATCATTTTTGCTTTAAAGAGTAAGAGCATTTAAAGTAACATATGACTCAACTGCATGTATACTTAGAATACACTAATATAGATGTCTTTCTAATTATCGTAATTGGTGTAAACAGGCCTTAATAGTGTTACTTCACTGAATGGCCGATTTCAAATGTATTTTGCGTATTTTCAAAATACAAAATACTGTATTTGTATTTAAATAAATTTCCCCACACAGTATTTTGTATTTTTATTTTAAATACATTTTGATATATTTGTGCCCCTCTCTGAATGGATGTCATGATGACTTGCATGATTACTTAAAAATAACACTCATGGAAGCTGCATCATTTACTCACCCACCCCATGTCACTCCAAAACCACATGCTGTCATATTTTTTCCATGGACCACAAAGGGAGTGTAAAGGCTATTACACAACTAGGCAATATGCACACCTTAAGACAAATTATATAAATACTGTTCAGTTTATTGCAGAGACTGATTGTTTAGTGTCTGAAGACCTCAATGCAGGTTTTAATTTGGTTTTGTTTGTGATTTTTTTTTTTACTCTCAAAGCCGTGTGTCTCTTTGACTATCATTATATGACTGACAGACTGCAACGGTTTGAGTTAAATATCTTTGTTTGTGTTCTACTGAAGAAACAAAGTCACCTACATCTTGGATGCCCTGGGGGTAAGCAGATACACATAATATTTTCATTTTTTGGGTGAACTATCCATTTCATTTTGTTTTTCTTAAGCCATTCGGAGGTGAACTTGCTGGTGTGATTGGGATCATTGTCTTGCTGAATAACCCAAGTGCATTTGAGCTTGAGGTCACAAACTGATTGCCGTACATTCTCCTTCAGTATTTTATGGTAGAGTGCAGAATTCATGGTTCCATCAATTAAGGCAAGTCGTCCAGGTCCTGAAGCTGCAAAGCAGCCCCAGACCATCACACTACCACCACCAGAGGTGGAAAGAGTACTAAAATATTATACTAAAGTAAATGTACCATTACATTAATGGAATTTTACTTAAATACTAGTAAAAGTACTAGTCTAAAAATCTACTCAAGTAAAAGTAAAAAGTAGCTAATTTAAAATGTACTCAGAATAAAAATTACTTAGTTTCATTTTAACAGTGGAAGGGACGAAAAATGGGATAGGCTGTCAAAGGTCTGAAGGTGTCAAACTCAGTTCTTGGAGGACCACAGCCCTGCGAAGTTAAGATATGACCCTAATTAAACACATCTGATCCAGCTAATCTAATCATTTAGGATTATTTGAAAACTACATGGTATGTATGTTGGAGCAGGATTGGAACTAAACCCTGCAGGGCTGCGGTCCTCCAGGAACTGAGTTTGACACCCTGGGATAGGCCTTTAAATATCAAACTAGTTATTTTTAATTAAAGGAATCAGTTATTTAGAATAAAATGACATATGGGCTGTTACCAGGAAAATTAACTCAGTATCAACAAAATTCATCTTTGCAATGCAGAGGAAACACAGAAGGTACATCTAAAATGGCATATATTTATTTACACACTGTTTAATGCAGGACATGAATGCATTTAGCCTGGAGTTACAAATGCATAAATAATGTTTTGATAAATAAGACCTAAAATGTTGAATACTCATTTGAAATTATATAAAAAAAAAGATACTTTAAATGTGAAATTAAAACCGCTAAGTCACTGTTAAGTGAGTCATTGCGATTGAACAGAATCATTTTAATGGATGATCCATTCAGGAATGATTGAACCGAATCATTTTAATGGATGATCCATTCAGGAATCAAACACCGTCATTCCTCAGAGACGCAAAACTGTGCTATGGTGGCTTTGTTTGGAAATATTTTTGTTGTCGAAATAGAGCAAAACAGGTAATATGGTTGCTAAAATGCAAGTATCTTAATTAACTTCTTTCTTTTTTTTACTGTTGTAAAAAATCTACATGCAATCATGCTGATTTTTGGAGAAAAAATGTCAATCTTCCTGTGATATTGATTTTTCCTAGTGAAATGATTATACATATATTTATCTGACCATATTAATGTGATTAACAGATAAATGCATTGAAAGAACGCACTCAACGCACTGCACTAGTGCTACACTTCACACACTTTCAATATGTTTTGATTCGGCTTTTTGGTTTTTTTTTGTTTAAATCATCTAAATACATGAAATAATCAACTGATATAATCGCACACAATTTGCACCAGACGACTATCGACATGCAATTGTCTTTTTTGTGATCTAAAATGCTTGAGCAATTCCAACACGTACACTAGTCTAATATGCTAGGCACTTTGATTTTGTAAGATAATGTCAAATCGCACATCAAAATTTTTTATCGCAGACGATATATATCGCACACACCAACTGTCTTAATTTGAGCAAAATCTTTTGCTAAAGTGGTGTGTGATGTAAGTATTTGCCTTACCTCTATGTTTATAATGGGGTGATGTCGAGATTTTTTAAGCTGCTAGTTTGGTCTCCCTAGGCAAACACAGTTTACATAATAGAGCATAAATATGGCCAGGGGTTCACTTAATTTCCTTCGAGTTCAACTGCAGCAGAATACGACGTTGTTTGGTTTTCAGCTGGGTCTGCACCATAACACCTGTCTTTCTGTCTGCATCATTCTTGTGATTTTAGCGCCAGTTTGTTCTTCTGCCCATTATTTACTGCAGTAGTTTCCAGGGAGCATTTTTTTTTTTTACTCAGTAATTAATGTGTTTTAAAATGTAGCGAAGTACAATATTTAAACCTAAATATACTTAATTAAAAGTAAAATTACAGATTTTAAAAATTACTTTACAAAGTAGAAATACACAAAACAGCTACTCAATTATAGTAACGCGAGTAAATTTAGTTTGTTACTTTTCACCTCTGACCATGTTTGATTGTTGGTATGATTCTCTTTTTATGAAATGCTTTGTTGGTTTTATGCCAGATGTAACAGGACACACACCTTCCAAAAAGATAAACTTTTGTCTCATCAGTCCAAATAATATTTGCCCAAAAGTCTAGGGGATATTCAAGGTATTTTATGGCAAATGTGAGACGAGCCTTTGTGTTCTTTTTGGTCAACAGTAGCTTTTGCCTTGGAACTCTCCCATGGATGGCATTTTTGCCCAGTCTCTTTCTTATTGTTGAATCTTTAGCTCGCGGCATGATGTGTTGCCCTTTAATCATGCTTCACTTGTCAAACATGTTCTATTTAAGTGATTTCTTGATTCAGCAGGTCTGGCAGTAATCAGGCATGGGTTAGCTAGTGCAATTTAACTCAGCTTTCTAAAATAATATGGTTAATCACAGTTCTTTCATGATTTAACAAATGAGTAAGATGACTAAATTGACTTTGTTTTGAACGTCATGAGTGTGAGTAAATAATGACATAATTTTATTTTTAAGTGTTCCTTTAAGTTGTCAAGTCATTGTAGCATATCAGTGTCTGTGTGGTTTAAATAAAGATTTGTTTCGTTTTTTTTGCAAACCCCCTGGGGTTTGCATGACCTGCAGATGTTTCTGACAGGCCTGGTCTCAAAAAAGTCACTGGGTTTAACTGCTGTCTCTCACTTCCCACAGACCACCACAATAATTTTCTTGTCTCTTGCCAGCTCAGGAAACAACTAGCCTCTATAGATGTTTGCATAAGCTGCATGAGTTGAACAGCTAATGAAGATCTGTCTGGCTTCTTGTTTAGTGCGCTGCTATGAGATACTGCCATGAACTGAATCAAGTGAAAAACAAAGATGATAACCAAAGAACAAAGAGGAACAGCAACCACAACATAAATGATCTATGGAGTCCAAAATGCTTCTAATTTTTATCAATTGATTTATATATTTATTTGAAATTACAATCAGATATCATGATATAGGAGTCAAGATCCATATTTCATCACATACATCATATTGCTTAACAGGAAATATCACCTGAGAGGACTTAAATATCACAATGAAGATGTTATGATCTTTCTACTGCGACTGAAGAGACTAATATTTGATCGGTGTATATGGTGACCTTTGAGGTAATTTTTACTTGGAAACAGTTTGGCTTGAGAAGAAGTCTTTGCTATGTTTTTGTGGTGAAACTGAAACAGTGACAAACAGTGAAAAACAACGAGCGATCGCAAAAAGCAATAAAGGTGTGCTGTTTTTCCCTAGCTGTGGGAAAATGATCTTAACCAGTTATGAATCATCAACATCTCTAACATCAATAACACCTTTACTTCAGAAACGTGATTCACAATTTTTACAGAAATTGTTTTTTTATAATAAATCGACATATTTCATAATATTATGGAAATAATTAGTTACAAGTGTTGTAAAATAAAAAAGGGGGTTATGTACAATATTTATAGACATTGAGAGAATGTCATATGAGCAGTGAGGATGGCCGTTATTTCTTGTCAACAATTCTGCTGATTGAAAAGGGTTTTGAAGATTTCTTAATTCCAACTTTCCTGTAAAGATACACACAATTGAAATAAGCCATGATGAAAATGATTCCACACATAAACACAAACAAATATTAGTAAGTTATAACTTACTTTAAAATGTTATCTTTCACTGAATGCTCTGTCAAAGAAAAAAAAAATTGTCACTGTTTATTTGCATAGTTGTCTATTAGTTCAAGGACTTTGATGAATGCTGGTTTGTTAGTAAGGAATGAAGATGTTGCTTACTTTTGCACTTGCAACATTTGATTTTTTTGATGCAGATCTGCATCAAACATATCAGCACGAACAATCCCAAGATCCCAAACGCCACGGCGATCCCAATCGACACTGATGTGGAGCTATCTGGAAGATTCAATCACATAATTAGCCCAAAATATATGCACAAACTACAGAACTCAATTGCAGACTTTTAAATTACACACAGTGTATTAACTGTACGTTTGTCAGTACTTTAAGGTATTCTTCAAACCAATGATACTAAGTACTAATGTTGGGCTCTTGTTGGACTTCTGGATTTATGCCACACTCCAGCTCACATAATTTCGGTCCTAAATTGTAGAATTTGTGTGTCACAAATTGTAGCATGTTGAAAAGAGTGTCCCAAAGGAACCTGGGTAGTCTACAATTTCTGGTAAGAATACAGTGTGTAGATCTGTGCATACTCTAATGGCTAATATTTCCCCAACCCATTGCACTTTGGAAGAGCTTTCAGTTTAGAACCATACATTTGAATAAAATGTGTTAAACAAATAAATAAAAAAAATACCTGCAAACATAGAAGATGCAAGTCAGAGGGTTATGTAGAGAGAGATTTAGATGAGGGGTTTGAGTAGCAAGTAGTAAATATCTAACCTAAGGAAATGTACTTGTTTCATCTGACTGCAACCACATTGTGGACTTTTATAGGCAAGGCAAGGCAAGTTTATTTATATAGCACATTTAATACACAGTGGTAATTCAAAGTGCTTTACATAAAAAGGAAGTGAAATAAACATAAAAAATATATAAAAACATATAAAAATATACATAAATACACACATTATATATATATATACACACTATATTGCCAAAAGTATTTGGTCACCTCCTTTTAATGCAAGGTTTGACTACTTTAGTAATTTCTGTGAGAACAAATCTTAATGTTTAAGCATATAATGATATTCTAGGGACTTGTGTGCTTCTAATTTTATAGCAACAGTGACCTGAGGACTGGTGTGATATGCTCAGATTTTCTGGTTCTAGTCAGAATCCTTGCAGCAGCGTTCTGGATGAGCTGCAGCTGTCTAATGGTCTTCTTTGGAAGGCTAGTTAGGAGACCATTAAAATAATCCACCCTGCTGGTTATAAAGGCATGAACAAGTTTCTCCAAGTCTTGTCTGGAAACAAAACATCTAATTCCTGCAATGTTTTTTTGAGATGATAGTATGCTGATTTAGTAGCTCCAACCCTGATCAAACTCACCTACCTGTGATTTTCTAATGATCTCGAAGACGCTGATTAGCATGCTCAGGTGTGTTTGATTAGGGTTAGAGCCAAACTCTGCAGGAGTGGGCCAGATTTGAGGATGGCTGTCCTAGAGTCAAGGCATGCATTAACCTTGAGAACATCATCTTTGTTTCCAAATGCAATGACTCCAGTTTTCTCCTTTTCAGTTTAACTGAAGAAAGTTCTGGCACATCCAACTGTTAATTTCATCGATGCATTGACAGAGGGAGTCAATGGGGCTACAGTCATTTGGAGATAAGGCTAGGTAAATCTGGGTATCATCAACATAGCTGTGATAGGGGATTTTTTTTCTCATTATTTGACTTAGTGGGAGCATATACAGGCAAAACAAGAGTGGTGCAATAATTGAGCCTTGTGGGGCTCCACGTGTCATGGACGTCCACTGAGACTTATGCTCTCCTATACTCACATAATAACTTCTCCCTTCTAAGTATGACCTGACCATGCAGAGGAAAGATTAAGGAGTGATTATATTTTTTAAGTCAACAACCACAAACAAACTGCACAAGGATCGTACTTACACTACATAAAAGTATGTACTTGGTTTGTGAATAAATTTGTGAAGTTGTTGTGTGTTGCAGAAGAGTAGGCAAGTTTTTGGGAACTATTACATTTTCAGAATTGTGTCTTTATAAATAAATATTTGGATGAGTCAAAATAAAGAAACATTTGGCTATTAAAGGCATAGTTCATCCAAAAAATGAAAATTATGTTACTAATGACTCACCCTCATGTCGTTCCAAACCCATAAGATCTTCATTCATCATCGGAACACAAATTTTAATCGGGTAATTTTTGATAAAATCTAGAGGTATAATATACTAGACAAATAAATCTGATCAAAACAAAATTTTCCTTTGAAATTAGAATCATATATATATATATATATATATATATATAGAGAGAGAGAGAGAGAGAGAGATCATGATGTATGAGTCAAAATCCATATTCCATCACATACCGTATATAATATTGCTTAACATGAAATATCTCACCCGAGAAGACTTCCTTGTAAATGACAGTGAAGATGACTGAAGAGATTATATTTAATCAGTGTATATGGTGACCATTTGGCGTCATGTTTATGTGGAATGCACACGCATACGTCACGAATGTGCATCGAAGACTGACATGAAAGATAATATTTTTTTAAATAAAGTCAATTCAATTTAGTTTTATTTGCGCACAAAAAAGTATTCTTGTAGCATTGTAAAATTATAAATGTCATATGGACTATTTTATTATGTCCTTAGTACATTTCTGGGCCTTAAATGTGGTTGTTCCATAGATGTCTGCAGGGTCAGAAAGCTCTCAGATTTCATCAAAATATCTTAATCTGTGTTCTGAAGATGAACAAAGCTCTTACGCATTTGGAATGACATGAGGGTGAGTAATTAATGACAGCATTTAAAAAAAAATTTGAACTGTAAATTTTGGGTGAACTGTCCCTTTAATTTTTAAATGCATTGTAATGCAAAACCCAAGACTGGGCTAGGAGATTAATACGTTCATTTGATTTTATTATTTTCTATCAAATATGGTAGAAATAATTGTTAAGTCGCTAAATTAAATTAAATAACACGCTGAGTGTGCATATAACGATGTCAACTGTGACAAGATAATTGATGGGTCAGTTTACAGAGACATGATGCATACAAGCTATAGGCAAAAGCACAGTTAAAGACACAATTATGACATGGTAATATGTCCCAAAATCTTGCCCACTCTTCTGCTACACACAAAACTTCACAAAGTTCTCCAGAAAATAAGTATATACTTTTATGTAGTATAAGTCAGAAAACTAGGAGTAACATTAGACTCATATCCCTATTCAAAATGGATCCATTTGCAGTTTGGTTTTGTGGATGTTGACTTCAAAATACATAATCACTCCTTAATCTTTCCTCTGCATGCTTAAAATATAGGCTATTAAAGAACACGGAAAGCACACCACATAACATGTTTTAAAATAATGACTTATCAAACGATAATGCTACTTGTTACAGACTGCAGCCATTTTGGTTGTTTATATGTGACATCACCACAGTCAGGAGCAGGAAGTCTGTGATTTTATTAAATTCCCAACTTGTTTGACAAAAGTTTGACAAAAACACACATATACTTACTAGTCTGAACACACTATTAACTATTGCTAGTTATTAATGTTAAGAGCTAATTGCTCAAATCTAGCATATTAGCTTAACACGTGTTTTATGCAATGTTAAAAGTCGAACGAACACACAAATACATTGACAAAGACACTAACACTGTGTCCCTGAAGTTCTGAACACTGTAAACATGTTCATTGTGAATACATTTCAATTTATCAAATCAGCAGATGATTTATCAGCAACTTCACAATAAATTTGTGATAACACCAGCGTAGAACTTTTAAATGCTTTAAATCTATGAAATGTGATGTTTTCAAGTTAAAAGACCTTATTTGTGAACAGCAATAGCCACACTCTGACAAATTGAGTTTCTTACCCATGATGTCTTTTTCCTGAGAGCAGCTGTACTTAATGTGCTCAAAAGAAAAGTATGATATTACTTTTTTACTTAGAGAAACACGTCTCTCTTTTTTGTCTGATACAGTGCCGGCTTTCTGTGTCGCTAACTAGCCTTTTGTACATCTGTTGATCGGAAAAATCTGATGTTTTCTAAACTGGTCTGTCTTCATTCTCATTTTTTTTACATTTTCTAAAAGGCCCACCCTTTTACAATGGTGCTTCATTTTCACCTGACTACTATCGCTTGTTCTGATTGCTTCTTTAGCTTATTGGCTAGTTTGTTTTAGTGATGATGACATTTCTTTCAGTCATGCCAAGACTCAGGCTACGTTTACTTTTTCATTTGGAGACTCTGAGGTGATTTAAGGACAAAGATTAGAATGTTTTTAGATATGTTCTGTTCTGGTAAATGTGAAGTATGCCACAGTATGGCTTTAACACATCTTCTTATATACACCTACATTTGTCATCTAGTTTAATGTCACCTGTCTGGTTATGAATCAGATGGAATGAGGTTTTGTGTTCTCATGCATTGCAGTGCACACTTTGTGGGGGAGGATGGGTTTTACATAAATGTGCACGTGCTTCGTACTGCCCTCTGCTGTTCAATAGGTTAAATACAGCAGGCAGGTGGGCAACTTGGTTGGTGGGCATTAACCAACAGATGCATTTAACCACAAGCCCTTCATGGAATTCCTTTCTCAGAATGCAATAAAATACCCTTTAATTCAACAGGGGCTTGTATAAGACAGAACGGGAAGCATAAGGAAGGAAATGCAAATCCAGAGAGATAAAGTTAATCCTTGTGAAAGAGAAAGACATAAACACTCATGCCCATGTCAGTTTTTATTTCCCAACCATGTTCAACCCCAAAGCTCCCCCCAAAGTATTATTTGCTAGTCAGTTAGTTATTTAGTTCTGGAACACGTAGTTATATAAGTTTTATCACTGTAGCTATATTTTATAGAATTGTAGCATGTTCCAGATTTCTTTGCTTCAGATGAGAGTAGTATTTGCATTATTTATTTGCATTATTAACTCTTACTTGGGAATGAGCATTGATCAAAAAATAATAAATAAAAAGAGAGAGATTTGTGATGATTTGATGATTTTTTTTTTTTTGGGGGGGGGGTTGCTTAAAGGAAAATTCTGTCAGAAAATTCTGTCACCATTTACTCACCTTCTTGTAGCTTCCTAATCAGTGTCTTGAACTGGATGCGAGCTGCAACTGGTAGCCAGTGCAAGGAGACAAAAAAGGTGTAACATGGGCTCTTTTGGGCTCGTTGAAGACCAGTCGTGTCGCTGCATTCTGAATCATTTGTAGAGGTTTGATTGTGTTTGATGGAAGTCCAGCCAGAAGAGCATTGCAGTAGTCCAGCCTAGAAATGACAAGGGCCTGGACAAGAAGTTGTGCAGCATACTCTGTCAGAAAGGGCCTGATCTTTCTAATGTTGTATAGTGCAAACCTGCGAGATCGAGCAGTCTTTGCAATGTGCTCTTTGAAGGTCAGCTGGTCATCAAAGATTACACCAAGATTTCTGACCGAAGCTGATGGGGTAATTGTTGATGAACCTAACTGAATCGTGAAGTCATGCTGTAGAGTTGGAGTGGCAGGGAAGACAAGAAGCTCAGTCTTTGCCAGGTTGAGCTGTAGGTGATGTTCTTTCATCCATGCCGAGATGTCTGCCAGGCAGCCTGAGATCCGTGCAGCTACCGCTGGATCATCTGGTTGAAATGAGAGATAGAGCTGTGTGTCATCAGCATAGAAATGGTAGGAGAAGTCATGTGCCTGTATGATGGGACCCAGTGATGTAGTGTATGTGGAGACAAGGAGGGGTCCAAGAACCGATCCCTGGGGAACCCCAGTGACCAATTGATGTGTTTTGGATACCTCCCCTCCCCAGGCCACCCTGAAATAGGATAGCCAGTGAGATAGGATTCAAACCAGCGAAGATGAATCCCAGTGATGTCCAGTGATGAGAGGGTGGACAGGAGGATCTGATGATTGACAGTGTCAAAAGCAGCAGACAGATCCAGCAGAATGAGGACTGATGATTTGGAGTCAGCTTTTGCAATTTGCAGGGCTTCAGTGACTGAGAGTAGCGCAGTCTCAGTTGAATGGCCACTCCTGAAACCTGACTGTTTAGCGTCCAGTTTGTTGTTCTGTGAAAGAAACAATGAGACCTGGTTGAAGACAACTCGTTCGAGTGTTTTGACTATGAATGGAAGGAGAGAGACAGGTTTGTAGTTTTCTATAAGAGAAGTGTTTAATGTAGGTTTTTTGAGCAGTGGGGTTACCCAAGCCTGCTTGAATGCCGTGGGGAAGATGCCTGTGAGGAGAGATGTGTTGATAATGTGTGTGAGTGCTGGTAAGAGTGTGGGAGAGATTGCTTGGAGAAGGTGCGAGGGGATTGGGTCTAGAAGACATGTTGTAGGATGGCTGGAGAGGAGAAGTCTGGATACTTCCGCCTCAGTGAGGGGACAGAAGGAGAAGATGGGAGTTTGAGCAGTGGATCTAGTTGGTTGGAGGTCCTGTGTGAGTGGAGGTGAAAATAGACTACTGATTGTTTTAGTTTTGTCTGTAAAACCAACTTATCACAAAAATGAACAATTGAACATATGTTAGCGTGATAACAACTACCTTAAATGACCAAAACCATATTTCGCAACATTTAGCGGATTCAGAAGCGCAAGATTGTCATAGCAAAGTCAAAATTACCTCCTCTCCTAGGTTCACGAAACTGTCGTCCATAAAATGCATTTCTGTTGTAAGCAATCGTAATGATTCCTAAATGCATCTACATTGTGTTCAATGAAGTGATACTGTGACTCAGTGGTAGAGCATTGCGTTAGCAACGCAAAAGGTTGTGGTTTCAATCCTCAGGGAACACACATACTGACAAAAAGTCGCTTTTGAAGCATCTGCTAAATGCATAAATGTAAATGCATCTACTTTCGGAAATGCCAAATAAAATGCTTTTGAAAATTGCCTAGAAATACACAGCATCTCCCTGACACACCTGCATCCACAATACTGCAGTTTCTAAAACCACGCCTTCTTTCTTTGCGTGAACATTTGGGTTGCATTATGCAAATATTTCCACGTTGTGACGTAGACATGTGGGGTTGTGTTTGAAAGAGCTGTTTTAGGGGGACGCGGCAGAATCTTAACTTTGATAAATAATATCTATTTGGTTTTGAGACTTTATTCTTTGCAACTTCAGGGATCTTATATAGGCACAATCAGCTTGTAAAACTCCAAAGAGAAAGCAAAACTTGAGATCGCATCATATGACCCCTTTAAATTATAGCTCAGTGACCCAATGATCACTGGAGGGCAAGATTATCAGTAAATAACAATTTAAAGTCTGGAATCTCCAATGTCCACTTGTTGTAATTACATGCAACAGTGATCATATTATTTAAAACTGTATTTCACAGAAGGAAGAAAAATGCCCCCCCCCCCAAAAAAAAAAAAAAACACACTTTTCATATTTGGATAATGTGGCAAAAAATATTGTCCTAATCAGCCTCAAACTATTTTCCACATTATCCAAATATGAAAAGTGTGTTTTTTGTTGTTTTTTTTTTTTTGGGGGGGGGTCCATTTTTCTTCCTTCTGTGAAATACAGTTTTAAATAATATGATATTTAATCGTAATTGATAGTATTTTTCTCCTTTATCTGACAGATATT
Organism: Ptychobarbus kaznakovi; assembly: GCA_027422405.1. Classification (NCBI taxonomy): domain Eukaryota; kingdom Metazoa; phylum Chordata; class Actinopteri; order Cypriniformes; family Cyprinidae; genus Ptychobarbus; species Ptychobarbus kaznakovi. The sequence continues at coordinate 7,743,350 of CM049813.1, forward strand.
GCATTTTCTGACACCTTAAAGGCATAGTTCACCCAAAACAAAAAATTATGTCATTAATTACTCACCCTCATTTTGTTCCAAACCCATAAGACCTTCATTCACTTTCGGAACAAAAATTATTTGCTCACAAAAAGTATTCTTATAGAATACAACTAATGTCACATGGGCTATTTTAACGATGTCCTTACAACCTTTATGGGTCTTTCTGGGCCTTTCTGGGACCATTGCTGTCTATGGAGGGTCAGAGAGCTCTCGGATTTCATTAAGAATATCTTAATTTGTGTTTCAAAGATGAATGAAAGTCTTGCGGGTTTGGAACGGCATGAGGGTGAGTAATTAATGATACAATTTTCATTTTTGGGTGATGAGAAATGGTCTCATTAAAGTATCAAACCACACTTCCTTCTGCCCTCAGCCTATTGACTGATATAACAGGACCTGTAGCAAATGCATGCATATTTTATCTAGATACATATGGTTTTACTGTGCGTGTGTAAAGGTGTGTAGTAGGTCAAATGTAATGAGTTGGACGATCAATGAATGTTAGCTCTTCGTTTAAGAGGTAATGTCTGTTCCCATGCAGGGATTTTCCCTTTTGCACCTGTTTCTGTTTATTTCAAAACTGTGTAAAGCTGGTGAAAACGGAGCTGCTGCCCTGCACACGAGCAGCTGCAGAGTTCACAAGAAGAGCAGAAAGGCAGATAAACAGCTCTCACTTCAGAGTTCTCAGAATGTTTTGAACACGGAGATCAAGGCATCAACCACAACCTGTCACGTGCCTCTCGCTGGGCTACAGGCCCAAAATATCCTAAAATAACATTTGTGGTTCTTGACTAAAATGAGAGCTTTCGAAACTGTGCTTTGGTAGGAGTCCTTTGTACATGTACAGTTAAAAAAAACACTGAACAAGCTAAATATAAATATAATTACCTTTTAAATATCCAAAAAATAAATATATGAAATGCAGCATGATTGATTGAATTATCTGATATTTTTGTCTATAATATAATGTAATATGCATCCCGAATTCCGTAAATGTTGGGACATTTTTTAAATTTGAATAAAATGAAAACTAAAATAATTTCAAAATCACATGAGCCAATATTTTTTTTTCACAATAGAACATAGATAACATAACAAATGTTTAAACTAATAAATTGTACAATTGTATGCACAAAATGAGCTCATTTCAAATTTGATGCCTGCTACAGGTCTCATAATAGTTGAGACGGGGGCATGTTTACTATGGTGTAGCATCTCCTCTTCTTCTCAAAACAGTTTTGGAGTTTTGGTGTTGGAATTTGGTTCCATTCTTGCCTCATATAGGTTTCCAGCTGCTGAAGAGTTTGTGGTCATCTTTAACGTATTTTTCGTTTAATTATGCGCCAAATGTCCTCTATAGTTGAAATATGTGGACTGCAGACCAAGGAATTCAACAAAGGACATCGGCCTTGTCCCTTACGCACAGAGATTTCTCAATTTTCTCTGAATCTTTTCATGATGTTATGCTCTGTAGATGATGAGATTTGCAAAGCCTTTGCAATTTGACATTGAGGAACATAGTTTTTAAAGTATTCCACAATATTTTACACACTCTTTCACAGATTGGAGAGCATCTGTCCATCTTTACTTCTGAGAGACTCTGCCGCTCTAAGACATCCCTTTTATAGCTAATCATGTTACAGACCTGATGTCAATTAACTTAATGAGTTGCTAGATGTTCTCCCAGCTGAATTTTTTCAAAATGTCTTTCTTTTTCAGCCCTTTGTTGACCCTGTGCCAACTATTTTGAGACTTGTAGCAGGCATCAAATAATGATGTTACCTCAAATATATATATATATATATATATATATATATATATATATATATATATATATATATATATATATATATATATATATTATGTGATAATAGTTACTTAAAAATAAATGAATTAAGAAATTAACACATTTGGACATGGAATAATACATTAATTGAATAAAATATGTGAAATAATTGTTTGTTATGATGATAAGTTTGTTTTGATGTTATGATGAGACTCTGGACTGACACATGCAACTTTTATATAATATAATATAATATAATGTATTTTTAATGCATATGATGTATAAGAGCTGATTATATCGCCCAGCCCTGTTTCCAATGTATAAACACGTTTGAGATACTAACTTCCTGTAAGAAATTTGGAGTGCTGTTAAATTTCCTGTTTTCCTCCGACAGCAGAACTAGCAGACAGGCGGTCATCCTGAAGCAGGCGGGAAGAGAGCCTTGTGATAAATACTCATTGAAGTATACTGGTAGGTTAAAGGGATAGTTTACATAAAAATGTAAATTTGCTGTTAATTTACTCTCTTCATAAGACCTCGATGTTTCGTCAGGAGCCACAATATTAAATTAGTTTTTCCTGTTTGTATGTTTTTTTGACTCCCGTAGGGCTGGTAGCCTTTGACTTGCATTATATGAATCACCAAGGACCACAGTTCCAGCTAAAAATCTTTTTTAGTGTTGAACTGAAGAAGAAGATACACCTGGATGGCACGAGGGTGAGTAAATTAACAGAACATTTTCATTTTTGGGTGAAATATCCCTTTATTTTGCACCTTTTGAAATGTACATGAGTTTGGATGCATGTGAATTAATTTTAATTTGTTGATGTTTATTCATCTTCTCTAGATGTCCGATGATCGCATCATGATCCTTGATGTGTTCAATGTATTCTACTTTCCATGGAGCAGAAATATCTGCATCTTAAAATAGTCTTTGGCAAACTTATTTGATTAAAAAGTAAAAAAAAAAAAAAAAAATACCATTCACAAATAATGTGCAAATTTCTATGCTCCATACAGATTCACATTTTGTTGACTTAAAATATTTCTGTTGAAAATGTGACTTAATATGAGCTTACTCTTATAAAAGCATTGTTTCTGTTAAATACATTAATGTAGGTAAAAAAATGGCTGTTGTTGTTCAGTGTGCTTTTAATTGTTCTGATACTTGAAAATGTACTTATATATTTTTTAAAGCCAATTAAACACAATATATACACTGGAAATTTGAGTTTAGTTTGTTTACCTTTTAAGTTTTCTGTACTTAAAAAAGTAAGTTCATTCATTGAGAAGACCACATTAGGTGAACTCAATTAAACTGAGTTGTCAACTTCCCATTACTCAATTAAACTGAGAGAATCACTTTCCTCAAATCATTTGAGTAGTCTCAACTCATTAAGGTTTACAGTGTGCTTCGATTAATAAACCTCATATTCACTTTAACCTTGCAGCGAGTCTGTGTTCCGTAACAGTGTCCTTCTGTGTAAATATTTATGCAAGAAAATAAGTAGAGATTCACATCCTAAGTTGCTTTGGTTTTGCTGTAATGTTTAAAAAAATAACAAATACTTCCTTCCACACTAATTATGTGTAATATCCTGGTAACGCGGTAATCTGAGCCCAATTTCCTCCATATGATATTTCAGGATATGAGTTGAGATATAACTACAAGAAAAAATAGAGCACTTCCTTCTATATCGTTCTGCAGAATGTAATATATACCAAAAGAAAACGATGACAAAGATATATGGACAATGAAGTTGGTGGGAAAAGGGAAAGACAGAGGCAAGGGTCGGTTATAAAGAGGCTTGATTCTGAAATGTATGTTTGTTTGTTTGCATGTGAAGACTCGTTTCAATGAACACAGAGGACGAAAGGGAAAGAGTGGAAGATAGGATCTAACTCATCCTGCCAGTCTTCATCAACGTCAGATCATTTTGGAGTACAGATCAGGATTGTATTTTAAAACAGTAAGCTATTGCTCAGTTTTTCTATTGTACTTTTTTATTATTAATTTATATTACATGTTAGCTGATGTTGCAGTAAGACTTTACTTTTCCCCAAAAAATAAAATAAAATAACCACTATATTTAAGACAGCTGATATTGCTTAAATTGCAAGATGTTTAAGGGAAATTGACTTGTAATTGTTATATGGGTTGTGATTAATAGCAGCATCATACTTAAAGTTAATTAAATTACATTTACTGTAAACTTTGTTTAGTAAGTGTGTGTATTTGTATCAGGCAGGATGTGAGTAGTGTTCCGCTTTACATGGGCTTAACAGGAAATAAAAAACATATAATTTAACTTTAACCAAATAATTGATAACCAGATTGTCCAGGGTCTATCCTTAACTTTGCATTTTAATTTACATTAATAATTGTATTTAATTTGATTGCATTTGTTATTTTTTATAAATAATGTAAACATTATTTTCCATTCCTCTCAATAGAATATTGTTCAATACATCAATATATATGCTTTGTTTCAATACATGGCAATGTATTAAGTGCCTTATAACCTGTCCAGTGTTTATCTAAAACATTTATTCCAAAACTCAGACAATCTTCTGTACAATTATTTATGTAAAACAAGAGATTCACAACCTATTTTAATTTGGTTTTCCAGTAACCACGAAACACATCTATGGACATTTACTTCTTTTTTTAAATTGATGTTGTACAATATCATCTTAAATAGTTCCAGGAGATTTTATATATATCATATATCAGGATACTAATGTATTCCTTTCAGTCAGCTTGATCTGCTAAATATTACACTATATAGAACACAGTTGTTCTTTTGTTTTTTTTCACTCAATGTTTTAGCCTTTAACCAGCACTGCTGTATGACATCGGCTTTACAAATAGAGCTCTGTTTTAAATTATTTTTGTATATATATTTAAGCAGCTAAGCAACATTCTTATTTGTGTTCTCACTAGAGATGTTTTTCACAGTTTAAAGTCATTTTAAATACAAAAACAAAGTGAGTCATTGAGTTACATGGCACTTTAGTATCTCTACATCATAACAGTGGCTGAGCAACTTGCTTTGTAACGATGGCAGCCTCAAAAACGTGTTTAGCGAGGTAAACAGCTCTGGTCATGGCTAGTCAGTATGTGTTAAACAAAGGCCTTGTCCTTTGTTTGTCCTAATGCAAGACTGAGATGCCGACCAGTATCATGGGGTCATACTCATCAAGAAGAGGTCACACTGACCTGACCCACACAGAAACATGATCCTTTTCCCACTGAGAACTTTCAAAGAGAATCTTTTCTCTACATCTCACTCAATGTTTAGAGTCCTCTCTCTCTAAATAAATAATTAAAGTTATAAGCTTCAGGGATAACTGATCATTGCTTTGGTTCACTTACTGATTATAGAAATGCTTTATTGTTTGTTTACCAGTTTGAACTATAGCAACGTTTACTGATTTGAGTTTAGAAAATGAAGTGAGCGATTGCTTCTATTTACTTCTCTGAAGCTTAATTCATGATATGAATATTGTGTTTCTGGCATTATGATGTAAAATGTGAATGTGAGGCAATTATTTTAGTCATGTTGAGTAACTTTACTCATAAAAGGAAGTAGTATAAGACTCAATGTACTAGTTTTGGGCAGCTTACAGCATACATAACATGATTACATTATCATTCATCTGTGAAGAAATTATGAATCACATGCAAGTGAAATGAATTAATGTAACTGCATCAAATTAAATGAATACATAATAAATTGAACTGAATTAAATATGAATCCGGATTCACAGCTATAAACAACTGTGTCAGGTATAAATGATGAAATTGAAGTAAAGTGAAGACGTAAAATGAGTCAAATCTAATTGAATCGATTCAAATGTAAATATGACTTCACACTCATAAACTTAATACGCTGAGAGGTTTTTTTCACTTCAGGAGTAAGGTAAAGTGAAATAAACCTCAAACAAACCAAACTGAATTTAATCAAATCAAACCGAATCAAACTGAAAATGTGCAAATGTTACTCTCGTTAAATTTTAAAAACTTCACTCTCAGAGATATTGTTTTTCTTCACTTCGAACCAAACCAAACTGAATCAGATTTAATCAAATGTGACCCTGGACAACAAAACCAGTCTTAAGTTGCACGGGTTTATTTGTAGCAATAGCCAAAATGGGTCAAAATGATACATTTTTTTATTTTATGCCAAAAATCATTGGGATATTAAGTAAAGATCATGTTCCATGAAGGTATTTTGTAAATTTTATATCGTAAATATATCAAAACATAATTTTTGATTAGTAATATGTGTTGCTAAGGACTTAATTTGGACAACTTTAAAGGCGATTTTCTCAATGTTTAGATGTTTTGCACCCTCAGATTCCAGATTTTCAAATAATTGTCCTATCCTGACAAACCGTAAAACTTATTTATTCAGCTTATAGATGATGTATAAATCTTAATAAAAAAAATACACTTACACTGTTACAAATAAAGGTGTTTCAAAAGGTTCTTCAAGCGATGCCATAGAAGAACCATTTTTGGTTCCACAAAGAACCATTCAGTCAAAGGTTATTTAAAGAACCATCTCTTTCTTACCTTTTTATAATCTGAAGAACCTTCTTTTGCCACAAAGAACCTTTTGTGAAACAGGAAGGTTCTTCAGATGTTAAAGATTCTTTATGGAACCATTTAGGCAAAAAGGTTATTCTACGGCATCGTGAAGAACCTTTATTTTTAAGAGTGTATGACTGATTTTGTGGTCCCGGGTCTCAAATGTGAAAATTATTTCACAGTCATAATTGGTATACTGATAGGTAGCATTATCAGAAGTAAAGTGCAATGAATGAGTGAAGAAAAGTGAACTTAAGTAAAATGAAGTGAGTAAATATATATGAAGTTACGCAAATCAAATCAAATGTGAAACCAGGTTCACCGTCATAAAAAGCATAACACTGACATGAAAAAAATATAATTCTGAATGTAACATTTAAAATCTTTTTAAAGAAAGCGGTAACTGAGTTATTACATATTCTAACATGAGCAATGATACAGCAACATGAATGATATGGTCAGTTATTTTATTGTGACAAACCGGGAGATTCCTGATCTACATTAATAACCCATTTCATGAGCTGTCCTCATTAAAATATTTAAAATACAGCATAATTACAATGATAAACTGTCATAGCCACCAAAACCTGTTTGAAAGAAGATCCGGGAAAATGTGGGCCATTTCCTGTAAATAAACAGTTGCAAAACTGTGCATACAGTATCCCAGAACCCAGATTAACTTGTAATGCTCCTCAACCAAGCACAATGTTTGGCCCCGTCTCAATGAGGAAGTGAATGCAGCTGGAGGAGCAATGTATCTAGGTGAGATGGGCGGTTTCCTCTTACATAAGTGAGCGTTTTGATCGGGGGCAGGGAAACTCCAAACAAATCTGCACAAGACAGAGGCTGGATAGGTGGACATTTTCAAAAGACAGACTCTCGCAGCGTAGAGAGTTTGAAACAGCATTAGGGCAGATCGGGTAGCAGTAATTGTTAAGTGAAAGACAAGACAAGGAAGAAGTTAAAGAAAAGGAAAATAAATAAGAATTAAGCATTAAGAAAATTAAGGTCGCAGAAAGAGGTGTCTTCTTTTGGCATAGAACTGGCTTCTGTGGTCTCCACTGGTCAGCCTGTTGTGGTCTGTACATCCGGCAGATTGCAGGAACACGTCGAAAGCAGTGATAGAACCATGAGGGTGAGTGTGAACTGACTGGTTCTGCTCAAAGAACAAACTAATGTAGTCAGAACAATCATCAGCAGGACATTTACTTTGCTGATCGCTAGGTTGACAAATGTAGACTGTGTTGTTGTGTGATTTTGAGAAGATAATTAACTTTTGGACTGCATGGTTGGATCTGTCGAGAACTGTGTGATTATTGTACATTTGCTATAATCTTGCACCAATCTTTATGCCATGCCAAACTTGTTTAATTTACAATCATATGGACAGCAGTTTTATTATTAAAAGGAGTTGCTATTAAAATGCCAATAGTTCATTCAACTAGCCTATAGCCTATATGTTTATAAAACAGTTGCGTTCCTTGCTACATACATCATGTTGTCATTATCATGTGATAACGTAAATTATCAGCTGCACTTTCAAAACTTCTCTCCTGTGGACTCATGGGATAATAAAGTGTCAGCTATGCACTCACCAGGAACAGTAGGACTTTTCGCTTACTGTTTTATGAATTGTAACTTTTTTAACATACTGTTTTTGCCTACTATATAACAGGGTACTTTAGTATGCAGTTCTACCAGTCTGTGTTAGTAATGGGGATTTTTTGGTGACTTTCTGCAGGTTACATTGTTCGGCCAGTAGGTGGCAAGTGACTGTTTTCGTTATTAATTAAATCGATTAATTAAGGTAATGGAACACGTGAACATTTTACAATTGAGTCATTGAATCGTTCACTTAAACAATTCCTTAAAAAAAATCTCACTATGTAACGTGACTATGAATGAGTCATTGAATAATCTAATCAACCTACAGTATGTATTCCAAAACATAGACGAGACACGTCTAGTGTGTGTTGGTGTTTGGTTTGGTTTGGCTTCGTTTGGAACTATTTTCATTGATGAATGAGCAGTGGACAAAGTGACTGGTTGTCTCTAAAATGTAAGTTACTCGATATTAACTTCTTATAGTAACACTTTATTTTCTGGACAACTATTAACTGGCATGCATATTACTAGCGTTTTGACTGTTTATTGGTACGTATTAAAGCGCATATCAATTATTTATTCTGCATGACCATTATTTAGATTTAACACCTTAGCTACTACCTTACTAATTATTAATCTGCAGCAAATTAGGAATTTACTAAAGCAGAAGTCAGTAATGGTTAGAAAGTGTGCCAAACAACAAACATGTTTAGGGTGGTTTTGTATTGGTTAAGGACGTTTGGATGCATATAGCAATAACAAATCCTTAATATATAGTACAGGAATAATCACAAATTCACAACTATAACTTGTGGATGTGTTTGTGCTTTGTTTAGGGTAAATGGTGACTACAAATGAAACATCCATGTTTGATAAAAAAATACCTGCTTTACATTTCAGTTATTTGAATAGGCCTAGTTCCTGTTGCAAGGTGCAAGTGAGATTAGAATATCTGTAGTTTGAATTGCAAAAACTGAGAAGTTAATAACAAACGCTTGGCTACAGTTTGAAAGGAGCGGTTGGGTTGGCATGTGTAACTACAAGCTGCTTTGGCATGATACTTTTTCACCTGATAAACCTCTTTTGGTTCTGTCAGGTATAATGTTCCTCTTGTCTCCTCAAGGGACCTGAAAGTTGATTTTTTTTTTACTTGAATATACAGTAACAACACTTGGCATAACATGGAGTCAATACTTGCAAGTGTTCGACTAGTACTCTACAAAGCAATAGTACCAGACCGAGCTGTAAAAAAAACAGTAAGAGTATATATCCAGATATTCTGGATGGGGTGGACAATGCTAAAGGACAAAACATTTAAGCTATCCATCATTTTCTTGCCTGACATTGTGCCTTTGTGCAATTGATTGTTGTAATTTCATAGTTTCTAGTCAACTCTTCTAAAACAGACATGATCCTGTTTTACAAGTTTATACTTCACTTTTCTCCTGTTTTGTCTGGTTTTAGATATTTTGTTGTTGAACATTTTACAGCTAAAATTATCAGTTAACTCTTGAATACGTTTTATATACTATTCTTATTGTTTGCATCCTGGTTTCTCTCTGCCCAGATCTCATTATGTGATAAAGACCCATTAACATGAAGTTGCACTTTCAGTCTCTGTCTCTCAAAGAGCTTTCAATGGTTTCAGTATTTGTTGAAAGGGGGATTCAAATTCTAGTGTCAGCCTTTCAATTTGAATTTTATTTGCACTCTCACCAATATATTACACAATTTCACCATCATTTCTTACAGTACAATGCTGAAACCATTGCAGACTATACGTCATTTTCTATGCTAATACAACATATTACTATGCATATTACTATATTGTGCTGCAATGTTTGATAATATTGCAAATAGTTTTTTATGTGATTGCTGCTCTCCTTGGCTGTGATCTTTGACCTATGGTGAATGTTTAGTGCGTTGAAGTATGTGTTACTAATATAATTTTATAATCAATATAGGGTGGATTGAAATACTGTTTTTGTGTTGTTATCTGCAGTGAACTATGAGTTGTCAACCAGGCATGAACACTCAGCGTACAAAATTCAACTGGTTACAGATAAGAAACATGATTTTAGAAGCTAAGTAAATAAAAAAAAAAAAAACACTTACAACACGAGAAACTGAAAACACTGCAAATTGTAAGGAATAAATAAAAAAAACTATTAAACAAATAAAATCATGCCTCATTACATATACAGGTGCATCTCATTAAATTAGAATGTCATGGAAAAGTTCATTTATTTCAGTAATTAAACTCAAATTGTAAAAGTTTAAGTCTTTGGTTCTTTTAATTGTGATAATTTTGGCTCACATTTAGCAAAAACCCACCAATTCACTATGATTGTGTGTGATTCACAATTCAGTGTGTGTGCATTCAATTTATTTAATACACGAGTTTCACAATTTGAGTTGTAAATAAGTGAACTTTTCCACAACATTCTAATTTATTGAGAAGCACCTGTACTGGGATTGATACCCATAATGATATTGCAGTTACCGTAAGTAAATATATGATAATATGCAAATACAAATAGACGACTGCCTAGGCATATACTGCATATTGTAATAATTCAAATTATAGGTTATGTTATATAATAAAAAAACACGTTTTGCTTATACCCCCCCCCCCAAAAAAAAAAAAAACATTAATAATAATTTCCGATGTACTGTTTTATATATGTCTCTCTTATTTAGTTGTGATTTAACAAAATATAATATGTATCAAAGGAGTGTCCTGAGGATATTGTATGAAAATGCCATTATCAAATCTCTTTTGATATTAGAAGACAAATGTATATTTGAGGTGTGTCATCTCATTGTGTTTGATAAATTAAGAAGAAAGAAGAACACACCTCAAAACTAAGTCTGCATTGAAAACACTGTGGACGCTGCATTATGAATGCTTTGTGTCAGTACAACTGCATCATGTAAGAAGTCAATCATGCAGCTCTAACTTGTTATCTGCACACATACAAGCATCGCAAAGCAGAAGCTGTCACACCCCATTCTTGACCTCAGTTCATAGGATTTATTAGTGAAACTGAAGTGTGGCTATAATCAGTTTGTGACTGCTAATGACTTTGTTTATAGGCTCATTATATAGGAATGAGTGCCATATTTTCTACCTGGTCTCATGGCATTTACAAGGCTGCTATTAAAATAAACTGGAATTTGGATCATTTGCCTTTGGATCAGTTTCTGTTCAACTGTGCCATTATTTCCAAATTACCATTCAAATTGTTAATATGCCATTTTGAAAAAGACCTTTCTATTATTTCTCTCTAAATAAAATTTTACAAGGGAATTCTGGAATTCGGTTGTTGCCAAAACTATGTGTAACACTGCTTTGTTGGTTTATTTTCAAATATTGTATCACAAGTAAGATAAATTAGACCCAATTGAAGATTCAATCTATATTTGATCAGGATTATATATATATATATATATATATATATATATATATATATATATATATATATAATCCTGGCAACATCTCGGTTGCTGAATGTGCTTAAATTTGCAACGTTTGCACATTCCATAATGATGAAAAAGAAACTCTGACTCATTTATTCTTTGACTGTAATGTTCTGGGTACTTGTAAAGAAATGTCTAGAATGAAAACTATATATATATATATATATATGTCTATCCAGTTTCTATTTTGTTTGAAAAGTTTATATAGTCCACTTATTGCACATTTTTATAAAATTGTATTAAAAAATAGAGGGATAGTTCACCCAGAAATAAAAATTCTGTGTTTTAATTACTCACCCTCATGTAATTCCCACAACTTTAATCAAGAATGTATTTTCTTCCGTGTCAGTATATATGCATGGTATTTCGTGAACGTATCGATGAGACTGACACAGAAGAGAAGAAATCATTGGTTTTCTTTGCGCACAAAAAGTATTCCCGTAGCTTCATAAAATTAAGATCAGAAAGCTCTCGTATTTCATCAAAAATATCTTAATTTGTGTTCCGAAGGTGAACAAAGGTCTTACGTGTTTGGAACGATATGGCGTGTGTATAATTAGCAATTTGGCTGAACTATCTCTTTAAATATCAACATTTGTGTAAACTTCTCAAATTCCCCATCAACTTTATTTTATTTTGTCTTGATGCATACAGTAAATCTCAACAGAAATCTATGCTATTGCATATAGTATCAATAAACCAATACAGTAGTAACAACAGATTAAAGTTATTTCCATTCATGAATTTAAATGGCTGCTTTTACTGAATAAACTTACAGTACAGCACATGAATATTAAGTCACACACTTTCTGGTCTTCTCCGACAATAATAACATGGGCGTTAATCTGGAAAGTCTCATGCTCTTGTCAAGACTGGATGCATGTTTGTTATTTTATGGGGTGTTTTGAGTGACAGAGCTGTCTGGAATCATCCGTTACACTGATACTAGCGTTAGTCATTGTTTTGACTATAGGTTGATGATAAAGTTTCACCTCACATTCACAGATGTGACAATTCTGGTTTATTTAACCTCGGTAAAGTACACATAAAAAGAAAAATAGGAAAAGGTATTTAAGGAGACATTAAAGTTTAAAGACATTTTAGTATGTTTTTAAAACTACAATGATTACTTTCTGAAATTGATTTGTAGTGGATACAAACACCCCATTGATGAACATTTATACACAGGTTCTTAAACTCAATTTGACATGAGAAGCAAAATGCAAAAGCCATGTCTAATCTGATACAATCAAAATGAGATTTGCATAAATACACAAGAGAAATGTCCCTGTGGTGTCAGGAGAGTATTGGTCTCTGAGCATAACAACATTGGGACTAATATAAATTTCCATATCAGTGACCAATAACCATCCCAGATCAATGGTTGTAAAATTGAAAGAGATGTGAATTTAAAGCCCATCTGGATTATATAACCAAGAATCAATATATATATATATATATATACATACACACTTAATATCACCATCTATCTATCAAACGTTCTACCTCATTAACTTCCTGTGGTCTGCTGCTGAACCTCAGAGTGTAATAAATACAGCTACTGGTTATTTCTTGCTGCAAGTAAACATGTTTATGCTGAGTAGGATGGTTAACAAGGAAGTCGTGTGAGATTTCAAGAACAACATGGAAGAAAAATCCCTTGTGACACATTGAAAGCGATACAGAAAACTGCAGCTGAGTCATAAAGCTTTAGGGGTTTGTGTGTGTGAAAGAAACAACAAAACAACCTCTCACTTTCTTTTTCCTCTTCTGTCTTCCTCATTCTTGTTCCCAGACTAAAGTTCAGGTTCCTGAAGAGAATACCAGACCCTTAAACCCACCACAGCAACAAGGTACAGTGTGTAGGGTAGCTGATCTAATGTATCACCTGATTTATCAGTCCAGTCAATACCCTCCGTTGCAATACTCATGATTTAAGTGGGTGTATTACGAGAAAGACACCGCACTGCACTGATTTCGACTGATTTTCATATTTTCCTCCAGCAGCTCGGCCCGGAAAGCACAGAAAACCCATGACGGCTCCAAATACTCAGACGGCGAGAAAGCCGAACATGAAAAAGATCATCATTACAGTCCTGATGGTGGTGGTCGTACTGGCCATTGTGGCTGTGGCTGCTTACTTCAGTAAGTTCTAGGTCATTTTAACCCCGCCTGGATTTCATTTGAGCACACATGATTAAAAAAATGATGGAGGCTGAGGCTAGTTGTCTTGCTTTCACTCCAGTAAATATTTCTCAGGGCAAGATTATGTCAAAAAAAAAAAAAAGCATAAACTAAAGACTTGGCTACTTTACAGTTATTGGACATTTCCAATGATGTTTGTCTTTAATGTGAGGGAAATTGACCTACTCTTTCCTGTTTATAACTGTTCACACCTTCACTTTTCGCAAAATAAAAATGAGTCACAAATTGACAAGTCTGATCTTGTCATCAGCGACAGTTATTTAGTCACTCCTTTGACCGTAGTGACTCAAGAAATATAAACGGACTGATTCATTTAACCTCATTGCTGTTTGTTTTTTAATAACAAGTGCTATTTTTACTCTTTCTTCCTCTTCATGAAACAGTCAAGCAGTTGATCGAGAGCAAGTATTATTTTTGCTCTAAGTCAGTGAAATTCATTCCGCTGGAGAAGGCCTGTGATGGGAAGGAGGACTGCAGCGGAGCCGAGGACGAGTCAGCCTGTGTCACGAAGTTTGCAGCCAACTCCACCTTCCCTCGTAAGACACAAACACACGCCCACACACACACACACACACCCACATACCTGCTCACCGACATGTGTGCAGTCAGCACTGCTAGAACCTGTGTGTCTGGTTTCAGGATAAAAAGACAAATCCCCCAACCTAACCTTCTTTCTGCCTGATTGCCTGAATGTCAATAATATGTTAAAAGACTATATATACCTGTATATGAATGTTAAAAATGTTTCTCTATCTTCACAGTAAGGCTGATGACAACACGTAATGTGCTGCAGATATTCAGGCCTGATGAGAATAAATGGAAAAGTGTATGTGCAGACAGTTTCACTCAACAACATGCTGAGACTGCGTGCCAAAAGCTGGGCTACTCAGCGTGAGTTTTGAACCTCAAAACACAGTGTCATTTCACACTAAACAACTTCCTGTTTAAACAACAAATACATCAATACCCGAAGTTTGCAACACTATTTGATTTAGAAAATTAATTAGAATAACAAGACTTGGATTATTCTATTGTTTGAGATACCACTGGGTTTATTAATATTTTTTTATATTATTATTTTTTTGTTCTTTATTTTCTGTTTTCATTTTAATATTGCTTAGTTTTAGTAATTGTTTTGTGTGTTTTATATTAGTTTTTTTAACAATGTGAATCTGAATAAATAAAATAATGGAAAAATGAAATAGTTATTAAATACTAAATACTTTTAGTTTTAGTTATTATAGTATACTTTTTAGTTTCAACTAGCTGATTGAAAGAAAATCAGCTGTTTTGTATTTTATTTCAAGAGTTGTATATTTCATTGGTTTATTTCAAGAAACAATAGTTGTTGAGGTTTTAGTTTTAGTTAACTAATATCCGTTTTTGATTAAAACCTCCTGTAAACATTTAAGACTGCTAAATACATGTAAGAACACAGCTCATCATTTGATCTCAATGTCATTGTCTTGTACCTTTTCTGATTTTAGTAAACCCAGTTTTAGCGCAGTTCAAGTGGGTATTTTGCCGACTGACCTGAAGATGTCTTTCTGTACGGTGGGCTCATCTAAACCCCAGACTTTCCAGTTGACCGTATCAGATCTGTGAGTAGATTTATACACTGTACTTATGTACATACAGTGGCCTTGAAAGGATGGGCACTTTTGAAGCTAAATATTTCAGAAAAAGAAGTATCAATTTAGACAAAAGGTTGTCAAATGTTAAGTATGAATTAAGTTTCCTGATATTTTGGGGTTGCTGTAGCCATTATTAGTTTTGGTTGTAAGCATTCTCACATTCTTCCATGTTTTCTCTCTCTTTCTCAGCAAATTATGCAGTCAGGGAACAGTCGTCACGTTAACATGTTCAGGTAAATATGGAATCCTAGTCCAACAGCCAATTATGGCATTATCAATAATGAAGAAAAGAGCTCAAAACTAGTAATACGACATCAGAGGTATGTTCAGTCATTTGGCCCGGGCTATTTAACATGCTAAAACATGTTTTAAAGATAGAGAACAAGATGAGAACTGTGGACACGTAGCTTCATATTTGGTTAAACTATCCCTTGTGAAATATTGTGTTAGGAACAACATGCATTTATATATTTATGACATATTTGTATTGTTAAATTTGATTGGAACATACAACTTTACTATCATATATTAATTTCTTATGATGATTGTGTGTGTTTGATTTCTGTTTTGATTTATCATCGGCTGTTTTATTTTGCAGCAGAGTGTGGGTTGTCCAGAAACCAGGACCGGATTGTAGGCGGACAGGATGCTGTCATTGAGAACTGGCCGTGGCAGGTCAGCCTGCAGAACATCGGCCAGCACACCTGTGGAGGGTCACTGGTGTCTCCGCACTGGGTTGTGACTGCAGCCCACTGCTTCAATGGGTGCGTGTGTAAAACACTCTTACAAAGCAAATAACCCTCTAGCTCTCACAGGCATTTCATTCAATCTGTGGTCCAGGAATATATTATTTGTTTATCAAAGGGATTTATTTCAAAATATGAATACTTATAATAATAATAATAAATGTATTATTATTTTATCTATCTATCTATCTATCTATCTATCTATCTATCTATCTATCTATCTATCTATCTATCTATCTATCTGTCTGTCTGTCTGTCTGTCTGTCTGTCTGTCTGTCTGTCTGTCTGTCTGTCTATCTGTCTGTCTGTCTGTCTGTCTGTCTGTCTGTCTGTCTGTCTGTCTGTCTGTCTGTCTGTCTGTCTGTCTGTCTGTCTGTCTGTCTGTCTCTCTAAATAACAACAACAATAATAATAATAATAAATGGATGAACATATCTATAATTAAAAATGTATATCTATAATTAAACCGTTAAACAAACAATATATATAATTAAACAGTTTGAATTAAATAAACAAGTTTATTTAATAAAAATGTAATGATAATAATAATAATACTATTATTATTAAAATGTAATTAACAATAATTTAACATTAACAATAATTTACAATTTATATAGTACTTTTCCATTTTTGTTTTAGCGCTTTACATTGTATGGGGGTATATATAATATAATATCATATAATGTAATAAAGTACAACAAATAAAAACAAATTAAGTTTAACTTAAAATAAACAAATGTATATAAATATTAGTGGTATCAAAATTAGCGCGTTAACGCAGGAGATTAATGTTTTCAGATTAACGCGTTACAAATATTTAATGCAATTACCTCAGGGGCGGGGCTAGGGTTGGCCACCCCATTCACAACTGCTGCCTCTGTCTCTTTTTTCTTGAAAAGGATTGCGTTTATTTAGTAAGAAATCTGGACAGTTCCCGCGGGACAGATGCAGGAATGCAGTCTCCCTCATCTAAAACACCTGATTCAATTCGTCCGCTCATTAGTAGAGACTTTAAGATCTGAAGTGGGTCAGAAAAAGTAAAGAGAGTTGTGAGAAAATTAGATGCGTGTCAGATCCGCGTCACTTTCAGCAGCAGCTTTTAAAGCAATAGCAGCCAAATAACCTAATAACCAGCTTATTTGCCGCATCTTACAATAATTATTGTAAGATGCATCTTGACCAGCTGCTGTGATGTCTCTTAATCCAAGAACAAAAGAAAAAAAGAGGAAATCAATAACTTTTATATCTTTAAGGGGTTCATCTATATTTAATTTAGAATTTAGTGTTTGGTAACTATTCATTTTATGTATATTTCTGCTGAAGGGCACAGGCAGCTAAATATGTCATTTATTATATTGGGTTCAGGTGAAGATTGTTTTAAGTTCACTTAAATTAGAAGTTAAGTCTAATAAATGTTCAAATTGATAGCTCTCAATTATACTGCAATGCTGAATGTCTACAGTCAATGGTTAGAGACATCAGTAGTATTGATATCAGTGATGCTGGCCTTCAATCATAAAAAAGATGCCATTAAAGAAATATAAAAAATATACTGTCTTTATGTTGTTTGTACATTGTACCTTTGAAGATTGAATGTGAAATTATTGCAATATAAAAGTATATTTAAAAACTTTAATGTTAGGAGGGAATAATCGTGATTAATTTTAGAAAAATGTGCAATTAATTAGTTTTTTTTATCGATTGACAGCACTAATAAAAATATATTTTTATATAAATTATTCAGTTTAATTATTTTACTATACAATTATAATCTTTCCACATGTAATAATACTATTATATACATGTGATAACTTTTCATAAAATATATTTCAATTATAATTTAATTTGGTACGCTGAAAAATGCTGACCTAAAAAACAGTAAATTAACTGATTATTTTTAAACTCAATTGTATGTAATATTTTTGAGTCAACCTAAATGCATTCATTTATCAAAACATGTATTATTATTATTATTATTTCATATTATATATTAATAATAATAATAATATAATTATATGTATGAATAGATTGAAAATAAATCAAAAGTACATCACATGGGTTAAACAGGTAGAAATATATCTAGCACTTACAGGTTGCCACTTTTTGCTGTGTATTTGCATTTGTAGCTCATAAGCACATTGCAGTTCCATTAAAACCTGGTTCATCAACGTATGTGTGTATAGTTTGTCTAGCTTACGTTCAGGTAGTTAACACAACCAATGATGTGCTGTTTTGAAGCCTGTACACAGTCACAAGTATCTGTTTCATTTAAAAAAAGGAAAGCATGAGTCATGGAAGTAAACATGTTTTATCATTAACTTCAAATATTTGTTCAATAACTCCATTCATTTCTGAAAATCATTCATAGCCCTAACAAGTTCTCCCGGTTTGAAAACTGTGCTGTATGTCATTCATTGTGCAAAAAAAACAAAAAGAATAACTCAGTATTGAATTGTTTGCATCTCACCTGACGCATAAATTTAAGCTTTGTAAATAGAACTAATACAGGGTGTTTCTTAGACGAGTAATGCTTTTAAGAAGGTCACATTGCTCTTCTCTTCTTCAGAGAGGGTAAGAAGGCTGTGATCCGATGGAAGGTAGTCTCTGGAAACACGTACCTGGGCTCTGCTGGAGCTTCTTCTGTGGACAAGATCATCGTCCACAAATATTACATCTCAGGACGCAACGACAACGACATTGCCATGATTCGACTCCAGTCCTCCATCACTGTGGGAGGTACATCAGTGCACCCACACACACATAGACACACACACACACACGCACACACGCACGCACACACGCACGCACGCACACACAGTTGGACCACAAAAACTCAAGATGACTAAATATGATCAGAGTCAAAACACAGAAAGTTTGACTTACTTTCTTTTAAACTTGACACGGCAGCATTCCATTTAAACCTGGCCACAAAAATGCATTCTCATCAGTCTTTTTGGAAGTGATGATGGCGCACTTGTACAGTGCATAAGAGGATAATTTATTATTATTATTATTATTATTATTATTATTATTATTATTATTATTATTATTATCATGCTGTAGTAATCAACATTATTATTATTATTATTAATATTATTAAAATAACTACAGCATGATTATAATAATTATAATAATATAATTCATAAGAAACAATAATATTAATAATAAATGTGTCATTAGTTTAATAGTAAATAAGGTTTGTCATAGGTGTATCTCTATTATTAATTATTATTATTATTGTTATCATGCTGTAGTAATTGACATAATAATAATAAATCATAAACAACAATAATATTAATAATAAATGTGTCACTAGTTTAATAGTAAATAATGATTGTCATTTTTTATATATTTTATATTTATTGTTAATATTATTATTTAATTTAGTAATCATGATAATAATAGCATTATATGTATGAATAGCATAAGTATGAAAAAATGATTTATTATTAAACTAATTGCAGGTTTGTTTTTTATTATTTTATTATTAAGGTAACTACAACTAATTGAATTAAGGTCCACCTTATTTATATGTTATGTAATTATATATTTTAATACATAATATATCATAACATTATGTAATTATAATATATTATAATTTCATAAAATATTTGAATATTAAAACAGTTAAGTCATTTAAAATAGTTTAAATATTTATTTCATTAATTACATATTTTTTTGAGTGTGCTAAATAGTTAATCAATATCAAGAAATTTGACTTCACAGTATTTATGTTAAAAATGCATTTAGTTTCTTAAGAAAACAAAGCAATGTGCTCATAACAATAATAATTTGATATCAATTTATAATTGTTTATATATTATATCATATTATAGAGTATATTATCAAATGTTTCATTTTACCAGTACATCCCTTCAATTTTCAAGGTCATCTTTTTATCATGCAAAATGGTACTAGTGTCTGTCGTTTTATATTCTATTGTTTTTATATCACATTCAGAATCCCGTAGGCCAGTATGTCTGCCACCTCAAGATCTTGGCCTCAAAGGAGGAGATAACTTGGTTGTGACCGGCTGGGGTCATCTGGCAGAAAAAGGTTCCTTGCTTTTTTTCCTCTCTAACAGAACCCTTCAAATAAAATACCTCTAATACCGCAAACTTTAACATTATATGGGTGTTTTCCTGCAGGAAATGTGTCTCCAACGTTACAGAAGGCTCAGATCCCTCTTATAGACGCAGCCCAGTGCTCAAGTCCCTCGGTGTACGGCACTTCTGTCACTCCCAGGATGATCTGCGCAGGTTTTCTGACGGGAGGAGTGGATGCGTGCCAGGTAAGTCTTGTTGTCTTAGTCTGTGTACCATTAGGTAAAACGATCGCCATGTTATTAGAATAACATTTGTATGTTTTCGCTCTCTAAGGGCGATAGCGGCGGTCCTTTGGTGTATTCATACGGCCGCTGGATGTTGGTGGGTGTTGTGAGCTGGGGTTTTGGTTGTGCCAGACAAGATCGTCCTGGTGTTTACACGAATATGGACCAGATGCTCGACTGGGTCCATTCAGTCATGCAGGTATGAGCACATTGTTCTGGAAAGACTCTGAAATTGCATTTTTGTTCGAAACCTATTTTACGACAGCTAAAAAAAAGTATGTCCCTATAAGTATGTATATAGTTTGAATATGTATGGAAGCTAGTTTCAGCCACAGAATAAATAGTAATAATAAAAAGGTAACTGTGACTTGACTTTCTCCTCATAATTATGAGAAAAGACAAGTGAACTGCGAAATATAAACTCAAAATTGCTAGATATAATTTTCAGAAAGTCACAATTGTGAGATATAATCCCAGAATTTTCACTGTTTCTTGCAATTCCGAGCATTTCTATATTTCGTAAAAAAAAATTTTGCAATTCTGAGTTTACATTTCACAATTCTGATCATTTTTTTTTTACAATTATCAGAATCGCGAGGAAAAACGTGAACTGATGGGAACTCAGAATAGCACAATTCTGAGAAAAAAAAGTCAGTAATGTGAGATACAAACTCGCAAATGTGAGAAAAAAGAAATAATTATGAAATAAAAAGTGGCAATTGCCTTATTAATTTTTAATTCCGTGGCGAAATAGAATTGTTAACTCGGAATTGCAAGGAAAACATAATAATTCTGGGTTTATCTCACAATTCTAAGTTTATATCTCGCAATTTGATTTTTTTTTTCTCGGAATTGCAAGTTTATATCTCGCAATATTGAGTTTATTTCTTGTAATTCAGAATTTTTTCTCTTAATTGCGAGTCAGAATTCAGAATTGTGAGATAAAGTGTTGCAATTATCTTCCACGGTGGAAACTGGCTTCCATTACTATGGGTAGTATGAATACAATTTTAATACACTACATCCAACATGTGTCGTTTCACTTCCATTCACGAATCCTCGAATAATGTTTTTTTTTTATTCTATGAATTATTTTAATTCTCGTTTCATGTAACGTTAAGTATGGAAATAGGCGTATTCAGACGCAGCATGTGTCTGTGTACACCTAAAAGTAGAAGAGTGGAATACTCATGTTTTTTTGTTGTCTTCAGGAGTACCAGTGAGTCTGGGATGGAAAGAAAAACAGTAAAACCCACAGCACAGATTCACAGAGATCTTCAATCCTCAGAAGGAAGATATTCTACTGAAAATATTTTCATTCACACAGATTTGTGGAGAAATCACTGTGGGAGTTTTGCTCAGGGTTTTAAAGGTGCCATGAGAAATATTTTGCACACTCAAATATATCATGCATGTATATGATGAGAACGCATATGTTATCTTTTTTGAAACTACCACTTTTTTTGGGACAGCATTGCAATCTTAAAGGAATAGTTACCTCCCCAAACAAAGACAATTCTGTCTCATTATTTACTCACCCTTATCGCTCCGAGTCAGTAAGACTTTATTTATTTTGTGGAAAACGAGAGGATGTTTTGTAGAATGTTCAAGCTGCAGATTTCTTAGAAAAAAATATTCCAAATGGAAAGACTTCATGGATGTTAAAGGTTCTGTCTTGGAACTATATTTAAGAACCTTTATTTTTTAAGAGTTGCGGAGTCAATCAAGTTCCAAAATAGATATATATAACCCAAGACTTTTGAAGTCATATGATAGTTTTGTGTCTGGAACACACTTCAATTTAAAGTTGATATCAAGCCATTTGCATCTAATGTATGGAAAAGAGTAGCTTGCAAATTATGCTACATTTCTTCCTTTGCATGTGGTGAGGATGAATAAATAATAATAATAAAAAAGATGAACTGTACCTTTAAATCAAAGTGATGTCAAATGCAATTTGAGACAACAGCCACAAGAGGGTGCTGTATTTTCTCTTTGTAATATGTCTTTACTGCTGTGAGGTTTTATGACTTATATTGGGTGCTATGTTATAATCTTGAATTAAAGCCAGTGCTCATTTACTCGGCCAAAATACCATGGTGCTGGAAGCCAACAATATATATACAGACTGGGATTAAGTGCTCAAAAGAAAAGCGACACCTGTATTTAACTGCTGTTTGTACGTGAACGTCACATATTTCCCTTTGTGGGTTAGTATTCAATTCTTAATGAGTCACATTCAGACTCATTTGGCTTTTGATATTTGTTCAGAAAACATATTTAAACTGCACACAAAGCTAAAATATGTCATTCAACCTGTTTTCTTGTGAATGTCTTTTAACTTATGAATGTTGGTTTTTGACTTCGGGTGGATTCAGGTAATTAGGGCTTTGTTGACGGTCATCTCAGTGTCAAAAAGTTGCCCGTTTTATCTGAATTCACCCTACTTGTGAAAGTAAAGGATGCTTCTTTGTAAATATTGTACAGATTTGTGTTTGTCATGTCAAATTCATTATTATTATTATTATTAAAGTGAATAGTGGTTTACAGCAAGTTTGGTCAATGACTCCACAACCAGCAAACAAACATTTTTTTGCAAACCTTTATTTCGCATAGTGATATATTCATTAGTTTATTAGTTTATTCTTTACAATCCAGATAGATCTACTGAGGTGCATAGTTATGACAAGGGAATATGACAGATTTTGGTATAAAGGGAAGCAGTACATACATGTTTTCAATGTTCTTTTTTCGGAGTATACATGAAGTGTCTGTAAGTGTTTAAAGTGCTCAATCAGAGCCAATGATCACAAAACTAGTATTCAAATGTTATCCATTCAGACCTTTTTTTGTCTATTATTTAGCCGGTTCCTTTATAAACGTACAGAAGAGGGAGTTCAAATGAAAGGAGCACTCTCCTGGGTGCACTGATGGGTGGTACAACAGGGCTTGTGTTTAAGTATAGCTTAGATAGTTGTATATTTAGTCTGTTGTCTTGGTTTACGTTAACTAATAAAATCTCTTAAATTTGTCTAGACTATGTGGTGCACAAAGAACGCTTGTGCATGCCTGTAAAATACAAACTTTAAAATTCTACATTTGTCCTTATGCAATGGCTAGGTTTGGATTAGCATGCTAGCATACTACTAGTACTTGTTTTTGCAGTATGCAATATGGGATTTTCAACATGTATGGAATTCCTACTACGTTTGCTCACATGTTTAATATTGACAACAATTTTGTTTTATTACTATTAAAATGGGTTTTGGTAATTGAAATGAAGCTGAAATAAAGTATACATATTAAATGGAACACCTAAATAAAAAAAAACTGAATCAAATTAAAGCTGAAGTACTAAAATGACTCAAATTTAATACATAAAAACATATAAAATAATAAAGCTAAATTAAATTAAAACTATGTCTATTACTACAAAATAAAAACAAATAAATAAATATGACAAAAGCAGATCACTAAATCTTAATCTAAAATTAAAATTAAAACCGGGGTTGCCAGATCTGCGAAACAAAACCAGCCCAATTGGTAATCAAAACTAGCCCAAATGTGTTTTTTTTCATGCTCAGACCTGGCAACACTGAAGAAAACCGAACATATAAAATAAACTCTACTTTAAAATTTAAATAAAGACAATAACAGTACATATTTAATGCTAAAATGCCACTGTTGCAGAGCACATGGCATAGAATGTGGTACCCCACAATGCCTGGAATAATTTCTGCTAGTTTTTACACTGCGTTAAAAATAAAAGATATGTTTTATTTCCAAGATGATAACTGGATTCCATTTATTGAATTGAATATAAGACTTAATTCAGTCATGTGACAAAAGTGAAGCATACTGCATACTCGTCTACATACTATTTTTAAAACGCAGACCGTATTCAATATATACTACGCAGTATGCAGTAAGCAGTATACTAATTTGCCATTCCAAACATAGCCAGTGTGACTGGAATCGTTGATTATTTAAAAATGCTGGAAGTCTTAAAATCCACTAGAGAGAGACAGAGCGTCTTGGAATGTGTTGGAGCACATAGCAGTCCTCACACTCTCTTGGCTTGGCAGTGAGAGCGAGTCACCCAGGCAGTGAAATACAGTTCTTTGAAAAAAAAAATGTTTTTAACCCATTATTTTGTAAGTCTACTTTACGAAAGGTCCATCTGTTCCTGAGTGGGATCAGATCAGAGAGAGCCAAACTCTCAAATGAATATAGTACAATAATTTTAAAAGAGTGCAAGTGGTTTTGGACATCCCACGTAAGTACAGCGGAACAAATTTTCACTGCAAAATAGAGATTGTGCATATAAAGCACATTTTATGTTTCATATCTCATATTTTCTTTCTACCAAGCAGCCTGCCTGAAATGCAGTTGTAGATATTTACCTTAAATTAGTAGTTGTAACATGTGACATGCATTAAAGTAGGTTGAATGTATACAACCTTCCAGTGTAAAGAACTTAATACTACATAATATGTTGGCGGTTTGAAATATTTAGCTTTTTTATGATAGAAATCAGACATATCCCTTCATGTTTCCCTGCTATAACCCTTCAGATCCAGAGAGAAGCACAGCCTGACGTGTGCAGATTCATGGCTCAGTGCTGTACTCGCGGTACTGCAACACTGCAGCAATGCAGTCTTGTTTCGCCTGCCCAGACATTACTAACCGAGCCCAGAAATGGCTGATCTGAGCCAACCATTCCAGCACACATAAGCAAGCAGACTATATGTGTCTATACAGCTACGCATTACACCAGTGATTCTCAACTGACTGCCAACCACAAATGGATCACAGGTCTGTTTTTACAGCACTGACGGAATGGAAAATACTGCTAAATGTATTATATCAAAACAGGATCAAGCAAATAATTATGTGGCATTTTGGCAAATCTTTACCTCCAATCTAGTAAGACAGATTCCATTATGGACAGGTTAGGTGACTTTTGAAACCATGACCAAAACTGCATTAAATACTAAATATGGAGTTTCCAGTTCAAATAAATATTTAGAAATTTCAATGCATGATTCTGAAAGCATTATGCTTTATGCATTTGATGTCCAATGCAAAGCAAAACCGGTTGAGAACCACCTCACTATTTCATTATCATTAAACATCTGATTCAAATAAGTACAAAATATTTAGGGGGGGGGGGAAAATACATATGCAAAGCAGAACAGGAATTAGGTTAACATAATATCTAAACAAATAGCTAAATAATAAAAAAGAAGCTCTAATAAAAGTTAAAGTTACCCAAACAGTCCATTCTCGAGAGCCTAGGCACTCATGTATTTACTTTTTTTTTACAGTATTGCTGATCTACGCAATCTCCTTGTTTATGTGATCGTTTCATCATAAATACACTAGCTGCAAATGACAAAAGGCAACAAGCTGTAAGAAGCATAACAAAAAACATTCTGCCATAAATGAATCAAAGAGGCAATGTGAACAGCTCGTCAAGAGCTAGGACACTCAACGCTAACCACATGACTGTACAGTGCATCTGACAGACAGAGCGGCACCAAACCCTTTCTCAAAAGCACAGCTGATTTTAACACATACTTATGGATGCAGTTCAAAGGATTTCAATGAAAACTTCAATAAATACTTGAATTTCAAGCTAGGATTTCATACCGCTCTGTCAAATAATCCCAAATATTTGAGATTGCCAAAGCCCCTGATTTCTAAAAGAGAGTCAAGTGATTTGGAAGACTGCTAATATGTGCACATACAAGAGATATAGTCATTCAAAGAGACACATTATTACTGTTCCGCCATTCTTAATATCACCACTGCAGCTATTCAACTACATATTCAAATATCCTGCGACAAATTCTACATCGTTCGTACTTCGCTCTACATATAGCTACAGTGAGCATTCAAAACACTGTTACGTATATTTTTATGAATAAAGTGCCCAGAAACGACCCCTCTAAACTCTGCCATAACTACATCCACTGCGTACATTCATCTTTGGGTTATGGCGGAAGTTTTTTTGCAGCGGTATCGCAAAGTGACATTCATCGCATGTTATAAATTTGTCAATACATTTATACTTAAACCAGATATGGAAATGAACAAGGATTGTGCATTTATGGGGTTTCCGTAACAGTAAATCATCCACCGTTCCACTAGCACAGGGGTCACCAGACACGGTCCTGGAGGGCCGGTGTCCTGCAGAGCTTAGCTCCAACCCTAATCAAACACACCTGAAGCAGCTATTCAATGTCTTACAAGGTATACTTGCAACTTCCATGCAGGTGTGTTGAAGCAAGTTGGAGCTAAACTCGGCAGGACACTGGCCCTCCAGGACCAAGTTTGGTGACCCCTGCACAAGCAGTTCTGTTTTGGCACTTGAATCTTAATTAACTACTGAAAGATTTGGAAAGTTGGTTTGTTTTGATAAACAAAGAGTTCGCTTTGCAGCTCAAGAATGTCTAACAAACAAAAGCTCACTAGAATGTTCCACCATTCGTGTGTTTTCTTGAATTAGCATCAAACTAATCTGATATATGCAATGATTTGAGAGGTTTATGCTAATGCTAGTTACATGTGCACTGTAATTAGCCATTGAGGGACATTTGAGGCATTACTATTTATTCGAATTTATCATGATCATTTATCATTTATTTATGATGATTGGTGCAGTTTAGCACACTGAAGTTGCTAGCTTGCTAGTTCGGATGCCAAATGTCAACATTAGCAGTTAGCAACAATATTGTGTCCTGTGAAGCTTGGATGTCATGATAAGCTTTACCATTTAACTATAGTGGCCTTTCATGCCTGTATGTTGGATACTTACAAGATGAACTGTGATGTTGTATACGACAAGCACAGATTGATCAGTCATGTGAGAAGAGACAGGAGAACACGATTCAGAGAAATGGATACATAGTACACTAGATGTACTGTATAAAATCATTCACATGCATTAGGACAAGTTATTGGTTACTGAAAGCAGCATCAGAAGATCATTCATTTTCTACAGGGAGTTGGTTTCTAGGGATTGTCTATATTTTAATGGTTATTTTCTAGGGAATTTTTTTTGTCTATTTTTTTTTTGCTTTTTTATGTGAGCATTGGTTAATTAACTTATTTATAGAGCATTTGAAGGTTCCCAAGAAGCATGTGGAGCTTGAAGCGTTTACAGGCACCTGTGTTTTATCTAAAGCAGAAAAACGTTTAAAAGAAATAAACAGAATAAGCCGTGCTGGGCTGAATGCTGGATATGCACACCTTATCTGCAACTCTGGTAAGTCCTTTTTATTTCTACTTCCCTTTAAACAACGCTTTAGCCATGAAAAACACTCTACACAACCTTATTTTCACACACAATGTATGTCAGAATGTATATGTTGTAATATCAGCATTGACACAAGGGGTGCTATTGCGTAGAGTATGTTTCTGGTCTTCAAGTGCATTCGCATCCTGCTCTTTATGTCCTCAAAACCACTTGTAAAATTAGTAGGAGTGGTTAATAATCTGACTAGGTTAGCTGCTTGAATTGGTGGTAAACATATTTCAATTTGAAGAGGCACCCTTGGTTGTTAATGTGTAAGTTGTTTAGTATTTTTCAGAAAGGCGTTTCAGTTTCTTTGTTTGCTTTGTTACTGACTTGTCAGTTTGTGAGAGATTCCACCAATGGATCATTTGGAATGCAGTGTGAAGATGTGTAAAGTTGCACTGGAAGTTTATCGCAAACATTTTGTTTTGTGGGTATTGTGCTGTCGAGCATTGAAAGGATATGGCAGTTTGTGA
Organism: Ptychobarbus kaznakovi; assembly: GCA_027422405.1. Classification (NCBI taxonomy): domain Eukaryota; kingdom Metazoa; phylum Chordata; class Actinopteri; order Cypriniformes; family Cyprinidae; genus Ptychobarbus; species Ptychobarbus kaznakovi. The sequence goes on from CM049813.1 coordinate 7,771,548, forward strand.
AGAAGGCAGTGTTTGTGTGTTGTGTCTCACAGACAAGAACAGAATGCAAGCACACTGAAGCATCTCCCATCATCTGCTTTCTGATTTTTTTTTATGCCGTTTCAGGCCAGCAAAGGGTGTGTGATCCAGCCTTCAGCACTTTGTATTTTTCCTCAAGCACAATCTAAAATATATATTTCCATATATTTATACGTAGCATTTTTTTTCATGAGATAAAGAGAATAAAACTGTCCATGGGTATGGCTTTCTTTCATTCTGTTATGATTATATATGCATGTATACATATGCTCATATATGTACACACACACATGCTCTTTTCATGCCTTTGGTGTCGGTTTGCTGTCTGCCTTGGATCCCGGTAGGCCGTTTTCTGTATTGTCATTCCCTGAAGAACTCACAAGGCAATCTTTACTATAAGAAAAGGGGAAAAGACATTTACAAATAAGAGTGGCCATGAAAAAAAGGAAACATTAAAAAAAATTTAGTTTAAAACCTATGTGCAAAGTATTTCTTGTTTTTTAAGAAAACATTCAATTGAATCACTCTAAAAATGTCATATGGTGTAAACATTGAATATTGACATTGAATTGATGTGAATGCACACATCTTCATTACTATTTTAAAATCAAGGAAAATATTGTATTTATTTCAGAAAATGATTTTCACAGTTGATGTTCCAGAATGATCCGCTCAAGCATTCAAATATAGGTTAAGTTACAATGAATCAGACAGAATAAATAGGGAAATGTTGTCCTAAGTAGGATGACCCCTATCACCATCACCCAGAATGCCTTGTTATTGACATTTACTCAAAATGACAGAGTGATATTTATTGACATTTGCTCTGGTCTCACAGGGTTTTATAACTGTCAAAGTCACCAGACAAGCACTGGACCCTAGTGGGTCGCTTCTGTTAGTGTGCAGTACACATGCCACCATTTACAAAGAACATAATGGGGGATAACTGCATATTTCTCCCTGCTGTGGCAAACCACTGCCCAATATAAATGAAAATGTGCAATCTATCTGTCTGTTGGTCTGTAGTGTTGGGTCTGAGCCCACCTTGTCAAGTCCGAGTCAAGTCCTAGACTGTAACCAATTGAGCTTCAGTGGAATATATTTAGTAATGTGTTTTCATCTTCATTTTATGTTGTTACTTATGTTTTTATTCTTTCATGTTCACCAAGTCCACCTGTGACCGTCCGAGTCAAAGTTTATTCATAACTGCAGTCTGAGTCCATCTTTCTATCTATCTATCTATCTATCTATCTATCTATCTATCTATCTATCTATCTATCTATCTATCTATCTATCTATCTATCTATCTGTCTGTCTATCTGTCTGTCTGTCTGTCTGTCTGTCTGTGTTTTATCATCCATCCATAAAAATGTCTTGTGTCTAATCAACCAATTATAGTAACTAGTGGCTAAGGATCTACCAAGCTTCTAATTAGAAAACAAGGGCAGATTCAAATTTGTTCATTTGTTTCAACTCTACAGTCTCATTACTGTGGAGTTTTTGCTCAGGATAAAACTGACTTACTTCTTCTCCTTGGCCTTGTTTAGAATGGCGATGACTACAGCTTTCACCACCATGATGAGAATAATCAGACCTATGACTCCGCCGAGCACGGACACAATGATGAGGGTCAGTGTGTTGTCCACCTCTCTCACTGTGGAGACAAACACACGTTGAGTTGATCTGGGTGAGTATACATGGTATAATATTTGTTTAAAATTAGGTATTTTGTCAAATGGAGAGTGGAGACTCACATTCATCCACCACAAAAAGAGTGAACACTGCACTATGGTTGCGATCCTTCTCCTTGGGGTTGCGGGCGAAGCAGATGTAGTCTCCCTGGTCCTCGAAGGTGACGTTATGCAGTAAGATGGAGATGTTATTCTGTTTGCTAGAGCCGACAAAGTCCACCCGATCATGATCTATTTTCACATTTGGTTCTATTCCTTCTGCTGGGATGATGGCCTCACAGAGCTGAGGGAAAAGATAGTGTCACTAGAGTGTATTTGGACAATTAATCCACACTCTTTTTTTGAACGAATTGCATGAAAATAAGTGTGCATGAGAATGGTTGAATGTGTCACCTTAACCAATGTCCCGTTGTCTTTGAACTGCCAGTTGAAGTAAAGGTTTTTAATGCCAATGCAGCTGGCGTAAGTGCAGGGTAAGAGCACTGAACTTCCATTCATCACTTCTACAAAATGGATCTTCCCTGTATTCACCTCCAGAGCCTGAGCGTACCACACTCCTGAGAGAAATGGAAGAGATGAGCACCAATTATCAAGCCAGCAAAGACTTTTTATCCTAACAAGAACAATAAACTGTGATTGAAAGACATCAGTATGGTTTGTAATACATCGGTATTTGTGTGTGCATTATAAAGCAGTTGTCAATTGAATAATTATCAAATACTCAGCATTCACAATATAGTGAGCAAGCAATACCCAAATATCCTGTGTAATATGGTTTCTATTCATCAAAATATCCTAAAAAATAAACTGTATCACAGTTTCCACAAAAAAAAAAATCAGAGTACAAGCACAATTGAATTCAATATTAGTGATAATAAGAATTGTTTCTTGAGCAGTAAATCAGCATATTAAAATTACTCCTGAAAGATTACGTGGCACTGAGACTGGAGTAACAATGCTACAAATTCAGCTTTGACATAATAATCAAAATATTTAAATACGTTACAGATTTTACTGTATTTCTGTCACACTCGTCGGAGCAAGGGAATGAGGAGACAAGGAGTTATTCAAATTAATATCTTTATTATTAATATCTTCTGAAATCCAACCACAAAGGAACAGGATACATCAAGTGACGATTGACAGCAGACAGGAAACATGGGGCAGAACACACTTTAAATAGATATGACTAACTAGACACACCTGGAACATAATCAAAGCACACGGCTGGGACTAACTGAACTAATAATGAACTAATTAGCAATACTAGGACAGGAACACCAAATATGGGCACGGAAACAAAGGAAGCACGTGGAAACAAGACACAGGGAAACAAATTCTGATATTACGCCCCCTCCGGAAGGCGCATCCTCGCGCCATACACCATCCAACGGGGAGGGGGGTTGGGCGCTCAGGAGGCCTCCAGGGCAGCGCCAGTTTCGGGAGCCATGGCAGATCCGGGGACTCCGTGGGCCATGGCGGGTCAGGGGACTCCGTGGGCCATGGCGGATCCGGGCACTCGGACGGCTATGGCAGATCAGGGGACTCGGGCGGCCATGACGGTTCCGGAGACTCCGTGGGCCCAACATTTTCTTGGGGAGATCACAGTCCAGGGGGCACTTGGAAAGCACAGACACTTGGGGCCGCTCTGCCGAGGAGCGGGCTCTGCCGGCGTGGACTCTTGGGGGCGCTGCAGAGGAGTGGGCTCTGGAGGCGCGGACGCTTGGGGGTGCTCTGGAAGCGCGGACTCCAGGGGGCGCTCTGGGCAGATTGTATTGAATTGGAAGTTGAATAGATCCAGAAACCAATTCATGCACACCAGCCAAACCACCTCAATACGCATGACATCAAATACAGGAGTGCCTTTTGGAGAGTAGGCTATAAAATAAAGAAGTGATGGTCTTATTATTGACAAAACTACTTTACTTGTACATTAACTGTTTTCTGCCCCATTCCGTAAGGTGCCAGTGTCTCTAATATACACCTAGTGGTGAATTATATGTAAAATGCTAAAGAACAAACAATATCATCAAAGAAACATGAGAACTGCAAACCAATATATAATAAAAAAAATGAATTCAGATTTCAGCTATAGTGCCATTATCCTGCCACCAGAGGTCACTCGTTCAATTAACCACATAAAAACATTATTTACATTACTTTAAAAATAATAAATAAATACAAATAATAATAATTATAATTATAATGAAGTGTTACGTTCCCAAATAGTAGCTAGAACATTTGGCAAGAAATATAATAATTAAAATATGAAATATTTGAATAATTGAGTGTTCACACTCTGAAAAAAATGTCAGACTGCGTGGGCTCACGGAACGAGCGGCGGACTGCGTGGGCTCCCAGACTGGAGCGGGCTCTGGAACAGCAGACTCCACAAATTCCCCAAACGAACGGAGCGGACTGCGTGGGCTGCTTGGAGGATGCGACGTGGGCTCCCAGAATGGACTGCTGGGCTGGACAGAGCTGCGTCTGGAACACAGCCTCCAAGCGGCTCTGGAACAAAACAGTCTTTCCCCAAACGTCAGGTGTTCCAGCCCCCTCATTCTCCACCAGTTGAGGGGCTCCTCAAGGGCACTATTGAAGAGGTCCTTGAGGGCCTCGGCTGCCCCACTGAACCTCAGGGCAAACTTCCTTACGTCAGTACCCTGCTGACGTAGGGAGCTCAGGGCCTGAAATTGAAGGATGCGTTGGTAGAGGGGGCTGCTGACGTTAGGGGCTGGTGGACGGTGTGAGCCCATTCTCCGCTGAGTCCTCATCTGGCTGATCCGTTCTGTCACGGTATGTAAGGAGAGATGAGGCGAGGACTCAAGTGCAGGAAGAATGGGTTTTCTTTAATAATAAAATGAACAAAACATTTACAAAAACCTCCCCAAAGGGGAAAAACAGGCAGGCAGGAAGGCAGGCAGGCAGGCAGAGGACTGTTACACAGTCAAACATCACACACACTGGACGAAAGACAACGGATCAGCACAGGACTGCAGACACCAGGAGGCTAAAATAGGGAGACAAACGAGGGTAATGAGGGAGACACAGGTGGAGCCACTGAAACAATGATTAGTTAACAAGACGGGAGGGGGCAGACAACAGACATGGGAGCACATGGCACCAACAACAAACAACAAGCCATGTGCTCAACAAACAGAGACATCTGGTGGCCAGCCCGGGCACACCAGCAGGACCGTGACAAATGCTTTGTGATTAATATTCAACATATACTGAGCAGATATGTAAATTAAAAAGTGCTAGTACTTAGTAAGTTCAGCATATACTTGGTCTAAAAAGATGCTAGTAAAAAAAAACACACTAGTTCAATTTTTTCTTAACAAGTATATTTAAATGCAAGTCATTATTTGAATAAGTAGTATGCAATGAATAACAACTAGTATCGAATAATAAGTACTAGTATCTTGAAAAAAGGATACAAGTACCTAAATAATAAGCACTAGCTAATAAATAAGCACTAGCAGGTAATTCATAAGTACAAGTAGCTGATCTAATATATACTAGCGTCTAAAAAATACTATAGCATGAAAAAGGTACTAATACATTTTAAATATTAAATGTTAAAACGGCTTGCCATAGGCTATTTGTCTTTTACCCTACGTGCTAATGTGCCAACATGAAACTTTATAGTTCACTAACATGTTACATTGCCAAAATATGAACAAAAAGAGCCATTCAGTATGACATGCAGAGTTGTTTTCTGACCCCAGCTCTGGTATTTGTAGCATGTGTCTGAGAGCCATTGCGGGAAGTACTATTTATAAATGCATCCATCTCAGTATTTAGTTTCACAGTGCATACAACAAGATTTTCTGTGATGTTCTTACGTTTTGTAAGTGTAGTTGACTTGAAATTTCAGCAGTTTTCTGTAGTGCGACAATTTATCTAAAATGTTTATTTTTCTGTAAATGTGCATAGAAGTTTTAAGACAAAGTCCAACTTAAGGCAACCAGCTCAAATGGCCTTGTACAGCACTATAGATGACACCGGTTGGTAAGATCCAGGGTTCAAAGAAGATAACAGCCTCTTCACCAAGGTCATATGTCTGCCTCTTGTATGCTGCTTTCTGGATATTGATCCTTGTAGCTTCTCTCATAGATGGAAGACCAGCCATTATGGTCCCCTTATTCATTGACGAGGCCACTCTCAAAGCTCAGAAAGTTAATTTCGTCACATTGACATACACATCCTGCACGCATTATTGATGCACAAAAGATGCTATCAGATCACTGACATGACCATTCTCATCTTCTTTTCTCTCCTATACTCTCCTGTTTTGAGATGTTTGATAAACTTCTGTGAAATCTTTGTAGGGAAATCTTTCGCTGTCATGCAAAATTCCAGATTGCATGGATTTCTAGCGAAATGACTTAATTTCACTTGTGTGAATTCCTCAAACAACGTTTAATGACCACAGCATCTTTCTGTGCATTAGTATTCTGTTAGACCAACATAGTCAACACAACATAAATTATTCAAGTTTACTATTATTAGTGCAGAAAACATGACATTTAGAATATACATTTGTCTGTTTTGGCACTTATTAGAAGGAAGTGTTTGCAAAATTCTGTTCTGAGAAATAGCATAAAAAAGTTATGTTTCTCTGCAACCTGGCAAATCATTTTAGTGCTTTTCATCACTCTGTTATAGAAAACAATTAACGACTTAACAGCCCAGTGGTTTTGGTAATTCATCTAACCAAAGCAATTGTGGAACAAGTGCTGAACAAGACCTCTCAATGCACACCTTCAGCAGTGTGGATCAGCTCACATTCATGCCTCAACAAAATTCTACCCACCAAATTGTGAGGAAGCTATAGAGATGTTGTTATTGCTAAACAACAAAAGATGGAATGCTCATTTGGGGAAAGTCTGCCAAACTGTGCTGTTCCTTGCTCCGCATATTTAATTCCAGTAATTTAGCAGACTTTTCAAGAATACCAATTTTAGAAACCTCAGGGAAAGAAACGATGACTAAATCAGTGGATTAGTTGTGTGTGTCCATCATAAGACTTGGTGCATCTAATCTACAAGCTGTTTTAATTAAACTCATAACCTTCAAACTCTAGTCTCCATTCCGTTTATCATCATTTTCACTGCCATTGTGTTTGGATAAATTCCCCAACTTAATTATTAATTCCTACTATGTTTTCATTCAGTCGCTGTGGAATTTAATTAAAAGCCAACCTCATTTTAGGAATACAGTACTTCCCTCACTGTCTCTCTGTTGTTAAATATTAAATTATTGGTGGCCAGTGTTATTTATTGACTTGGTCTCCCGGCAGTTGGCCACAGCTGTCTTTAGGGTTCTATTTCATTTATAGAGTGGATCTAGGCACCCTGTATATTCACTCTGACCATTCAGTGTGGGTGACATGCCATTTTATGTGTCATGATGGCATTATCAACACCAGTGCAGATTGAGAGAGTTCATGGTCACTGTTGCTAGTTAGAAAAAAGTCTGGACTCTTAGTTGATATGTGTTGCTCCCTTAAATGGAGTGGAGACAAAATGGAAGATGAAACCTAACAGGTGAACAGGATGAACGATAATTAAGTAATAATGACAGGAAAAAGATCATAAAAGGACAAACAGGAACTAAACGGGAACACACATGTGACAGTACTCCCCCCCTTCCGGAAGACATGTCCCGCACCGTACAACATCCAACGGGGAGGGAGGGTGGGAGCTCTGGAGGTCCTCAAGGGACAGGGTTCCAGTATGGAAGGCCTCCAGGGCGGCTCCCATTCCGGGACCCGCAGTAGAGAATTGAGGACAGGAAAAAGACCATAAAAGGACAAACAGGAACTAAATGGGAACACACATGTGACAATTGCATTACCTTAAACATTATGCTTAATTTGGTTAATAATTCTGCATCCTAAAAGTGAATTTATGAGATCTCTAGCTCATGTCCTGAAAGTGCGCAGTTAAGAGATGCAGTTAAGAGGCATTTACGCCAAGAATGATATAAAGTTTTAATCATTCTAAATATATGAGAATTCTCATTACTTTTGGGGGGGGGGGGATGAAGCGGCAGCTGTAGGGCTGGGGCCGAGAGGGGGCGAGAGCCAAGGGCCCATCTGCCAAGACCATCTGCCATGGCAAGTGCAGAGCTAAAATATTAATGTTTTATTAAAATATTTAATAAAATAAATAGTTGGTTGTTAAAAGTCAAAATAAACTCAAAATAACTTTAGATTATACCCAAAAAGAAAAGAAAAAAAAGAAAAAAAAACATACAATAAGTAAAATCGTATGCATTGTAAAATTATAAGTGTTAAGTTTAAAAGAGAATGACGTTATTGTGTCAGATCTGATTCACGTAATAATCAGATATTCCCCATAAATCTACACCCACTATTCCACTGAGTATCACTCCAGATAACAAAATGAATTAAAGCAAACAACCCTTTCTCCCATCGCTCTGCCCCCATAAGCATCATTCTCTTTCCCTTATCCAGGCCATCACTTTTCAGCCAGCATATCTCATTATCTCTACCTCTGAGAAGCATAGTGTATAATTGTAAATTTGCCTCCAGAGCTAAAAGTGTTTTATTAAAATATTTAATTAAATAAATAGGTGGTTGTTAAAAGATGTTCAAAATAACTTTAGATTCTACCAAAAAATAAGAAAAAAAACAAAAAAACATACAATAAGTAAAATCGTATGCATTGTAAAATTATAAGTGTTAAGTTTAAAAGAGAATGACGTTATTGTGTCAGATCTGATTCACGTAATAATCAGATATTCCCCATAAATCTACACCCACTATTCCACTGAGTATCACTCCAGATAACAAAATGAATTAAAGCAAACAACCCTTTCTCCCATCGCTCTGCCCCCCATAAGCATCATTCTCTTTCCCTTATCCAGGCCATCACTTTCCAGCCAGCTATCATATCTCATTATCTCTATCCCTGAGAAGCCATTCCCTTGACTATATGTTAACGTTCCTCATTGCAGTCTCAGGGAATGACAGCAAATAATGTAACTTGTGAGCAGATTTTCTGTCATTTTATCTTATGTGTTATATTAGTGAGCTATTCTGCTATGGAGATGCTAAAAGGTCAAAATGTGTTATATCTTGAAATATATATTTTGACAGATGTAGAGACATAGCAGGAGACCCACTTTAAAAAAAATGTGATTCCGTAAAGCTTATTTAAAATTAATGTTTGTTTACAGTTGTTTGTGATCATTTTGATTAAAGCCAGATTTATCTATATGTGTGTGCTGTGAGCTTGACAGATATTCAAACATTTCAAAAACAGTCATAAGATGCCAAACATCACATCAGTTTAATATATGACAGTACTTAAGTTGCAGGCTTCCAGAAATAAAAATTGAAATAAGAATAAGAAGAAAAAAAGTTGTTAGATGTAACTTGAGCGTTCAAAAACTGTTTGCATTTAGAAATGTCTATACCTCACCTTCCACGCCTAGGAGAGAATCAATACCCATAATGCATACCACAAACACTAATGTGCAGTGATATGAGGTTCATATTGCTACTTAACAGGACAAATGGGGAGTGGAGGGAGAAATAAAGAGAAGTTTTGTGAAAGAAAGAGAGAAGAGTGATGTATAACTATATATACTCTCTGTAACAAGACTCCATGTCTAGCTCAGAACAGCATGTGACATCAGCATATCATAAACATACTTCAGAGCCTTTGAATCTTACTGCTGGACTAAAACAAAGTCCCTTTAATGTCAATCAGTCCGCTTGGTGGCCATGTGGTTGCTATGTTCTAGTCATGCAAGTACAGCTGGGTTATTCTTAATGGAGAAAATGTACAAATAAGATATACGATTGCTTAAAACAAACCTTTTCACACAGAATTAGTTGCAAGCGTGGCATGGTTTAGCTGGTTACCTTTGCAGCTGGTAGATGCTGCATTACAAAAAAAAAAAAAGGCCAGGCATTGGAAACTATAGTAAAAAAAAAAAAAAAAAAAAATTCTCACAGGACTACTTTAAAAACAACTCACAAGTACACGGATGTGTGTTTTTTAAATTTATTTAAAACATTTTTTATATGAGTTTTTTGACGAATTAAGAAATCCCACATTCCAAAGAGCACCGATTTATGGAATTTATACCCCAGTATAATGTTTTTTTTGCACATTTTTTATGTAAACTTTTATTAGAATTTGTCCCTTTTATTTATATATACTCTTAAGTACTATGTCTTCTGTTCTTTATACTATTTGTGGTTAAAATCTTTAAAATGTCAAATGGTCTTGAAATGTTTAAATAGTCATTTTAGATTGGAAATTGCTGCTATGAAAATCCCAAAAAAGAAGAAGAAAAAAAAGTGTAGACAATGGCCACACAAGACTGTGAGCATAAGTGAAAAGTTCAAGAATTGACTGCAACCAATGTTGCCAAATACTTTCAATGGAAAGCTGCCGGATCCTGCGTGAAAAGTGGTTAGATGATTCTAGATGCTGTCATATTGCATGCTAATCCAAATTCCCAATAAAGCTGTTCTTATTTACATATTTTTGTTCTATTTCTGGAATGAGTGTGGAATAGTGATTTAAATGCAACCCATTTAGACTGCTACTTTCAATCAATGTCCAAGCTGCATGTATGCACAGCTAAAATCATGATTTATAACCACAACATTGCCTGACTTGTTTTTTTATCTCATTCATTTCTTAATTTCACAACACACCCTTTGTATTATATTCTCTTCCAAGGAAAGAAACTAAGGCTTGTCAAAAAAATGCTAGATTTGTTGTGTGCTTTTTGAGAAAGATACTAAATAGGGTATGAAGTCACTAAATCAAATAGCTGTTGCGAAGTTGGCAACAATGCAGCAACTACCGATACATACGATACTTGTCTCACAATCAGATGGGTCCTACACTGTCACGTTGCTAATTTTCAGTGATGATAAAGGTTCTGCTCAGGGGTCCAGATGTGAGCTCCTAATCATGTTTGTCCTAATTAGTCTGATGTGTGAGGGACTAGTGGCTGTAGAGGAGATACCACAACTGCTCTTCACACACTCTGCATGCCACGACATTACACACGTGTGCTCTTGGACTATTTATAGAGCCCTGTTATTATCCACTTGTTTATTTTCCTACAGATTGCACAGGACAAACTATATTGACATGTCATTTAATTAGAAATATTAGTGAATTCAAGCAATGTCCATTTGGTACTATTGGAAAGCTGCATTGTACGCTTGTTTGGGACCAGAATCTTTTTAAGAGTCATTTTCACCATTTAGCGTCTCTGTCTTTTGAGATCTTCTAGGCCTCTGCATATTCCCTTGTCACCCAAAAGTCTCAACGCATAATTATTGTCGAAGCTGATTTGTTTCACCCTGACAAGTGAGTAAATCTTCTTCTTTCACTTGCACTGATGAAGTATCAATTATTTGGTTCCATAAGTATTCTGTGTTAAACAATATAGGCTTTTAAATGACAGTTATTTTTTTCTCTTACAAGCATGGATGCAGACAGATCTAATGAACTCTGATAATATATGAATGAGGGTTGTTTATATTGCAATTACCCTCACATTATATCAATTGCAGGCACATCGACAGGGAAAATTGTAATCAAACCACAAACGAAACTGTGTCATTTGTCAGAATGATGAGTCGCCCCTAAGTGGTGCACCTTCTCATAACCTGTCGGATGTGCCGCGAACATATAACAATACATCATACCTGCCCGAGTCCACTGGGAACTCTGCAGAGGATGCATATTAACCATTTGAGTTCATGCTATGAAGGAGAGAGTGAAAATGACCTAGTTTAACGTCCTCTGATTCACCTTCACAAGCAGTAAACAGAACATGGAGGGGGGCTTGCTTGGAAGAACCGGGCCCACCTGCTCAAAAATAATTAATGTAATTCAGTGCCGAAATTCAGTGAGCTCAGCATATTGTTGTGCAGTGTGATTCAAGAATCGCACAGCACAATACATCATAAAGATGCTCTAAACATCCTGCAGCTGAGGTAAAGTGAATGCCTTTTACAGTGAGATCATCAGATTTTGATGTAAAAATATGTGCAGAAAATAGTAAAAATGGAGGTCTTTCATGGAAGTACCCAAAATGTTCAGGATTTGGAGAATCTTGTGTAAAAGTTCAAGATTCCGTCATTGAAAGACCATTATCGATTAGACACTATTATGGAAATTGGGAAGGGTGCCTTCCCCCTTAAACTCTTCTTGGTTGCGACCCATTTTTTTTACGAATACAATGGACATGGCTGGAAGGACAATTGAGAAGAAAAGGCAAAGTCACCAGAGTATTGTTTTCACTTAGTGAGATGGATTTACTGCGTTGGAGGTGAAGTTGTTAAGTACGATCTTTGACAGACTTAGTGTGACTAATGATTAATACCATTAATATCGACTAATTTAAAATGTCTAATGCCAACAAGATTGTGTCTCCTTGATATGTACCATGTATTTATACTTTACAATTTTTTTCACCCTCTATCCTTCTTGTTCCACCAGAGGTAAGATAAGGAACCTAGTCCTCCCAGACTGTATCCTCTTGAGACATGGGAACCTGAGATCTTTCAACAAGTCAACCTCCACAAACAGCAACGAGTATAACCCGGTTTGTTTGGTCCTCCAGACTTGTGCAAGCCATGCAAAAACTGCATTGATTTTGGCAGCCGCCCCACTAGGCAAGCGTAGGACGGTGGCATATAGTAAACATATAGGAAAGGGGATTATGTAGAGGAATGATTGCAAGAGACTTACCAATCAGAAGTGTGACGACTACACCGGCGTGGACTGCATCGCCGGACCGTGCAAACCTGTGCAGGAATGATCTTCTGTCTTGCAACTCCATGCTAGACCGTCTGCCCACGTGTGCCTGTCTATCTGTCCCTGGTCAAGTCCTCCGCTGTTTGTCTTCAGTGGGCTACTGTAGGGCTTGAAGGGCCACACGGGACCCGACACAAAATCAGACTTTCAGCTGGGGAAGTCTTGCGGAGTACCTATTGTCCTCGATTCTCCTTTGCAGTATATCCCGGTAAGAGGGAGATGGAACTAGAGAGCGAGAAATACAGAGGCAGCACCTGATCCGTTGCTTGATTTTCAGATCAGTGGCTCTCAGTTGCCGGCAGTGTCTCGCTGATACTCTGTCTCACTTAGCGCGGTTGTAGACGCAGGAAACTCTGCATTCATTCAGCGGCAGCTGCAGCGCAGAGCTCCACTTTCAGTCTGGGGAAGAGACTGTCGGTCTTAGCCCTGAATAGTTGCCGCATGCTGGGATGAGTGGCCAGAGGAGGGGTGGAGGGGGTGGTGTTTGTCTGTAGACTGAGCCACTGCAGAGGCACGGGATGAGTGAGAGGGTGAGAGAGAAAGACGGAGAGAAATAAGGGAGGGTGGAAGAGTGTGTGAGGTAGGGATGGGTGCGTGTTGTGGTGGTGGGGGGGTCTTTTAGACTAATCACATGTGTGGAGATCATAAAACCTTCAGTGTGTCCCGTTATAGCATGTGCCTGTGAGCATGGGATTCTTTCTTTCTGCCCCTATCTTATTCAGTATTGGTGTATGATTGTATAATTCAGTTCAGTCAGTTGTATTATTGTTCTTTTGCATTTACTGCTGCCTTCTGTGTTTTATCTTCCCTACTTTTCTGTTCTAAGTTTGTTGCACTGCTCTCAAAAATGTTTTATTGCTCAGAGATTGATCTTTCACATCTCGGGAGCAAGGTCAGAAATTAACTAAATGTGACAAAGATGTCCCTGTAATAAATCCACTTTTTATTTATCTGTTATCTAAAGTTGTATTTTAAGCCTATATTGTTTTGTGGGTAAATTACAAGAGTCTCATATTTTCCAACAAATAAAAGTCACTAAAAATACAAAAGTATAAATAGTAAAAAAAAAAGTATAAATAAAAAACTTGGAAGAAAGACAAAAATACAAGTGGTGCTTTTTATAATAATAATAATAATTATTATTATTATTATTATTTTTAATTATTATTATTATTATGTATTTATATATTTTTTTAGGTTTCTGAATAAATCAACTGTATTTCAGGAGTAATATAAAAATAAAATGGTTGGTTAAAATGGTTAAAAAAGAAAGAAAGAAAGATATCTCTCAACCAAGGGCATGTAGACAAGATCCATTCGAGAGATTGCTTTGTACTCTCTATTTAGTGCACTATGTGGCATTCATTATACAGGGAATAGTGATTGATTGAACAAGTGAGCAATTTGGGCCAGCATCAGTGTCAGTGAGGGGGTCCAGGGGGAAAATGTTCCCTTTATTAAAAATGTTAATTTCTGACAATTCTCAGGAGTGTTTCCCTCTGTTGTGAGCTAGCAAATTACCAGGGATAGCATAGCCCAAATAATTTGGTCTTGAGAAATGTTCGAGTTAATTTAAAATATTTGGTATCTTGGCAAATCTGAGCATAGTTTGAGACATTATTGGGAGCTCCTTTGAAACTCTGGAGACATTGTTTCTCTCTCTCTCTCTCTCTCTCTCTCTCTCTCTCTCTCTCTCTCTCTCTCTCTCTCTCTCTCTCTCTCTCTCTCTCTCTCTCTCTCTCTCTCTCTCTCTCTCTCTCTCTCTCTCTCTCTCTCTCTCTCTCCATGGGGAAACAATTGAGAAGCAGGACAAAAGCAAAATTCTTTAATTTGATTTAATTTAATTGCTTCCATGAATATCTACCTCTTTCTCTACGTTTCTTTATTTGGACCTTTGCCAGGCCATGAGTAAATCCAACCACAAACCACCCTACAATGAAGGACCAGATCATTGATTAAGGTTCCAGGAGGAGAAGCTAGATAGAATACTGCTTAGGCTTGACTGAAATTATAAATATGCAAGATAAATGAAGTAATGGACACTTGTGAGTCCTGTAGTATCCCAGCTGAGCTCATTCAGGATATCAAATGTATTATGTGCATAATTTATGATGCTGTTTTAATTTCTGTAGTAATGCATCCAAACAGTTTTGTTTTCCATAGGGGCGGTTTGAGGCTTGTAAACCAATGCCTGGCTACTGAAACCTCTCTCTATGACACTATTTATATCCTGGCTCCCATAATTCAATACAATACGTAATTTATGAGTGTTATTTAATAAGTATTTATACCATAAATATAAAAGCATTATTAAAAAAAACACAAATGTATTTTATTTTATCTTTTACTCCTAGCACTAGGTTTATCTATATTAGGTAATTGGCTGTTGTTTATTTTATGTCAAAAATTATTGCATTTTCCCCTTTTTGCAATTTAAATGTATAATTAGACGTATCTTTTTTATCAAGCATATCACAAGCTCTATAGATATATTATTATCCCAAGACAATGTTGAGCTAAGCATTCTGTTGCCTCCGCTTCAGACAACACGCTCAAGTTCACAGACCGCAGTCTTTTCATTGACCACCTCAAGCTTGTCGTGCACAACCATGGCAAAAACTGGATGAAATCTCTTGCTCTGATTGGCTGAATGGTGAGGAAAATCTGTGAGTCTGTGCATATTATGTTATAAAAATACTTTAATGTTTGTAATTTTGGTGCACTGTCAAATCTTCGAAAGATACAGATGCTTGAGGCACCTATTCTAAGTATTTCAGAGAAAAAAAAATGTTTATGTGCTTTGTTTTGAGTTAAATCTGTGAATTATCAGGCTCCAGTTGCATTACATAATTTTTTATACAATTTAAACTTTTCAGCCATTGTTAAAAGTTGCATAAAAAAACATAAATAACAATGGAACGTCATCAAGTAGAACGGACTTTATTCCACTAAAAAGCCTGACTCTGTTAGTCTAAGCAATCTGAAACGTGCTATCCCATGGATTATTTGATTACTGTGTCTCATCTCCCCAGAATTGTAACAATTGGATTGAACGACAGATGAGCCAGTAGTGCAGCTGTTAAAAGGGAATGCTTAATACATGGAGAAAGTGGTCTGGGACCCTTGTGGTCAGAGTTTTATAGACTGAGACATTTGGCTAGTCAGTCACATTGACCATTATAGACGTGACTTATCGAGACTTGTGGTTTAAATGGGCAACAACAATACAGTTATGACTCAATCATCAAATTAATACGGCATACTTATAGTCAAACATGGTAGGTTATCCTAATTTCTCACCTTTCACTGCACAGTAGGTAGGTGTACATATGGGTTTGGTTATGCAAAGATAAGTATGTTTTGTTTCTGATGACTGTGATTAAATATTTAGGCCCAATCTTGGGGAACATTTGCTGATTAACAGCACCGTCGCTTGATGCAGATGTGACACCAAAAAGAGAAAGAAGCTGTTTCACTGACATCTGATCCACACACACACACACACACACACACACACACACACACACACACACACACACACACACACACACACACACACACACACACACACACACACACACACACACACACACACACACACACACACACACACACACACACAGATATCTGACTGATAGAATGTCATCATGTATGGGCCATTGTGATTTATAGGATACACTCGATATCAACCCCCTGTGGTCACACTCTTGTACACACACACACACACACACACACACACACACACACACACACACACACACACACACACACACACACACACACACACACACACACACACACACACACACACACACACACACACACACACACACACACACACAAACACATTCAGGACAATGTGACCTTGGGAGTCCATATCACAGCATATGCGTGTGTATGTGCTTGTGCAGGGTGGAGTATCAGAGAGAGAGAGAGAGATAGAGCAATTCCCATAATGCAATATAGAACCAGTAAGAACGAGAGAGAGAGCGAGATTGGACAAGAAAGACCCTCTCACGGTTGAAGAATGGAGGAATGCATTAATATGACTGAGTTTGGGACACTTTGGAGCAAGAAACACAATCATAAGCTTTGGACTGTGATATAGTAAAGGAAAATATAATAATATTTAATTTATGTGACCTTGATATGGACGGATTTCATCTGGAAGTTGCATACGGGACGCCACACATCAAGTACTGGAACGCATTAAATGTTGTCAATGAAAACGAACGATTATTGCAAAGATGCTCGACTCCCCTGGACTGCGCCAGCGAGGGGAGCATGATGTTGCAAAACTTAGCCAGAAGGGAAAGGCAGAGAGGAATGGAGGGGAGGGGTGGAGGAAGAGGAGGAGAGGTGTGGAGGACAGCAGGAGGAGGGAGAGGTAGAGAGCGAGAGTGTCTCTGCATTTCAAGTGCTTAACAGTGACCTTATAATCTCCCTCTATGTCTCTCACTCTCTCTCTCGCTCACTCTGCATTAAAGTACAATGCTGCAGATCTTCAGACCTTTATCGTCCCGGGAACAACTACAAGAGTGTCTGCAGGAGGATGCAGCCCTCCCTGCCTCGGTTTTCTCTCTTCCTTCCTCCTTTTCTATAACTTTATGATGCGTGGACGGTGAAGAGTGATGCTGAGGCCTGAGAGCAGACGAGACGTTTGGACTTGTGGGCAGGATGGGATTCACAGGACGGGGTTGCCCATTAAAATTTGTTTGAATTTAAGAGACAGGGCTTCTCATATTATGGTTCATTGCCAGGTAAGTAAAACAGTCATTTTATCTGGTTGTGCTTTGAATGCATGCATCTGGATTTCTTTAAACTCACTCCAGTCTAGAGTATTTCACCATATTATTTATGGCAGTGAGTGCTATAAAAAGAAGAACTTTCTTCAAGTTTTTTCAAGAACTATTTGTACCTGATCTGATACTTCAGATTACGTTTGTTGGTGTAACATAATGTAGGTGATTTAAAATTGACTAATTTAGATATTAACACATGAAGCACATATTAAGGTTTCCTGACACAACTTTATTAATTATGATTTATGAGTGGAAAACGTATATGATAAAGAGATACTTTTAACATTTCTGTACATACACACAAGATACTCACAAAGTGCATTAGGACATTTTTGCAATACTTGTCAGCATCAGTAATGAAAAATGATTATAATATACATTTTCATAAACCAAACAAATAGACTTGTACTGAGATGCTGTTGAAGGTGAGGCTATGGTGTTTCACACTTGTCTTGCACAATTCTAATATAAAATATTACATTGTGCATTTTATCTGACAACAAGTAACAGTGATATAGGCTATAAATATAGTATTTGTGTAAATATAGAAAAAAATAACATATATATATATATATATATATATATATATATATATATACACAATTATATTTTATTTGAATTATATAATTTATTTATTGATACATTTTTTGCACAATTACTTAATTTACTTGATGCACTTAAAAATCCACTTAGTTTGTCCTTAATCAAAGTTACATAATATATATTAAAGGATACACATTATAGATTGAATGCATAAAGTTAATTTAAAAAAGTTTGTTGGTATACATAATATATCTAGTATCAAGTATTTGGGTTCAGTGATGTTAAATAATATTTTTGACTTGAATAAAACCAATTTGTTTAGACGTTGTCATTTTTAGGTTACCATTTATTTCAGTGTAGACAAGAATCAAATGGTCATATTTCTATCTGCTCATAAAAAAGGCAGAAACTTCATTAATTATACATTATTTTATAGAAGAAGATGAAGAGAGAGAACAAGAAAGAGAGAGAGAGAGAGAGAGAGAGAGAGAGAGAGAGAGAGAGAGAGAGACAACAGTCATTCTCAAATAAGCATTGCTGAACCATGTCAAAATGTACTCTTGTACATTGACTATAGTCATGTTATCGAGAAGAAGGAAGTTGACAGTTAAAAAAGGGGGGGGGCAGTCATTTGAGGACAATTATAAAAATAATTACCAATCTGAATAAGAAAATGAGAAATAGTCACATCTGTGTATTCTAAATCGGACTAATTGTGGCGAGATTGATTCGCTGAAGGGTTTTTGCATTAGATGTTTGAAATTTCATCTGTCTTGTCGACACATTGTAATAGCAGAGCATATTAAGCATTAATAATTAAAACATTATAAAAAAAACACTTTTTATCAGTTCTGATGAAGAGATTCATAACTCATATGCTCAGTTTAACTGAATGAATGACTATAGTGCTCAGATCAGATTTCTTTGTATATTAGACTCCCTGATCTTTATTACTTTGAACTTTAAGTTGTCGTGTTTCTGTGGTCTGATTATGCCACATTGATAAATATCTGTTGTATATTTGCATGCATGAGTCACCTTCACTGTTGCCTGTGTAGCAATTATCTCCAGCAGTAGCAAGTGTTGATCACACTGCGGAGAAGGTGCTGCTCCCTCAACCCGCTCTGTCAGCTTCTCTCTGTAGAACTTATTTAAAAACACCTGCCCTGTCTACCTGCTCCAAATTTACATCATCTGCAAACTGCCAAGCACTATATTTTTTTTTACAACATATTGGAAAAATAGCTTGGATGGGTGTAATGAACGAAACAACAGTAATTGCAATAATTGTAAAACAAAATTTTGGAGAAATTTGTCATATTAATTTGTTTTCTACAGAAGAAGGAAAGTCATATGTTTTGAACGTCATGGAGGGTGAGTAACTGAATAAATACATGTTTGAGGGAACTATCTCTTTGAATATTAATTAATACTTTCAATTAATAAAACAATTTTAGGTTTAAAAAGAGGCAGGCAAAAAATGATTTATTTCTTTGTTTTTATTGAAAAAACAATCAGTGATGCAGCTCTTATTTATGGTGCAGTGCAAGCATTCAGTATGTATTTAAAGTAGGCCAGAGTCAGACCTTCAGCGAGACACTAAAACAGAGGCATGCATGATGGAAAAACGAGCAAAAAACTGGTCCCCAAACCATTCCAACCAACCTCGCTGGACTGCTGTTTTTGTTTATGCCCACCAAAATGTTATGTTTGTATACTCTTGATGTAAAAATTTAATCTTGAAGGCAAATGCATTAAAGAAAACATCAAGGCAGTATAATCATGGTTACATCTTATATGTGATCAAATTCACCTTCAGACTTCTGACAGTTCAAAATGACAGTTCTAATGACCCAGTTATTACATCAGTACTTATGAATATATGTAAACAAGTAACTAGGAATTCGTTGTCTAATTCTAATAGAAGCAAATCAGGTATTTGGAGTCATGTTTCCTGGCAACTCAACCTATGAATGGCAACCACTAAAGCGCTAGCCATAAAAACATTGTGCCACAGTCTGGATTACACAAACTGGCTTAATGTTAACTGCTCTGCAGCAAATCATGAGCTTAATGGTTTTATTATATCCTATAGGATACTTAAAAAAAATGGATGCCTGATGTCGCTCACATTATGCAAATATCTAAAGCAAAACATGGTGGTAAAAAATAAAATTTTGGGTCATGTGTATGTGAACAAAGTAATTGTGTGTCATTGGATACATGATTATCAGTGAATACACAGCAATAACAGTTAACAGTTATGATTACACAATATTTAAATCTCAGTTTTGATTCATAATAACAAAATAAGCCAGTCTGAAGGGATTAAGTGAGTTAAAGTGTGAGTAAACAGAGGCCAGTGTGGGTGTCAGCTTTGCCCAGCAGAGGGTGAGGCTTCCTTGGCTCAAAATCACTGTGGCTCCAGGCTTTGGGCCTATGCTGCATGAATACAGTGTTACAGCATGCACACTAATTAATCATACATGGTGAAGTAAAATAAGTGCTGAAATACTTTACTCCTATGGTCTGTACACAGATATTGTATATCTTGTATGAGGTTTTACGTCAGAACTAAGAAGAATCATTTGTAAATGAGCCTACATCTCTATGACATCTTGCTTCAATGTAAATATACAAAATATTTAAATTAGACGAAAACTGCAACTTTTCAACATCATTCAATTTTACAATATTCAAACATTATATATTTAATATAACTATTTAATACTCACATTTCCTGACCATAACATAAAATATGCTGTACTAATTTTGAGGCTATTATTTTAAATTGTTTGATTTAGCAGATGGTATGTAGGGGACCTGCCTCTTCCCTATATAAGCTACTGTACAGTCTTCAGTCTATACGAGTCCACTGACAGTTCAATCACAATCACTGTAGTGCACTATTACAATGGATTCCCAGCATATAAAAACTTGTTTTTGGTTCTTTTTTTTCTCCAATTACTTGAAATCAAAGATGAAGCGGGGATTCCCTTGGATGAGATTACATACATATTTCAGAGCGTGAGAACAAACAGGCGTTCCCCCAAAGCGTTCGACGCAGCGCCTCGTTCCCTCAGGGAACCAGGGTTACATACGTAACCTGTGACGTTTCTTATGTCCCCTGTATACATACAAAAACGATATAATGTCTTGCAGAATTTTTTTTTATATATATATTTCCATCAAAAGTGCATTCATTAATCCAGTAGGCCTATCTTTCATTTGCTTGTTTTTCAATTTAAAACCATTCTAGCCTCTTTTAGAACAGATTATTGGATTATGTGTGAAATTTTGATTATGAGGTTTATAAATTCAGTATTGACAAAAAAGTACTTTCAAAGCTTATATATTCAATAATATACTCATGTAAAATAAATTCACATATTCCAAATAACACATCACAACATAAATGTCAAACGAAATCAATATTAACAATCAAATGTATGTATAGGTTGTTTTTTGGCTTTTATCTGTAAATAGGTCATGTTTAAATTGCCACATAATCATTGTACCCGAACTGATGATGTTTATGTGTGAAAGCAATGTTTTGGAAATGGCATGTTCCATAAATAGGGTACAAACAGCTGAAACTCCCTTTTTCAGGCTTGCAAATTAGAGCAAATTTAGAATTTCACTCAGTATGGTATTTGTTTTATCTTTTGTCTGTTAATAATTGGGAACATAGAGATTATTTATGTCCAAAATAGCTTATTTTTGGAGCCTAATTTTCAAATGTGTGTTTATTTATTTGCATAATTGGTAATGGGGAAATAAGTTTTAATAAGGTTAACAAAGAAATTAAGATTTCACTCACTTTTACTATAATGAATAAACGTCAATGTTCATCTTTTAAAATTATGATGCTCTTCTGTGATTTTTCATGAAGACCTCTAAGGTGGAACAAGTCAAAAATCACCATTAACAAACCATCAAGTTAGTTTCATGTTAGATAACAAATATACAATATCTAATAAGTCATATCAAAGGCAGCATAGGATTTATGCCTCTAAGGCCTTTAAAAAAATGTAATGGAACAACAAAATATACCCTATTTATTGAATGTGCCAGATGCTTGTGAAAATTGATTACTTTTTTTGTGTGTGAAAATTGTGTGTATCATGCAGAAGAAAATTGGCATGCAATGATTGTATATGTTTTGGAGGTGTGCTATGTTTTATATATTATATATTTTGAACAATGGTGTATAGTATGGTCCTGCCTAATATTCTGCTGTAAAAACAGCATACGCTTTTAGAGCCAACATGAGCAAACTGGCACAATGAGGAGGCACACACACAAACACAAACGTTATGTTTCTACATCCACTTGAGAGGTTGTTGAGGGCAGTGATTTCTCAAGAAACTCTTAAAACGTATAAACACCATTAGGGTAAAAACACTTTGGCAGTTGTAAGAGGACCTTGTATATTAAAAAAAATCATCTCTTTAGAAAATTCTCAGCAGAAATACTGGATGGCTGATATTAATAGTGCTAATGGTGGCAGTAGTTGAAGAAAAAAATACATTACTTGACTTTGAAAAAAGGGTGGAGATCTCTGCAGAAAGTTATCACCTTAACCTGTTGTATTGAGTGGAAGAGGCAGTTTGAAACCCTTTGTGATTTCTCACTGGTAACTGGACACCATGGCACTGTGGTGGAGATCTTCCTTTATGACATGTTTGACTGCTACACGAGAAAACCGAGGGATGTTGAATGAGACAGTTACAGGATGAAGAGTCAAACAAGTTTTAAATATCTTCAGGCAGGAGGCTTAAATTTCTGAAAGGTAAAAAGAAAGACAATGAAAAAATTTTAATTATATGAATTTGTTTTTATTTTTATGTCAATTTCAATTTATTTATTTGATTTTTGTATTTTTTTAAATAAAGACTGAATAATTTGCCAGAATCTACTGTATGTACTAAAATGTGAAGAAATTTGGATTTTGTTTTTCTGAGTCAGTTTTGTCTAATTGTTTGAAGTGATTCCAATCACTGATTCAATGATCCACTTGACTCATTACTTTTAAAAATGCTTAAAATGCCTGTCAATTTACATTCTTTAAATGTTTTGAATATATATATGGGTAAATATTGTTATATAGTTTCTTAATAAGTAACTTAGTTAATTTAGTGAAGAATAATTGGAAGACAATCCTTACTTTTTTAAATACATTGTTTACAGTATATTTACAGTATATATATATATATATAGTTGTATATTAAACAGTGTTGAATTATATTGTATTTTCTATTGTATATACTGTATATTGTATATACTGTTTCCGTTTTTTCTACTTCAAAATGTCACATTTTAATTAAATTTGTTACTTCCTTTTTTTGACTGAAATTCAATAGCAACTAGAATGTCAAATATTTATGTACAGTAGGTATATAAGGGTTATTCATAGGTAGAGCTTTGTTTTTTGTGAAAAAAAACATACTTATTGGTTATATATGTTAAAAGAACTTGTTGCAAAAGTGCAGGTCATTTGCAGTTATGGAGAGAGAGAAAAAAAGAAAA
Organism: Ptychobarbus kaznakovi; assembly: GCA_027422405.1. NCBI lineage: Eukaryota > Metazoa > Chordata > Actinopteri > Cypriniformes > Cyprinidae > Ptychobarbus > Ptychobarbus kaznakovi. The sequence continues at coordinate 7,794,957 of CM049813.1, forward strand.
CATACAACATACCACCAGCACAAAGACATCACAGAACCCAACCAGATAAAGCAAGACTACAAATAGATTGATTGTAACCAGGTAATTTGGGTCCAGAACTCAAAAACATAAAGAACAGGCTAATGAAAAGAATATGGATAACTTGAAAGGGCTACTGTCAACCACAGTCACATGACCCACCAAAACACACTTGCTAGCAATTATTTTTACCAGAAAGTATAGGATGGAGCTCCACCAACTGTTAGGTCTCCAGGACTAAGATGGTGGGTTAGGGCTGTCTGTTTCAGGATTCAAAGTAAGCAGTTTGTTTATAGAGAATAAACAATTTATTACAAGTAAAGAAAAAAACAGAAATACATTCTTACTTTGTTGCTTCATCTGTGCCTCCTTCTCCATCTGCTTTGCCCTCTTCCTCCATCTTCTGCTCATCTGAGATCAGCTCCTGATTCTTATGTCTGCGAATACACTTCACCACTACCATGGACAGAATGAGCAAAGCTAGAATTCCCCCCACAGATGCCCCGATGGCAACAGCAATGGTCGAATCTCTTGGTGGCGGCACTGGGCAGAGGAAGACAAACATTTAGAAAAAAAATTAAATTAATTAGAGTACCATATTGCTTCAGCAAAAAAAAAAAAAAAAAAAAAAACATAAATACTTATTATGATGCTTTCTGAGCAAAGACTGAGAGGTTACGGCATTTATCACTAGTGGTTAACTGGCCAAACTCTCAGAGTAGGTTTACATGACACAAATTAAGATATTTTTGATGAAATCTGAGAGCTTTCTGACCCTGCATAAACAGCTAAACAAATACCATGTTCAAGGCCCAGGAAGGTAGTAAAAATAGTTAAAATATGTGACACCAGTGGTTCAACAGTAATGTTATAACATTAAAATATTGTGTTACTCCCTAAAATTTCTAATTACGTTACCTAGTTCCTTTTAATGGAATGTAATGTGTTACGCTACTTTTGAATTAATCAATATCAATAATACCCCCTTGTGATATTTTAAAATACAATTATAAAATAATATTTTAAATTAAGTGCAAATAGCAATAGATTATATTTACACGATGTAAAAGTAGCAGTATTTTCTGTTATTTATACTAGTTATTGAAAACAGTGTCAATATCTGCACCTCAGTATTGTAGTACATTATAACACATTATGCAATAACATAATTTGAGTGTAAATTATTTTTATTAAAATTATTAAATATATGTTGTTCTATGGACATTTATTTTCATGTTTTCGATTATTTCCTTCATTCTTATTGAAAATAAATGCCTTTCCGATATGATATGTGAAAAGGGAGAAGAAATGTGTTTGGCAAAAGGCGGATTCGAACTCGGTCGATCGCATCAAAAAGAATGCATAATGCACTTTATCATCTTCGCCACTAGAGCTGTTGCTTGCCAGCTGTCTTTTGTAATATCTGGTGCAAACACACCTTGGTGGGCGGAGTTAGTGTAAATAGCCTCTGCCAACAAGACGGGCTATTTGCATTAAGTTTAAATATACACTCTGTTTAAGATATGTAACTGGTTTTGAAAGGGGCAGCTGCAAACAACTGGCTAAATAAGACTATAGATATTTAGCGTTTTACTTCTGGTGATTGGTTTCAAAATCCATAAACTTTGTATTAATTTGTAAAGATTATCATGATGAAAAAAAAACATGTTAGAATCATAAACATGTGTTGTTCACAGAGCTTATTTTCTATAATAATCCAAAAGCCACTGGAAATTTAGCTTTTTGTTGAGCGAATAACTTCAAAAATAGATAATCAATGCAGCACTCTATTCTAATTCTGGACTTAACAACACTTGCAATAAGGAAACACCATTTATCATGGCCTCTCCTAAGATAACCTAGGTAGAGCTTCTTGGCCCATACTGAAGCCTTACATTCAGTCAGGATGAAGACCTCGGTGGTGCCGTGGCCCTGAATGCGGTCCGGAGGGTTGCGCACATAGCAGTTGTAGATGCCCTTGTCCGTCGACTGCACATCTGAGATAGTGATGCTCAGGTCGTTCTTATCCAGGTTTCCAGAAAATGTGACTCGATCTCCGAATTGGCTGGACTTCAAGGGTGTTATCTTGTTCTTATAGGTCATGAACTTGTAAAAGAAGACATTTTGGATGAAAGTAAATCGAGAAAGGTAAAGAAAAAAGGGAATTTTGTAACTTTAAAGAATTGTTATTACAAATGGTATTAGCAAGTTTAGTCTTTGTTTTCTCTCACCATTTCTTCTGTGCTGTTGCTTGTTTCCTGATAGGTCCAGTTCATGGCAAACTTGCTGGGGTCCAGCTTGTAGCATGAGGTGAATGTACAGGGGATTCTGACATCTGTCCCATTGAGAGCGGGGATCTCTGATTGCATCAGCACGTCCATGGAATTCACTGGACAGGCTATGAGAGATGCAAATATACATGTCTAATTCCTGACATCTGATTGGTGAGATACCTCTGTTTTAAATGCAATGTGCATGAAAATGCCCTTTCAAGTAAGTTCAGTAAGTAAGTAAGTTAAATTTGGATTGGATAAGCCTTGTTCAAATTGGGGATAGGGGTTGGTAAGATTTTATTTATTAAAGAAGTATCTTAAGCTCACCATAAACATAATTTATTTGATTGAAAATACAGTAGAAATATTGTGAATATTGTGAATGAAGTTTTATTAAAATTAAAACAGTTATTTCCTATTTGTATATGTTTTAAATGTAATTTATTGCAGTGATTGCAAATATGAATTTTCAGCATCATTACTCCAGTACTCAATGTTGCATGATGCTTCAGAATTAACAACCTGAATTACAGAAATGTTGAGACGCTTTTCTTTATTATCATTTGAATAAAATGAAAACAAAAATACTTTCAAATCACAATATTTTATTCACAATAAAACATAGAGAACATAAATGTTTAAACCGATACATTTTGCACTTTTATCCACTAAATTAGCTCATTTCAAATTTGATGCCTGCTACAAGTCGAAAAAATGTGGCACGGGGGCAACAAAGGGATGAAAAAGCAAGACATTTTGAAAAGATTCAGCTGGGAGAACATCTAGCATCTGATTAAGTTAATTGACATCAGGTCTGTAACATGATTAGCTATAAAAAGGGATGTCTTAGAGAGGCAGAGTCTCTCAGAAGTAAAGATGGACAGATGCTCTCCAATCTGTGAAAGAGTGCGTAAAAAGATTGTGGAATACTTTAAAAACAACGTTCCTCGATGTCAAATTGCAAAGTCTTTGCAAATCTTATCCTCTACATTGCATAACATAATCAAAAGATTCAGAGAAACTGGAGAAATCTCTGCGCATAAGGGACAAGGCCGAAGACCTTTGTTGGATGCCCGTGGTCTTCGGGCCCTCAGACGGCACTGCATCACTCATCAGCATGATTCTATTTAGCCTATGACTAAATAGGTCCAGCAATACTTCCAGAAACCAGTCGGTAAACAAAATCCACCGTGCCATCTGCAGATGCCAACTAAAGCTCTATCATGCAAAAGGAAATCCATATGTGAACATGGTCCACAAGTCCCCCATTGTGTCCTTATTTAAAATGGACTGTATCAAAGTGTAAAAGTGTTCTATGGTCAGACGAGTCAAAATTGTACATTCTTGTTGGAAACGGATGCAGTGTCCTCTGGGCTAAAAAGGAGGGATACCATCCAGAGTGTTATCAGCATTCAGTTCAAAAGCCAGCATCTCTGATGGTTTGGGGATGCATAAGTGCATAAGGTATGGGAGGCTTGCATGTTTTGGAAGGCAGTATGAATGCTGAAAGGCATATAAAGTTTTTAGAGCAACATATGCTCCCCTCCAAACGATGTCTATTTCTGGGAATACCTTGTGTATTTCAGCCATACAATGCACAACCACATACTGCAGCTATTACAACAGCATGGCTTTGTGTTAGAAGAGTCCAGGTGCTGAATTGGCCTGCCTGCAGTCCAGATCTTTCACCTATAGAGAACATTTGGTGCATCATTAAACGAAAAATGCATCAAAGATGACCACAAACTCTTCAGCAGCTGGAAACCTATATCAGGCAAGAATGGGAACACATTCCAACACCAAAACTCCAGAAACTCATTACATCGATGCTCAGACGTCTTCAAACTGTTTTGAAAAGAAGAGGAGATGCTACACCATAGTAAACATGCCCCCGTCCCAACTTTTTTGAGACCTGTAGCAGGCATCAAATTTGAAATGAGCTAATTTTGTGGATAACAATGTAAAATGTATCTGTTTAAACTTTTGTTATGTTCCCTATGTTCTATTGTGAATACAATATTGACTCTGTGTGATTTGAAAGTCTTTTAGCTTTCATTTTATTCAAAGAATAAAAAAAATGTTTCAGCATTTAAGGAATTTGGGTTGCATATTTGGTATCATAGTCTCAGACTTTAAAATCCCAATAAATGTGAAATATTTTAATATGTAGCCTATTGCATTATTAATGTCATTCTACTCTAAACAATGTGTTTAAATACATTAAATAAACCACATTTTTCCAGTGTTGCCAAGTTCAATGACTTCTTAACCTGTCTCTGTATTAAGCACACTGTACGTTGCATTGCTATTACTATGATCATTAATAAAAAAAAAATATTATCTTATTGTCTAAATGTTTATTTCCTCCACCTCTGCACCATTTCATCCATCTGCAGTCAGGAGTTTTGTGTTTTATGGACAAGTTCCCCCTGCTGCAGCAGTTATGCTTTATCGGCCCGGCTCTCTGCAGTAGTAGCAGCAACTTCGTCACACCATCCCATCCCATCCCATCCCACCCCACCTCAAAGTACTGCAGTTTAGTCCGTCCCCCTCCCTTTAGAAAAATCAGGTGTCCTCTTGGATAGAGAGCAAGAAATACAGCAGGCTCGTTCAGAGAAAACGCATACACACACAAACCTCATGCATATGTGAATAGCTTCAGTAACTATTATGATTTATAATACGCTAAATCCAGAGTGCTAACAAGGCAACATTTGATCTATGCAGAAATACAACAATTCATTATATACATAGCGATCTTTCTTTCTTTTTTTTGTTGCAACAAATGATGCAGTACTGCACCATGTGACTGTATCCTGCATAAGCTCTCAGTGTGGGCTGAAACACACACACACACACACACACACACACACACACACACACACACACACACACACACACACACACACACACACACACACACACACACACACACACACACACACACACACACACACACACACACACACACACACACACACACACACACACACACACACACACACACACACACACACACACACACACACACATGCAGAGTCAGCACTCAGCCAGGCGTGTTACTCAATAGCAGCACTACGTCAATGTCGTCTCCACCCACCCTTTTACCTTCATGCATATTTAGTCTGTTTCTCTCTGCGGTCGGTACCACAGCAGAAACACTTTAAAACTCCTCCACATACACCACGCACATTTAATCACCGAATCCATGCATTTCTTTCAAAAGAATCAGGAAATAATAGCCACATTGTTGTAGTTTGAAAGCTACAGTAAATCTTGAGTATCTGTAAACTCTTGATTGTGAATGTTTGGGTTTATATAAGAGGTCTGACTAACATTTACATATTTAGCCCACACTTGAGGTATCGATTTGAAGGTTATATATCAAGATTCACCGGTTCAGAGAGCTGTAGGCATACAATACTGCAGTGTGTAGCTCTCTCTCACACAACAGTCCCTGAAAAAAACCATCCCTACACCCTCCCTGCGCTGTCTGTGTCCTCTTTTTTTCTGCTCTCAAGGTTATGGTAAAAGGATAAATGTGGACATGGTACATTATGGAGCTGAAAATGCATGCAAAAACAAATAACACACACACACACACACACACACACACACACACACACACACACACACACACACACACACACACACACACACACACACACACACACACACACACACACACACACACACACACACACACACACACACACACACACACACACACACACACACACACACACACACACACACACACACACACACACACACACACACACACACACAATACATACATACAGTACATGCAGTGCTGGCTAGATTACTTACAAATTGTAATCCATTACTGATTCAAAAATACATAACGGAAATGGTCAGTAATCTAGATTACACATTTGAGGTAATTTAATATGATTACTTTTAGATTACTTTTGATCTATCTTATTTTTAGTTACTTTTAGATTACTTTTGACCTAACGTCTTTTTTGTCAACTTTCAGATAATATTTGACCTAACTTGTTTATTGCGTAGATATAATTTCAATTCAAGTTTATTTATATAATGCGTATAACAATGCATACAGTTTCAAAGCAGCTTTAAATAAAATATTTCTTTCAGGGGTTAATATTTATTTCAATGTAACCCGTCCAAACCGGAAAACAAGTCTTGTCGCATCCGCTTGTCAGAGAAAATATTAACACCAGTGTGAACTGATAGCGATATCTATGGACATTGTTACTGTTTTATTACATTTTAATATTTGAACATAAGTGAGAAGAAAAAAAAAGATTTGTAAATGTGATGACTATTAGTTATGATCATCTTTGGTAAAGTAAAACAACTTAATATTTAGCAAAACACAAAAGACCTGCACCGGAAGCGACACAACCTGTTTTACAGAATACAGAAGTTTGTTGCACATGACCCTTATTAGGAAGTATTCTGTTATCAGCCACAGATGAGTGCCAAAGTAATATCCATATGGCAGTAATTTAGTTATGATATATGTGACCCTCTCTGTGAAATCCAGGCTAAAGTCTCAAAATCTAATTATGAGATAACAAGCATCAAAGTTTGATTTATATCATTAATTTCACTATAATTTCAAGCTTTGACATGACCTTACTCAGTCAATATTAAAGATATAAAGGTTCAATTTTCACAGAACGTTCTTTACCATATGAAGAATTTTTTTTTGTAGAAAACAGCAAATCACAAAACACATTATGTTAGCTGGGTTTTCACAGTGAGGGTCACATATGTTATGTGGTTACTTAATAACTTGTATTCAGTTAAGTGGTGGACACAATGAACGTGTTGTACCTGTGAAGTTGTACCTGTGATCTCATGATGTACCTGTGGGAACTTTTTTGCAAGATGCGAAATACGTAGCGCCATGTACGTTTTGTGACATATTTGTGACATGAACGTACATACGGTAAATTGTATGTGACGTTGGTTTTGTATGTGTCACCACAGCTCTGACATGAAATTTCCAATTTTAAAATGACATATCATCTGTACTAAACCTAAATGGTATGAACAAAAGCGAATATGATATAAAAACACAATTGCAAGCATGCTGTTTTAGCTTGTTTTTCAATCTCTAATCTTTGAGGTCTTTCATCGTACATCACGTTTTTCACGGGATTCGTACCCAAGGATTCAGCATCCTAATTCCTATTCCGTGCTAGATGAGCTAACGAGCTGTAATCATAAATGTGTACAAAAACGATTAAAAGTGCTCGCTGTTTAAGCGCCTAGTGTTCATTTCTGTTGGAAACTGCAGTGATATGTACTTATTGGTACGTGTTTTGTGAAAAAGTTCCCACAAGTACGTTTTCATCATGAGATCAGGTTTGGATTACAATATTAGGATTATACTACAATATTTGGGGCACAAGAAGGTTATTTGGGGGTTTCGTATTTCAATCCAAGGATTTTAGTAGAAAATACTATACCATTCTGATACAAAAATACAAATGAAAACAAATTATACTCCATTTTGTTTATCAATAACATTAAGTACATTAACATTGCATGACTGGGAAAACACATTGACATATGTGGGAAAAGTCTTCCATACTTTAAATATTTTTGACTAGATTTACAGAATAACTAATTAGTAAATATGATGTCAGTGATATATAGTCCTACAGTATAATCTGATTAGCTGAGCGGCGTTCAAAGTGTGCTGATATACAGTCTAATAGCATTGGGATGTCTCACTGTTCATTTAACTGCGCACTCATATTCATGTGATTTTTCTTAATTACTGAAATCATCTTTTTAATTTCAAAAGTGAACCGAATAAGGTTGTTAAAACTGATGTAACAACAACAAATCTGCTTAGATGGTTTCAGTACATCACAATTAGTCTGTTGCTGCCAAATGAATAACTTTGAGTGTAAATCCAGGCATCTGTATTTCAGTGAGAAGCAGATATTAACAGCTATCATTTCCTCATAGTCTACCATATGTCACATTCTGCTTACAGACAACTGTGTGCTACTGCAATTGAATTGTATCTATTGATCCATTATTTAAAGGGATAGTTCACCCCAAACATTAATATTCTGTCATCAATTACCCACCCTCATGTCTTGAAACCTGTATGACTTTTTTTCTGTAGAACACAAAAGTAGTTATTTATAGCAGAATGTCCAAGCTGTCCTTTCCCATACAATGACAGTGAATGGCGAACACGACTCTCAGACAAAATCTTCAGTGAATATATATATTTTTTTAAAGACTCTGAATATAGTGCACAAGTCTTTTATATTGCTTTTTTTGTTCTGTTTATAACTTGACAGCTCTCGTCATCATATTTCATTGTATGAAAGGAATTTCACATGATGTTCCACAGTAGAAAGTACATCTAACGTAAGAGTGTGTGCGTGAATATATGCTGACAGAGTTTTCATTTGAGGGTGAATTATACCTTTGAATTAAGACTAATAATCCATTACAATATTGTAATAAACAAAACATGGAAAATACAGTAGTGCCATGTACTGTATGCAATATGATAAAATGTAATGACTGAATATATTTTTATCCTTAATAGATTTACTCCAAATAGTGGTTTATATTTTCTATCCTTTATATTTTACATTTTCAAACACAGTACCACTCAAAAAAAAAAAACATGATATATATATATATATATATATATCTTTACACTGAAGAAATAATTCAGTATTTTCCAGGAAGCGGACTGAAATGTATTATTAAGTTCAATCTCCTGGAGAATAGGATGCCGCACAAATATTGCTAAAATCCATAGTATGTATCTGTATACCTGAATGTGGTATTGATATGCAAATCATTTTACCCAGGGAAGTCACTAAAGCCACCTTATCTTGCATTAAAATTCCTACATATTTGAACACCTAAGCCACATTTATGAATGCTATTGCTATAGTTTAAAAATTATAAAACAAAGTGGCATTTATTTTAAATTAATTAATTAATTAATCTACATGAGAGCATGTGAAGACATTAACTGTGCATTGCTATGGATATTTGTCATCTTTGTTTAGAACATGTCTAACAGCTCTGAGATTTTTACATATCATCTAAACATATTAAATAATTAAGGATTAGAAGTATGAGGATTTTTGGAGGTAGACAGTTAAGTGAAACTGGGTTTTATTTATAATTGCAGGTCACGTTTCTCTACTGTCAATGAAAAATTACGCCCTCCAGTGGCTTATTACAAAAACTGCATTGTTTGCACTTAAACTTGAATCCAACTTCCCAACTCAGCTGTGTGAAACTCTTCTGTTGTGTACATGTTAAGCCTACAATGAACAGTAGTTAAAAAAAAACATTTTTAATTTATTTTTCATCAAATTATACAAATTATAATTTTTAGACTATGCCTCATGGATTATGCACAAGAAAGTAGGTCATCTGCCTTCTGTTGAAATACATAATCCTCATGCAACCTTTAACAGAAACGTCTAATGAGGCCACAGCTGTAGCAATAAACATATTTGCATTAATTATTTATTATTTTAATTAGACTTCTTTGCTTGTTTGTTTAGAGATTATATGAGATGGGATGTAAACATGAAAATTCTGTTCAATATTGATTCACTTTATCAGGCCACTTTTTCTCACCCAAAGGTATTGTATATTGTAATACAATTAAGAGTTAATAATGTTATAAAGTAGTATTAACTATTATTATTTAAACATATAGTTTTGTATTATCTTTAATCAGTAGGCTATCTACTGAACAGTCAATGGGAAAAGTTCATTAACTTACATTTTATTCACAATATTTCCAGTTATGTTTTGCTCCACCAACGAAAATAGTTCAAAACGAAGCAGACTGTTTTGTCTCAGAGCAGCAGATAGTGTTTTGTTTTGGTCGAGTCAACGTTTTGAAGGAATCGTTTGAGAGAAAGATTGTATGACTTGCTCATAAACACAATCATCTGCTGCCACCTACTGGTGTATCGATGTAACTTCAAGAAAGCGTCACTGAAAAAAATCAATAAACGGAGTGATACAAACAATACACATTGACTCTATATTGACAATACGACGTGGAATCTAATTGTATAATGTTAAACAGATCATTAAACTCGCAGCACTGCTCAATGCTTATCAAAGCTGCTTCTCTGAAACACCCAGAAGTGCTGTTTCTTTTGTGACAGTGAATATGAATATAGACATATGTCCTGTTTACGTTCCATAGTCAAGCTGAATGCGCTCACAGTGGCTTCACAATAAAACAAATAATTCTGATGGCGATGTGAAAAACATCACAACAGTGTTGCTCAATGTTTTTGACAAGATGATCTGTAACAACTATCAAATGCTATGATGTAATGACAAATTCCTAATTTTATGAGCATATTTTAACGCATAGGCTACACATGGCTAGATTAACACATCTTGACTGGTACATTGAAACTAATTAAAACGTCGAATGGTCATTTTAATGGTTCGCTTCACTTTTTTTCATATTAGAAGCTTTTTTACTTACCCAGAAATACCATCAATGCAACAGAGGATAATTTCAAAGCGGACGCCCACTGCGTTTTTCCAAAATGCAATAAACTAGGCATTTTGGTCGATGACAATAAACGTAGCGGAAAATAAGACCAGAAAAGCTTTTGAGATCTATTTCTTCCTTTCAATTACACAAAAAAACACGTAAAATGATTTTATTTTGTGCTATGATATGGCTGGCAGTGTCTGTAGAAGGAAAACTGGTTGATAATATGGTTGCGGATTGTTATTTGTCGTATTTGAGGGTTCAATTGAACCATGCTACAGTTCACTATAATAGCAGCAAATAAAATATTATATGACTCAATTTAACAAGATTAAAAAAATGTGAATGCATCTTTATATTACATGTCTCTCATTGATTGAGAAAAATCAGAAATCAGCATAAGAAAATCCAAACGGCCGTTGACGCAAACCATATAATGAAGCTCTAGCATGCAGCAGGACCACCCCTCCTCATCTCATCACTATAATGGAGATCAACGTGCACTAAAGATGAGCAGGAAGCGGGTTATACACATAAGGGATGAGAATGGTGCTGAAAAACTACAATGATGATTATTAAAGATAGGCATATACAGTTGGCAGCGCATTTAGGCTATCTGATTAGTGGAAGGAGAGCAAATTCATTGAGAGTGTGCCTTGATGCGAAAATGTTTAACCACTAGTTTTATTATGATTTATAAAACTCTTGGTCTGTGGTTCCTCAAATCTCAAAGGAGAGTTGGCATGAATGCTTGAAACCACCTCACCACTAAAGGGATTTTTTTTTGTCTCTTCAGAGACAGAGTGGCAATTTCATGTTGATGAGATCTCATTAAGAAAATAGAGAACAAGTCAAGGGCTGAAGCTCACAATGAAGTGCAGTAACTAAACTATATTGACCACTGTTGACATCTGGTAGATGATGAAAGAGATGCATGGGGAAAGAACAGATGCATAATGAGGAAAATGTACAGTCAGTATTGAAAAAGAGAATGCAAACCAGTCTTTTTGTGGACTATATAATATGTATCTGACAATACTTACTCTAATTATTTTAAATAATCAGTTATTCTGTCTCATCTTTTAAGCGGCATGATCTGATTGATAAATCTCGGTGGCAATGGACATATACGGGTTCCTCATCCTTTGGCTGCCAATCAGAGGGAAGACGTCTGTTGCGTCCAGCTGTGACAGGAGCATCTGGTGCGAATGGGAAACCATGCTGCTTCCAGCGATTGAGAATACAGACAAACACACACAAACAAAAAACATTTTGTGTACATCTTGTGAAAAAAATTGTATGTGATAAATGTTAATCGTCAGTTTACACATGAAGGGATGTATGCACATGCATATTTCACTTACAATAATGAAGATGCAATCATGAAGAATATAATTAAGGTGTATGATAACGTCCACATGACATTTTATGAAGTCTGTTATTGTTTTGTGATATTAAATCAACTGAAAATTGCATATACACCTAGTCTATGAAAACTATATTTAATGTAATGGTGCATTAAAGGAATAGTTCGCCAAAAAATCAAATCCTGTCGTCATGTACTCACCCTCAAGTTCCAAACCTGTATGAATTACTTTTTTCTGCCGGACACAAAGGAAGATATTTTGAAGAACGTTTGTAACCAGGCTGTTTTGGGGCACCATTGACTTCCATAGTAGGACAAATAATACTATGGAAGTCAATGGTGCCCCAGAACTGCTCTGTATCTCACATTCTTCAGAATATCTCCCTTTGTGTTCAGCAGAATAAACACATTCAAACATGTTTGGAACTACTTGAGGGTGAGTAAATGATGACAGAATTTTCATTTTTGGGTGAACTATCCCTTTAATATTTTGTATAAATATAAAGGGTTTAAATAGAGTTTTAGAATGTAAGTACATCTCTATGTAATTTCACAATTATGTTGTCCATTAAATATATATTGAATGTACTTTTAAGCATGTATGGTAAATACTTCTGTTTAAACATGTCACCTCTTTTTAAATGTTTGTTTTTGCACATTTGTAATGGTGAAGTTGCAATTTAGTATATTTCATACTAACTTTTTAATACTGAATACTCAAATTATAACTTTACATACTTTGCATGCAAGTCAGCACATACAAATAAGTGTACTTATTTAAAGCATGCAAATCGTTATCAAAACAATTATTTAAAATGTACTCAAATGTTTAATTTGAAAATAATATTTAAAGTTACTTTTTAAAAGTGTACTGAAGTGTGTTAAGAAATATAGTCATGAAAGTTTTAATTTATTATGCCTTTATAGGTATTTTCTTTAGTTTTAGTTTTAATAAATTGGAGTTATTTTAGTAACGTTACTTCAACATACTACATGGAAATTAAATAACATATATATATATATATATATATGGGTGTTTGGCTTAGTGTCATGTTAGAATCATTTTTATACTCATACCTTTGGTTGTTTTAATATTTTGAATTGTTTTTAGCTTTATTTTTTGTTTTCATGAAATGTTGTATGTATTTGTCATTTTATTTAATTTCTCCATTTTCTTAAATGTGTATATATAGTATTTATAGAGTTTTAACTTTTTAACTTTAGTTACTTTTTCTTATTTGTAAGTCGCTTTGGATAAAAGTAAAGTAAAAAAAAAACACTTAAGTGGCCTTTTAGTTCATTAAAACGTTATGTTCAAAAACAGGTTTCTAAAAATATAGTTTTAAGATTTAAAGTCCACAACAAGCATCAATACAATTAAGCACACTTCTTCTTGACAAGGGAAGTTCAAACTCATGCACAATCTACTCTCATTTAACACTAACAGAACATTTGATAACTCAAATATTCACATAATTTTGTTTATTTCATATTTTGCTTTCATGTCCATCTTACCATGGTAACATAGATGTTATCTGGACTGCTGGGAGGACTGTTCACGTCTGCAAGGTCAGGCATGCTGAATCCCACCTGAGACACCACACAAGTCATGCAAATTTATACGTTTAAGAATCAAAACTCAGCAACTGTTTTCTTATTTAATTTATATATACATGAATCAAGGAGAATTTGATTTAACAATTGACTTTACCACTACAGAAAGCAAAGAGAGGAAATGAGAGCAGACATACAGAAGGAAGTTGCATATATTTGTTACCTTGTATGTCATTCCCTTGTCTTCAGTGTCAGTGCCGGTTTTAACCTCTTCCAAATTTTGCCTAGTAGAAAATAAAGCACAACATGAAGCCACAAAAAAAGCCCTACAAGCTGCTATTTCTCTTTGTGAACTGACTTACTTTGAGTTGTTTTCTCTCTGAGTTGATCTGTACGCTTTCTTCCCCAAAAACACTGTACCAATTAGTAACACAAAGCCAGCCACCGATGCCACTGATGCCAGGGGCAGCCACCAGTGAGGATGTGTCTGCAGATGATTCACACCTGGACTGTTTCTCCTGGTCAGTGCTGAAGAAAACAAAGATGAGAACTCAGCTTGGAGCTCTTTACAAACTAATCCACAAAGAAACCTTTACAACGTTAGTATTTTATCAACTTTGACAGGTGGATATGCTTTTGGGAATTTAATTTAACATTTGGTGTTTCATTTAGTCTGGCATTTATTAACAAGCTACTGAACACAAAATTGAAATACAAAGAGCACTCGATAACTGAAATTACTCAGCTTTTCAGAGTCACATAGACATATATTATAGCTATTTGCTCAGTTTAATTAATTAAAAGGAGCTAAAGCAAACACAACTATTTATTTCTGATTAATCACAATTAATCCCATCCAAAAAAAAAAAAAATCTTGACATAATATGTGTATGTACTGTATATATTTGTTATGTATATAAAAATACAAACACATACAATATGTATTTTGAAAATATTTACATGTATATATTTATATTTCATATAATTTATATATAAATCTATTTAATATATAAACAACACATTTTCTTAAATATATACATGCATGTATGTGTATTTATATATACATAATAAATATACACAGTACTCACACATATATTTTAAACAAAAACTTGTATTTTGGATGCGACTAATCGCGACGAATCGTTCGAATATAAACGATCACAGAACATGCACACATACAGTTGCTTAACTCTTTTACATTTCCAGCATAGTTAAACATTAAACACTTAAATACTAGCAGGTGTTTCCATTTCCTCCAAAAATGAAGACAACTCACACAATTCTGCATAAGGCTCCAATTTGACCAGCGTCAGCACTGGTTTGATTAACAATAATTTCATTGAAATTGAAGATGAATTTCACTCATCAGAAAAACTGACGACAATTCAAATATTTTGTAACATTATAAATGTCTTTACTGTCACTTGGGATTAATGTACTGTGTCAATTTAATGGCTGAAAAATATTATCCTGTTGTCCAGTAACTTTTTTTTACATGAACAACTGACCCACAATATGTAATGACTGACAACTAAACAATACATAAACAGTGGGGGGGGGGAGAAGGTTTTTCTACCTGATTGCACAATAAGTTGTGTTTGATTCTTGTGAAAACTGCCATTGAGACGCAATCTACATAAATACGTTCCATTGTTCTCATAGGTCACGGATGGGAGATCTATATCAAAAGACCCTAATTTGACATCTCCCTGAAAAAATAAACCAGGAAGTGGTACAGTTCGATTTCTGATGTAGTAGATGATTATTTTTGGCTCAGAGGAGATATCCTGTGTTTAAAAAATACAAAGAGTAACATAAGTTTAATAATAATAATACATGCTTGTATAAAAAGTGTAAAGTATATGTGTGTGTCTGTATTCCTAAAAAAAAATAAGCCTACCTTGAATTCCCACTCCACACTAAGAGACATGACGTCCAGAGGTCCAGAACATTGCGAGAAATTACACGACAAATGGACATCTGTCCCAGCATTAACCTTCTGGTCTGGACTGGTCATCACACAACCATGGGTTCCATATACTGTCAACCGAATGAGTGCACACTACATTAAAAAAGTAAATTAAATGCTTAATAAGTTTGATTAAAATAATGAAATTGTGCTTACCTGTGAAGATAAATACTATGGAGAGGTACCACATAACTGAGCATGAAGACACTGCAAAGTTTGTTTTCTCCCTTATAACAGAATACATAAATATATTTTAAACTAAAGGCAGAAATTCCAATATCTAGAAGATCTTGTGTATGGACTCCGGATCTCTCACAACTCAAAATTTATTTGCTGCCATCAGGGAAGCGCTATACCGTTTCCTGCCACATTCTGTGGTGGTTAATTATCAGTGTCTGAAACTGTTACCACTTCCTCTGTGAACACATGATCTAAGCAAAACAGATGTTTCTCCTTTGTACAGTTTGCTCATGTAAACAGCGAAAATGAACATAGTTATTTTGCTTAAAGAGAGCTTATCAGCACTGCTAAGTAGGCCTATAGTTTCATTTGACCAGTTCTTATCCATCTTATATGTAAAAATAGTGACAAGTACATTATTCAAAATATCTATTTTGTGTTACACAGAAGACAGAAAGTGATTCAGGTTTGGAACGGCATGAGGGTGAGTAAAATATGACTATCCCTTTAAGGAACGGAAGAGGTCGGTCAAATTAACGCAGTCTGCTGTCCACAAACAGTAAAACAAATCTCTTTCGCCCTCTAGTGTATCATTTGATGTTAGCTATATTAGATTGAAGAAAGCGAAAGGCGTTTTCTATGGAATCAGATTTGTGCCAATTAAAATGAATGTAATTTTTCAAAAACGTATGAAAATATACATTGAAACTGAATAAAATGTCTTTGATACTAAAATAATAAAATAAATTCAAGGCAAAATCTTTGACCTCGTTTTTTAATATACTGCATGTTTTGCATCAGTTTTCTCCTCTTTCATTCTCTAATCTGAACTTACAAATGCACTTCCAGAGTTTCATTTACGCTTCTGAAGTTTTTATTTACGATTCTGAAGTTTTCCTTCGCCAACCTGGCACAAATTTATCATGGGGGCGGGGCTAGCAGCGGTGTGATCTCATTGGCTACTGAGTTTTTGATTGAAAGCTTCTTGCCCTGAAGGCGTTGCCTGTGTGGATGTGAGCGTCTGTTAACGGCTTGCTATTTAATTTTAATGATATAAAGTTAGGAGTTTTGTTTTTAAATTCAATCTGTATTTATCTGTTGTTACTACTCTGTCAACATAAGCTTTAAGGAGCACGATAAATCAAACACGAGAGAAAAAAAGTTCATATTGAGGTTTAATTATTAAAGTACAGTGTATAATACTGGAAATATTGTATAATGTCCCATGTTCTCATTGGATATTTGTTTATTGCTCTTGATTCCTTTGCATTGTAGGGTCTAATTAGGTTGAGCTGTTGCATTTGAAATATAATACTAATCATGTGATATTTTCAGACGTCAAGAAAGTCTCACTCCAACCAGACAATCAAGCTCGTTTTATTACATATTCAACACACAAAGAATGTTCTTGCTGCCAATTGTTTTTATTATGCTGATAATTTTTTATTATTTTATTTAGTTAACATTATCATCTAACATTTAAAAAAAATGGAAATACATTTTTTACAATCATCGAGTTTTCAAGTGTCACTTTATAAACCAGTTGAATGAATGTAAATGAAAATATAAATGAATTCAAATAATGTACACTCTTTGTCACTATAGCATATACACAAGTATCAAAGTGAATTATTTGATGCAATTATGTTGTGACAGGAAAGACCAGAATCCATGAAACACTAACTGCATAGTATACATAATGCACATTATTATTATAATTTACATTACTACACAAAATGCACAAGAACATAAAATATACAGAATATGTTTAAAATGCATTATATGTTTTAAACACTGCAATGATCCTTTCAACAGTTCATTTTACAGTATAAGTTACAAAACAGTAAAAGGGTTATGTATGTAATGAGAATGAGAAGAGCTTTATTGGCCAAGTATGTTCACACATACGAGGAATTTGTTATAGTGACAGAAGCTCCACATTGCACAGGATGACAGCAACAGGACAGGACACAGACAAACAAATTAACAATATACAAATAGGCAATGTACAAATAGCAAAAACACAATATATAATATAGACAATTATGTGTGTACAGGTCTGACATGTGCACATTTTGAAATGAAAAATAAGTATGTGTGGTGAATAAATAATTGTATGATAGTGTTGTGTGTTCCATGTTTAGTGTCAAGTGTTCATGGGATGGATTGCTTGAGGGAAATAAACTGTTCCTGTCTGGCCGTTCTGGTGCTCAGAGCTCTGTAGTGTTGACCAAACGGTAACAGCTCAAAGAGGGAGTGTGCTGGATGTGAGGGGTCCAGAGTGATTTACCAGCCCTTTTGCTCACTCTGGATGAGTACAGTTCTTGGAGACTGGGGAGGGGTGTACCAATGATTCACTCAGCAGTCCGGACTACCCTCCGTAGTCTTCTGAGGTCAGATTTGGTAGCTGAGCTGAACCAGCAGTTATTGATGTGCAGAGGACGGAGTCTATTCGGATGGCAGAATAGAACTGTTTCAGAAGCTCCTGTGTCAGGTTTAACTTCCTCAGCTGACGATAATGGAGTGCAAAATCAGTAACAGGGATAGTCCGCTCCAAAATGGAAAATGATTCATTTCTACTCACCTTCATGATATTCCAGAATGTATATGGAATTTCTTTCTTGGAATAAATATTTTAAGAAAATAATAATCTTGAGAATCCACCATAACACAAGTAAATTGTAACCCATGCACGCGTGACAGTTGAACGGAAAAAGTTTAAATTATTAATGTGTTTCTTATCTGTTGTTTCACTTCAAAAATACTGATTCAACCACTATGGTCAGATGGATTACTGTCATGGTCACTGTGTGGGGGTTTTTAAAGCATCTTTAGGACTCACGGAAATTGATTATTTGCCTAAAAA